>JASVEL010008644.1:0-66908 GCA_032618575.1 Nicotiana noctiflora
TGCAGAAAATGCAACAACAGTTTTAGGCTCATTTTAGCCTTCGCATTCGCGTTGCTGTAGTTCTTGGCCTTCGCGTTCGTGAGTCATAGGCCACGTTCGCGTACCATTGAGGCTGTTGGTCATCACGTTCGCGGTTGGGTCCCCCGTTCGTGTAGAAGGAGTTTGGGGGCCCATGGTCATTACTCTTCGCGTTCGCGACCAGTGAGACACATTCGCGTAGTTGGTGTGGCATTGTATTGTGTTCGCAAGATGGTCTCCACGTTCACGTAGAGTAAAGTGGCCCAGTAGAATTTTTGGTCATCCAAAACGCGAGAGGGCCATCGCATTCTCTTAGAAGGAATTATCAGCACGACAGAAGGGTTTTATAACATTTTATCCGCGACCCATTTGTTATTTCCTCCATTTTTGAACCACCTCTAGAGCGTTTTGGTAGAAATTGAAGAGGGTTTTGACGGGAATCGATTGGAGGTAAGTCTTGTGACGTAGAAACGCTATATCAAGGAATCCACCTTTAATTCTTGGAAAATTGGGTGAAAAGTTGAAGAACTAGGGCTTGGGTTTTTTAAGGAGAAATTGGGATTTGAGGGAGCATTTAGACTCTGATTTTGATGAATTTTATATGTACGGACTCGTGGCAAGACGAGAAATCCAGTGATGTGAATTTCATAATTTTTTGAAAAGTGGGCCCGGGGCTTAGGTTTTGCCTTCGTTTGGTGTTTTTCGAGTTCTTTCAATTGGGTTATGTTCCATTAGCTTATTATAATGTATTCCTTGTAGTTTTGATCAGATTCGGCGTGCGAGAAGGTTGATTCGGGAGGAAAAGGCTTAGCAGACTAGTCTTGTTGTCGGTTTGAGGTAAGTAATAGATGTAGATGATGACCTGAGGGTTGTAACCCTGGTATATTACACTGTGATGTTATATTAAGGAGAGAAACTTACTCTATCATGAGTGCGGGGTCATTTGTGATCGGGGACTATGGCTTTGTCCGTCTGAGTGATGTTCATACTGTGTTATTGACTAGAAATTGCTTGGTAAACATCCTACTTGGATTGTTATGAGTATATTTGGTCTGTGTACCAATAATTTGGATCCTTTAGGGGTTATTATCATTGTTTCCATAATTTTTAGAATATTTTCATGATATCAGTCCTGAGTTTAACATTATCTCAAAATGATTAGTAAATTTCTAAGGCTTAAACACTTAGTCTATAATTCCTAATAATTGGAACTAAAAATCATAAATTTGACTGTGCCCGTGTGGCTTGCATGCATATAACTGGACTGAGTGTGGATTGGGCTACACGTTGCAGTGAATGCTATGATGATATTGCGCTTGGGCTATAGGAGCCCCTCCGAAGTCTGAACCCCACAGTGAGCGCGGGTACCCAAACGGATCGGGCTGCAGGCCACAGCGATCATGTGCATTGCATTGCATTCATGCATCTATGTCTATCTATTTTACATGTCATTGTTTGCTGTTGTTCCACCATTAAATATGATAAATTATTGGTCTCACTTTACTTCCTGCACCATGTGTGCAGATTCAGGTGTACCAGGAGCTTAGTCGAGCTATTTTATTATGTCCCAGATTCTGCAAAGTTGTTGAGGTAGCTGCCTGGTGTACGCAAGACCCGACTCCTTCCCGTTATCCATTTATATTTTCGCATTCTAGGATTATGTATTAGAGGATTCATTACTTTGTTATCTTAGAGGCTTTAGACTCGTGACCCCATGTCTTTGGGGGTTGTGTTGGGGTTATCATGACTTTCAGTATTGTTTCTGTTTATTAACCAAATTATTAAGTCTTGTTATCCATTATAAATATTTAATTAACCGGTGTTGAGTTTCATACTCGGGTTGAGGGTGTTCTATGGTCGGGCTTGCTTAGCAATTATGTTGGGCGCCATCACGACCGGGATTGGGGTCGTTACAAGTTGGTATCAAAGCCTAGGTTACTAGGCCTCATGAGTCAGGAGTCGGTTCGTAGAGTCTCACGGATCGGTACGGAGAGTTTGTATTTATCCTCGAGAGGTTGCAGAACCTTTAGGAAACACTTCATATTCTTGAACTCTTCTCGTGCGGCTTTGTTATTCCGAGACCTAAACTTCTATATTCTATTCTCTCATAGATTGCGAGAGCCCGTGCTATCAAACATGGTAGATGACCATCATTGCCACCCATTAGAGGTCGTAGACGCGGCCTTGGTCGTGGCCGAGGCAGAGCGGTAGGGGCAACACATGTTGACCCACTAGTTGCCCCCATTCAAGACCAGCCTCCAGTAGTAAATGCTCCAGTAGCACCTGTTCAGGCACCGATTGAGCCCATTGTGATTCCTGGTTTTCAAAAGGCTTTAGCTCAGATCCTATCCATCTGCACTATCCTGGCTCAGGTAGTCTCAGCCACTATTGCCGCAGCTACTTCTCAGACTGGGGGTAGTCATCAGAATACCACAGCTCGAACACCCGAGCAGGTTGTTCAATAGTTACAGACACTAGGAGCAACCTAGGCTCAGCCAGTTACACCGGTTTCTCCAGTTGTGGAAGTCCCACCAGCTCTAGATTATATGGTCTTAGTGATACCAAACGACAAGCAATGTCGACTAGAAAGGTTCGGTAGGCTCCATCCTCCAACGTTCAGAAGTATCGAGGGCGAGGATGCCCAGGGATTTCTAGACTAGTGTTAGAGTATGCTTCGCACTGCAGTGATTTTGGAGTTGAGTGGAGTGGCTTTTACTACCTTCGAGTTCTCAGGGCCTGCAATTACATAGTGGGAGAAGTTTGAGAGGCGTAGGCCTGTTGGAGTAGCGCCCCTTACATGGCAGCAGTTCTCCACTCTCTTTCTAGAGAAATGTGTGTCGTAGTCTCGAATGGAGGAGCTGCATCGTCAGTTTGACTGGTTGATTCAGGGGGGGCATGATTGTGACCTAGTATGAGTTGAGGTTTATGCAGTTAGCTCGGCATGCTACTTGGATGATCCCGACAGATGGAGAGAGGATTAGGAGGTTCGTGGATGGCCTAAACTATCCAATCTGCATTTTGATGACTAGAGAGAGGGGTCTAGCCACTTCATTTGAGGAGGTAGTAGACATGGATTGATAGATTAAGACAAATCGCGTCGAGAGCGTGAGGACATGGAGGAAAGGCCTTGAGGTTCGGGTAGCTTCAGTGGTGCTCCGTCCAGGGGCCAGTTCCAGAGTGGCGGAGGTCGTTCCTTCAAGCCTCCTCAGTCAGGTCGCCTAGAGTACAGTGGGACCTCTTCAAGCCGTGGTTGCTAGGGATTCCATCAGGACCAATCTTCACGTAGTGCTCTCCCAAATTAGAGTTCTACTTCTGCCTCTTCATCCCAAGGTTCATCTACAGCGCGGGGCTCCATTCAGTCCCTTTCTCCAGCACCGGGTAGTTGCTACAAGTGTAATGAGTTTGGCCACATGGGGAGAGTGTCCTCGGCTTCGTAGTGGTCGGTCTCAGTAGAGGAATCTGCCTTCCTATTCTACTACATCTACTTCGGTACCATCCCAGTCGGGTAGGGGTGGGGACCAGATAGCTAGGGGCTGCCCAAGGGGTAGAGATCGATCTAGTGGTGGTCAGGCTCGGTTCTATGCAATCCCAGATATGAGGGATTCCATTGCATCATATACTGTTATCACAGGTATTATCTCAGTCTGCCACAGGGATGCTTATATTTTATTTGATCTCGGGTCTACATACTCTTATGTGTCTTTGTATTGTGCCCATCATCTGGGTACGACCCGTAGTTTTCTTGCCTTTCCTGTGCATATAACTATGCCGGTGGGTGATACCATTATTATGGATCATGTATATAGATCTTGTATGGTGACTATTGGGGGTCTAGAGACCCGAGTTGACTCATTATTATTTGTATGGTAGATTTTGATATGATTCTGGGTATGGATTTGCTATCTTCGAACTATGCTATTTTGGACTGCCATGCCAAGACAGTTATGTTTTCTAGTCCGGGTGTTCCGAGGATTGAGTGGCGAGGTATGACCGATTATGTTCCCAGCAAGGTAATCACTTTCTTTAAGGCCTAGTGGATGGTTTGGAAGGGTTGTTTATCGTACTTGGCTTTTGTGAGAGATATTGGAGCTGAAGCTCCTAGTCTTGATTTTGTACCCGTTGTGAGGGATTTCCCATATGTGTTTCTGGCAGACATGTCGAGCGTGTCGCCGGATAGGGACATTGATTTTAGTATTGATCTGGTGTGACGACCCGGCTCGTCGTCACGAGAATTACCACTCTGTTATGTTGTAAATACATGTTTTATGATTTTATATCAGTATTAGAGTCTATCGGGTGAGTTAGGAGTGAATTTGATTGAAAATGAGGCATATAGCCTTCTTGAAGGAAACTTGAATAAGAAAAGTCAACCCGGAGTTGACTATTTAGTTAGAGGGCTCGGAATCAGATTCTGATGATTCAGTTAGTTCCGGGAGGTGATTTGTGATTTAGGGGAGCGATCGGAATTGAATTTGGAGGCCCGGTGTAGAAATAGGCTTGAATTGGCTAAGGTTGAATTTTGGCGAAATCCGAACGGTAGGTGAGATTTTGATCCGGGGGTCGGAATGGAATTCTGACTGTTGCAGTAGCTTCGTTAGGTGATTTTGGATGTGCCTGCAAAATTTCAAGTCATTCGGACGTCGTTTGGTCGGGTTTTTGATAGAATGCGTAATTCGGAAGTTTTGAAGAAATTTAGGCTTGAATCCGTGGGTAATTGGTGATTTTGATGTTTAGGATGGTGTTTTTATGATTGGAACGAGTTCGTATCGTGTTTTGGGGCATGTTGGTGGTTTTTGTTGGGGTCCCGGGGGCCTCGGGGTGAATCCGGACCATCATCCGGCATTTGGAAGCAAGAAAAGACCTGCTGTAATCTGCAGATCACTGGGCAGTGATTTGGCCTTCGCGTTCGCGAGGGCGCGGCCCGCGTTCGCGTAGGCCAGGTTCAGCAGGCATCGCGTTCGCGAGCGGGGTGTCGCGTTCGCGTATTGGCAAGGATGTGACGCATCGCGAACGCGTGGGCGAAGGACGCGTTCGCGTAGAGGGAAGACATTAGGCATCGCGTCCGCGTGGGTCGTGGCCGCGTTCGCGTAGAAGGATCTCCGGATGGCTGATGAAAATGTGCATCGCGAACGCATATGGCATGTCGTGTTCGCGAAGGTTATTTTGGGCAGAGCTTCGCGGACGCGTGAGAGGTGTCGCGAACGCGATGAAGAGATTTGAATGGCAGTGAGTTTAAGTTCAGAACAGAACCAGTCGGGGGTTTAATACCCAAAACCTCCATTTTTGAGTTCCAAGAGAAGAAATTGACGGGAGATTGTTGGGAAATCATCGGGGTTTCGTTGGAGGTAAGTTTTGTGGCTTAATTACATCATTTTAACATGAAATCATGGGTTAAATTTCTGTAAATGGAAGATTAAAGGTGGGTTTGAGCCCTAGGCCTAAATTAAAGAAAAACACTGATTTGAGTGGGCAAATGGAGTCCGATTTTGGTAAAATTGATATGCTTAGACTCGTATCGAGATGAGGATTCCGAATATGTGACTTTTGTAATTTTTCGACAAGCGTACCGAAAGTCGGGTTTTGACAACTTTGGGAATTTTGATGTAAATTGAGTTGTATTGATTGGGTGTCATCCCATTGGCCTAATTTGTTGTATTTCTACTGTATTTGATCAGATTCTATGCGTGCGGAGCTTGATTCTCGTGGCAAGGGCATTGCGGAGTAGTCGTCGCGCCGTATTGAGGTGAGTAATAGATGTGGGTGATGACCAGCGGGTTCGAAACCCCGGTATACCACTTTGTGACGCTGTATAGCGGCGAGACACGTACTCTCTTGTGAGTGCGGGGTCGATTGTGATTGGGGACTATGACTTAGTCCGACTTGTTGATACTGTATTATGATATTAGGCTATTCTTGAGCCGTCGAACCTCCTTCTCGGATGATTGCATATTATATATTGTGATAATGGCCACTCTTGAGCCGAGGAACCCCCTTCTTGGGCGGTTGAGTATACTTGTGGGCCGTGAGCCAGTTATTGGATCCCGCGAGGATCGTTATCATTGTCTTATCATATTGACATGCTAGTTACTACTAGTCCGCAGCTATTTCTGTTATCATGTTATTTCCAAATCTCTGGAACTTGATATTTCTGTTTTCAACTGAAAAATGATAAAAGATGTTTTCAAAACTACTTTTGAGCCTGCGAGGCCGTGATTGCATATTAGCTGACTAGTAGTGGATCGGGCTGCGCGCCGCAGCAGTACATATGTCGGATCGGACTGCACGCCGCAGTGATATTGTGCTTGGGCTGAAGGAGCCCTTCCGGAGTCTGAACCCCCACAGTGAGCACAGGTACCCAAATTGGATCGGCTACGCGCCGTAGCGGTCATATCATGCATTGCATTGCATTTAGCTACATCTGCTAGCTGTTATACTGTTTTGCTGGTACTTGTTGGTACAGGTACAGTCGATATTGATTCTGTGACAGGGTATTTGATTAGAACTTTACATAGTGCTTTATTGCGGATTTCTTATCTGCGCTGTCTTACCCCTGTTTATTACCACTGAGTCTGGCAGTACTCATTTTACTCCCTGCACCTTGTGTGCAGATCCGGTACCTCTCAGCAGTGATCCAGTAGCTGTGCGAGGCGACGTTTGTGGATATTCGAGGTAGCTGCAGAGTCCGCAGGACCCGATATTCCTTCTTACCGTCTTGATTTTGTATTGACTTTTCTTTCCGCACTTGGTATCTTGTAAACCTTTATACACTCATGTTCAGTAGAGGCTCATGACTCTTGACCCTTGGTCTATGGGAGTTGATGTATTATGGGACATGGTTCCCCGTTTTCGTTATACGTATCGCTATTGCTTCGTGATTTGTTATGCTTAAATGGGCTAAAGAGAGCTTCTAGCTCTGTTATTGTTATTGATTGGTCAGGCTGGCTTAGCAATGTGCTGGGCGCCATCACGACCGGATTTGGGGTCGTGACAAGTTGGTATCAAAGCCTAGGTTTACTAGGCCTCATGAGTCTTGAGCCGGTTAGTAGAGTCTTGTGGATCGGTACGGGGACGCCTGTACTTATCCTCGGGAGGCTGCGAACCTTTAGGAAAACTTCACTTTTCTTGAACTCTGTCGTGCGATCTTGTTTTTCTGAGAACTGAACTTCTATATTCTATTCTCTCGCAGATGGCGAGAACGCGAGCATCGGGACGAGGTGGACGACCTCCATTGCCACCTGTTAGAGGCCGTGGGCGCGGTCGTGCTAGAGGTAGAGGTAGGGCAGCTGAGGCAGTGCCAGCTGACCCGCCTGTTGTAGCAGTTCAGGAGCATCCCCCAGTGGTTGATGCTCTAGCAGCCCCAGTTCAGGGCCAGACTATATCCATTGCTATTCCTGGTCTTCAGGAGACTCTTGCTTAGATATTATCAGTGTGTTCCGGTTTGGCTCAGGTAGTTTCAGCTACCGCTACTGCAGCGACATCTCAAACAGGGGGTGGTCAGCAAACCCCTGCAGCTCACACACCTGAGCAGGTTGTTCAGGGACTTCAGATGCCAGAGGAGGTCCCCGCTCAGGTGGTTGCACCGGTTATTCCTCCGGCTGCACCGGCTCCGGCTCCAGAGCATATGATTCGAGGCTATGCCCGACGACGAGCGGCGTCGTCTCGAGAGATTCGGTAGACTTCAGCAACCCCTTTAGTGGCGTTGAGGGCGAGGATGCCCGGGTTTTCTTGGACAAGTGTCGGAGGATGTTGCGGACGGCTGGTATTCTTGAGTCCATCGGAGTTTCATTTACTACCTTTCAGTTCACTGGTCCCGCATTTGATTGGTGGGAAGAGTTTGAGAGGCGTAGGCCTGCAGGAGCAGCACCTCTCACATGGCAGCAGTTCTCTACTCTCTTTCTAGAGAAATATGTACCTCAGTCTCGTCGCGAGGAGCTACGTCGCCAGTTCGAGTGGTTGGTTCAGGGCGACATGTCTGTGACCCAGTATGAGCTCAGATTCACATAGTTGGCTAGGCATGCCACATGGATGATCCCTAATGATAGGGAGAGGATCAGGAGGTTCATTGATGGCCTCAACTACTCTATCCGCATTCTTATGACCAGAGAGAGAGTTTTGTCATCATCATTTGAGCAGGTTGTTGATATGGCACGCTCTATTGAGGCGGATCGTCGCCGAGAGAGAGAGGAGCGGGAGGCCGAGAGGCCTCGTGGTTCTGGCAGTTTCAGTGGTGCTCCATCTAGAGGGCATTCCCAGCAGAGCAGAGGTCGCTCATCTAGACCTTCTTATTCAGGCCGCCTAGAGCAGATCGGAGGTTCTTATGGTCGTGGTCGACAGGGGTTTCAGCAGGGTCAGTCATGCTTAGTGCCCTTCCAGCCCAGGGTGCAGCACCTACTTCATCAGCCCAGGGTTCTTCTGCGGCGAGGGGTTCCCTTCAGTCCCCTTCTCCAGCACCAGGTGCATGTTATGAGTGTGGTGAGTTTGGCCACATGAGGAGGCAGTGCCCTCGACTCCGTAGGGACAGGACTCAGCAGAGGGATCAGCCCTCATCTTCAGCACCATCTCAGTCTAGTAGAGGTGGAGGTCAGTCTTCTCGTGGTCGCCCCAGGGGCGAGGAGAGATCTGGTGGAGGCCAGGCACGGTTCTATGCACTTCCTGACAGGCGTGATGCGGTTGCCTCCGATGCAGTGATTACAGGTATCATTTCTGTCTGTCACAGATATGCCTCTGTTCTATTTGATCCAGGGTCCACATATTCTTACGTGTCCTCTTATTTTGCACATCATTTGGGTGCGACTCATGGTAGTCTTGATTTACCTGTTCATGTATCCACCCCCGTGGGTGATACGATCGTTGTGGATCATGTCTATAGATCCTGTGTTATATCTATTGGGGGTCTGGAGACCCAGGCCGATTTGTTATTGTTGGGTATGGTGGACTTTGATGTTATATTGGGTATGGACTGGTTGTCTCCGTACCATGCTATATTGGACTGTCATGCTAAGACAGTTACGTTGGCCATTCCTGGTATTTCTCAGATTGAGTGGCGGGGTTTGACCGATTTCGT
This sequence comes from Nicotiana noctiflora, assembly GCA_032618575.1. Taxonomy (NCBI): domain Eukaryota; kingdom Viridiplantae; phylum Streptophyta; class Magnoliopsida; order Solanales; family Solanaceae; genus Nicotiana; species Nicotiana noctiflora. The sequence continues at coordinate 9,083 of JASVEL010008644.1, forward strand.
CCCTAGCCGTGTGTATTTCATTCCTAAAAGCTCGGAAGATGGTTGAAAAAGGGTGTTTATCATACTTAGCTTTTGTGAGAGATGTGGGAGCTGAGTCTCCTAGCATTGATTCTGTACCTGTTGTGAGGGACTTCCCGGATGTATTCCCCTCAGACCTGCCGGGCATGCCGCCGGACAGGGATATTGATTTTGGCATTGACTTGGTGCCGGGCACTCAGCCCATATTCGTTCCTCCTTATCGGATGGCACCAGCTGAGTTGAAAGAACTAAAAGAGCAGCTTCAAGAGCTTCTGGATAAGGGTTTCATCTGCCCTAGTGTGTCCCCGTGAGGTGCGCCGGTATTATTTGTTAAAAAGAAAGATGGTTCCATGCGAATGTGTATTGATTATAGGCAATTGAACAAAGTGACGGTGAAGAACAAGTACCCTCTACCGCGCATAGATGATTTGTTTGATCAGCTACAGGGTGCGAGGGTGTTTTCTAAGATCGATCTTCGTTTAGGCTATCATCGGCTGAAGATCAGGGACTCGGATATTATGAAGACTGCATTCGGGACCCGATATGGTCATTATGAGTTTCTTGTGATGTCGTTTGGGCTCTGACCAACGCCCCAGCAGCATTTATGCATCTGATGAACAATGTGTTCATGCCTTATTTGGATTCATTTGTGATTGTATTCATTGATGACATTCTAGTCTACTCCCGTAGTCGGGAGGAGCATGCTCAGCATTTGAGTATTGTGTTGCAGAGATTGAGGGAGGAGAAGCTATATGCTAAATTCTCCAAGTGAGAGTTTTGGCTCGAGTTCGTAGCATTTCTGGGGCATGTGGTGTCTCGTGATGGTATTCAGGTTGATCCAAAGAAGATTGAGGCGGTGCAGAGTTGGCCTAGACCGTCCTCAGCTACAGAGATTAGGAGTATTCTTGGCTTGGCGGGATATTATCGCCGGTTTGTTCAGGGATTTTCATCCATTGCTTCTTCATTGACTAAATTGACCCAGAAGGGTGTATCATTCGTGTGGTCGGATGAGTGCGAAGAGAGCTTTCGGAAGCTCAAGACAGCTTTGACCACAGCTCCAGTGTTAGTATTTCCATCAGCTTCAGGTTCATATACCATTTATTGTGATGCCTCGAGAGTGGGGATAGGTTGTGTGTTGATGCAGAAAGGTAAGGTAATTGCTTATGCTTCTCGGCAGTTGAAGCCACATGAGAAGAACTATCCTGTTCATGATTTGGAGCTAGCCGCCATTGTTCATGCATTGAAGATTTGGAGGCACTATTTGTACGGTGTGTCTTGTGAGGTGTATACCGACCACCGTAGTCTCCAGCACTTGTTCAAACAGAAAGACCTTAATTTGAGACAGCGGAGATGGCTTGAGTTGCTGAAGGATTATGACATTACTATATTATATCATCCGGGGAAGGCCAATGTGGTGGCCAATGCTTTGAGCCGGAAGGCGGTCAGTATGGGGAGCTTGGCATATATTCCAGCTGAGGAGAGACCATTTGCTTATGATGTCCAGGTGCTAGCCAATCGGTTAGTGAGGTTAGATATTTCGGAGCCCAGCAGGGTATTGGCTTGTGTTGTATCTCGGTCATCTCTATATGATCGTATTCGTGAGCGTCAGTATGATGATCCACATTTGGCTGTCCTTAAGGGACAGAGTTCAACATGATGATGCTAGAGATGTCACCATTGATAGTGACGGCGTATTGAGGATGCAGGGCCGGATATGTGTGCCCAATGTTGATGGCCTTCGTGAGTTGATTCTGGAGGAGGCCCATAGCTCGCGGTATTCTATCCATCCAGGAGCCGCGAAGATGTATCAAGATTTGAAACAACACTATTGGTGGAGAAAGATGAAAATGGACATTGTCAGACATGTAGCACGGTGCCTCAACTGTCAGCAGGTTAAGTATGAGCACCAGAGGCCTGGTGGTGTATTCCAGAGAATTGAGATCCCCGAGTGGAAATGGGAGAGGATCACTATGGACTTCATTACTGGACTTCCTTTGACTCGGAGGAAGTTTGATTCTGTATGGGTGATTGTGGATAGACTGACCAAGTCAGCTCACTTCATTCCAGTTAGTACTACCTACTCATCTGAGCGGTTGGCAGTGGTCTTTATTCGGGAGATTGTCCGGTTGCATGGGGTCCTAGTGTCTATCATATCCGACAGGGGTACTCAGTTCACTTCTCAGTTTTGGAGAGCATTTCAGCGAGAGATGGGTACACGGGTTGAGTTGAGTACATCATTTCACCCCCAGACAGACGAACAGTCTGAGCGCACTATTCAGATCTTGGAGGATATGTTGCGAGCTTGTGTGATTGACTTTGGTGGTTCGTGGAATGAGTTCCTACCACTTGCTGAGTTTGCCTACAACAACAGTTATCAGTCGAGTATTCAGATAGCCCCGTACGAGGCATTGTATGGCAGACGGTGTAGATCCCCCGTGGGATGGTTTGAGCCTGGTGAGGTTAGATTGATAGGGACTGAGTTAGTCCGGGATGCTTTGGATAGAGCAAAGTTGATCCAGGAGAGGCTTCGTACAGCACAGTCTCGTCAGAAGAGTTATGCGGACCGTAGAGTTCGAGAGTTGTCTTTCATGGTTGGTGACCGAGTATTGTTGAAGGTTTCACCTATGAAGGGTGTCATGAGGTTTGGGAAGAAAGGAAAGTTGAGTCCTAGGTACATTGGTCCTTTTGAGATACTTAGGAGGGTTGGAGAGGTGGCATATGAGTTAGCCTTGCCGCCCAGCTTATCCAGCGTTCATCCAGTATTCCATGTGTCTATGCTCCGAAGTACATTGGAGATCCGTCTCATGTATTAGATTTCAGCACCATTCAGCTTGATGGTGATCTATCTTATGATGTGGAGCCTATTGCCATTTTGGGACGTCAGGTGAGAAAATTGAGGTCTAAGGAGATTGCATCAGTTAAGGTTCAGTGGAGAGGTCGACCCGTGGAGAAGGCCACTTGGGAGATCGAGCGGGAGATGCGGAGCAGATATCCTCACTTGTTTGAGACTTCAGGTATGTTTCTTGACCCGCTCGAGGACGAGCGTTTGCTTAAGAGGGGGAGAATGTGACGAACCGGCTCGTCGTCACGAGAATTACCACCCCGTTATGTTGTAAATACATGTTTTATGATTTTATATCAGTGTTAGAGTCTATCGGGTGAGTTAGGAATGAATTTGATTGAAAATGAGGCATATAGCCTTCTTGAAGGAAACTTGAATAAGAAAAGTCAACCCGGAGTTGACTATTTAGTTAGAGGGCTCGGAATCGGATTCTGATGATTCGGTTAGTTCCGAGAGGTGATTTGTGACTTAGGGGAGCGATCGGAATTGAATTTGGAGGCCCGGTGTAGAAATAGGCTTGAATTGGCTAAGGTTGAATTTTGGCGAAATCCGAACGGTAGGTGATATTTTGATCCGGGGGTCGGAATGGAATTCCGACAGTTGCAGTAGCTTCGTTAGGTGATTTTGGATGTGCCTGCAAAATTTCAGGTCATTCGGACGTCGTTTGGTCGGGTTTTTGATAGAATGCGTAATTCGGAAGTTTTGAAAAAAATTAGGCTTAAATCCGTGGGTAATTGGTGATTTTGATGTTTAGGATGGTGTTTTTATGATTGAAACGAGTTCGTATCGTGTTTTGGGGTATGTTGGTGGTTTTCGTTGGGGTCCCGGGGGCCTCGGGGTGAATCCGGACCATCATCCGGTATTTGGAAGCAAGAAAAGACCTGCTGTAATCTGCAGATCACTGGGCAGTGATTTGGCCTTCGCGTTCGCGAGGGCACGGCCCGCGTTCGCGTAGGCCAGGTTCAGCAGGCATCGCGTTCGCGAGGGGGGTATCGCGTTCGCGTATTGGCAAGGATGTGAAGCATCGCGAACGCGTGGGCGAAGGACGCGTTCGCGTAGAGGGAAGTCATTAGGCATCGCGTCCGTGTGGGTCGTGGCCGCGTTCGCGTAGAAGGATCTCCGGATGGCTGATGAAAATGTGCATCACGAACGCGTATGGCATGTCGCGTTCGCGAAGGTTATTTTGGGCAGAGCTTCGCGGACGCGTGAGTGGTGTCGCGAACGCGATGAAGAGATTTGACTGGCAGTGAGTTTAAGTTCAGAACAGAACCAGTCGCGGGTTTAATACCCAAAACCTCCATTTTTGAGTTCCAAGAGAAGAAATTGACGGGAGATTTCTGGGAAATCATCGGGGTTTCGTTGGAGGTAAGTTTTGTGGCTTAATTACATCATTTTAACATGAAATCATGGGTTAAATTTCTGTAAATGGAAGATTAAAGGTGGGTTTGAGCCCTAGGCCTAAATTAAAGAAAAACACCGATTTGAGTGGGCAAATGGAGTCCGATTTTGGTAAAATTGATATGCTTAGACTCGTATCGAGATGAGGATTCCGAATATGTGACTTTTGTAATTTTTCGACAAGCGTACCGAAAGTCGGATTTTGACAACTTTGGGAATTTTGATGTAAATTGAGTTGTATTGATTGGGTGTCATCCCATTGGCCTAATTTGTTGTATTTCTACTGTATTTGATCAGATTCTACGCGTGCGGAGCTTGATTCTCGTGGCAAGGGCATTGCAGAGTAGTCGTCGCACCATATTGAGGTGAGTAATAGATGTGGGTGATGACCAGCGGGTTCGAAACCCCGGTATGCCACTTTGTGACGCTGTATAGCGGCGAGACACGTACTCTCTTGTGAGTGCGGGGTCGATTGTGATTGGGGACTATGACTTAGTCCTACTTGTTGATAATGTATTATGATATTAGGCTATTCTTGAGCCGTCGAACCTCCTTCTCGGATGATTGCATATTATATATTGTGATAATGGCCACTCTTGAGCCGAGGAACCCCTTCTTGGGCGGTTGAGTATACTTGTGGGCCGTGAGCCAGTTATTGGATCCCGCGAGGATCGTTATCATTGTCTTATCATATTGACATGCTAGTTACTACTAGTCCGCAGCTATTTCTGTTATCATGTTATTTCCAAACCTCTGGAACTTGATATTTTTGTTTTCAACTGAAAAATGATAAAAGATGTTTTCAAAACTACTTTTGAGCCTGCGAGGCTGTGATTCCATATTAGCTGACTAGTAGTGGATCGGGCTGCACGCCGCAGCAGTATATATGTTGGATCGGACTGCACGCCGCAGTGATATTGTGCTTGGGCTGTAGGAGCCCCTCCGGAGTCTGAACCCCCACAGTGAGCACGGGTACCCAAATTGGATCGAGCTACGCGCCGTAGCGGTCATATCATGCATTGCATTGCATTTAGCTACATCTGCTAGTTGTTATACTGTTTTGCTGGTACTTGTTGGTACAGGTACAGTCGATATTGATTCTGTGACAGGGTATTTGATTACAGCTTTACATAGTGCTTTATTGCGGATTTCTTATATGCGCTGTCTTACCCTTGTTTATTACCACTGAGTCTGGCAGTACTCATTTTACTCCCTGCACCTTGTGTGCATATCCAGGTACCTCTCAGCAGTGATCCAGTAGCTGTGCGAGGCGACGTTTGTGGATATTCGAGGTAGCTGCAGAGTCCGCAGGACCCGATATTCCTTCTTACCGTCTTGATTTTGTATTGACTTTTCTTTCCGCACTTGGTATCTTGTAAACCTTTATACACTCATGTTCAGTAGAGGCTCATGACTCTTGACCCTTGGTCTATGGGAGTTGATGTATTATGGGACATGGTTCCCCGTTTTCGTTATATGTATCGTTATTGCTTCGTGATTTGTTATGCTTAAATGGGCTAAAGAGAGCTTCTAGCTCTGTTATTGTTATTGATTGGTCAGGCTGGCTTAGCAATGTGCTGGGCGCCATCACGACCGGATTTGGGGTCGTGACATCTGGTGCCGGGCACTCAGCCCATCTATATTCCTCCATATCGTATGGCACCAGCTGAGTTAAAGGAGTTGAAGGAGCAGCTTCAGGAACTCCTAGATAAGGGGTTCATTCATCTGAGTGTTTAACTATGGGGTTCACCGGTCTTATTTGTGAAGAATAAAGATGGCACAATGAGAATGTGCATTGAGTACAGGTAGTTGAACAAGGTGACAATGAAGAACAAGTATCCACTACCGCGCATTGATGATTTGTTTCATCAGCTCCAAGAAGCAAGGGTATTTTCAAAGATTCATCTCCGTTCAGGCTATCACCCGCTGAAGATTACAAATTCTGATATATGAAGACAGCTTTCAAGATGAGATATGGGCGCTATGAGTTTCTAGTTATGTATTTTGGGCTGACTAATGCCCCAATCGCGTTCATGCATCTGATGAACATCGTGTTTCGGCCGTATCTGGATTCATTTGTGATTGTTTTTATTGATGACATTCTGGTGTAGTCGCGTAGCCAGGAGGAGCATGCTCAACATTTGAGAGTGGTATTACAAAGATTGAGGGAGGAGAAGCTTTACGCAAAGTTCTCCAAGTGTGAGTTCTGGCTTGGGTCTGTGGCTTTTCTAGGGTACGTGATGTCTAGTGATGGTATTCTGGTTGACCCAAAGAAGATAGAGACGGTGTAGAGTTAGCCTAGACCATCCTCAGCCACGAAGATTCGCAGTTTCCTTGGTTTGGCAGGGTATTATCACCAGTTTGTCTAGGGTTTTTCATCTATTGCTTTGTCCTTGACCAAGTTGACGCAGAAGGGTGTACTATTTGTATGGTCGGACGAGTGCGAGGAGAGCTTTTAGAAGGTCAAGATAGCTTTGACCACAGCTCCAGTGTTAGTTCCACCATAAGCTTTAGGTTCTTACACCGTGTATTGTGATGCTTTGAGAGTTGGGATTGGATGTGTGTTGATGCATGAGGGTAGAGTTATTGCATATGCTTCTCGTGAGTTGAAGCCTCATAAGAAGAACTACCCCATTAATGACTTGGAGTTGGCTTCTATAGTTCATGCTTTAAAGATTTGGAGGCACTACTTATATGGCGTAGCTTGTAAGGTATATACCAATCATCGCAGTCTTCAGCATTTGTTCAAATAGAAAGATCTAAATTTGAGGTAGGGGTGATGGCTTGAGTTTCTCAAGGATTATGACATTACCATTTTCTATCATCTGGGGAAGGCCAATGTAGTGGCCAATGCTTTGAGCTAGAAGGCGGTGAGTATGGGTAGTTTGGTGTACATTCCAGTTGGGGAAAGTCCCTTTGATGTTCATGTCCAGGCTTTGGCCTATCAGATGGTGAGGATAGATATTTCGGAGCTTATCCAGGTGTTGGCTTGTGTGGTATCTCGGTCTTCCTTGTATGACCGCATTAGGAGCGCCAGTATGATGATCCATATTTGCTTTTCCTTAAGGAAAGGGTTCAGCATGAGGATGCCAGGGATGTGACTGTTGATAGTGATGGTGTGTTGAGGATGTAGGGCTGAATTTGCATGCCTAATGTGGATGGGCTTCGGGAGTTGATATTGGAGAAGACCCATAGCTCGCGATATTCTATTCATCTAGGTGTCGCGAAGATGTACCAGGATTTGAGACAGCATTACCGGTGGAGGATAATGAAGAAGGATATTGTAAGTTATGTAGCTTGGTGTCTCAACTGTCATCAAGTCAAGTATGAGCATCAGAGGCCCAGTGGTGTACTTCAGCATATAGATATTCTCGAGTGGAAGCGGGAGAGGATTATTATGGATTTTGTGAGTGGTGTCCCCCGGACAGTGAGAAAGTTTGATTCGATTTTGGTGATTATAGATCGGCTGACCAAGTCCGCGCACTTTATTCTGGTGTGTACCACCTATTCTTCGGAGTGGTTAGCAGAGATTTTTGTCCGGGAGATTGTACGGTTTCATGGGGTCCCAATTTCCATTATATCAGATAGGGATACTCAGTTTACTTCCCAATTCTGGAGGACTTTTCAGCGAGAGTTGGGTACACATGTAGAGTTGAGCATAACATTTCATCCTCAGATGGACGGGCAGTCCGAGCGTACCATTCAGATATTGGAGGACATATTACGTGCATGTGTTATTGATTTTGGAGGTTCTTAGGTTGATTTCTTGCCACTTGCAGAGTTTGCTTACACAACAGCTATCAATTTAGCATTCAGATGGTGCCATATTACGCCTTATATGGGAGAATATGTATATCTCCAATTGGTTGGTTTGAGCTTGGCGAAGCTAGGTTGTTGGGGACAGAGTTTGTCCAGGATGCCTTAGATAAGGTTTAAATGATCTAGGAGAGACTTCGTACAGCTCAGTCATGCCAGAAGAGTTATACGGACTGGAAGGTTCGAGATGTATCATATATGATGGGCGAGAAGGTCTTGTTGAAGGTTTCTCCTATGAAGAGCGTCATGCGGTTTAGGAAGAAAGGGAAATTGAGTCTGAGGTTTATAGGCTGAGATTCTTAAGAGGATTAGGGAGGTGGCCTATATGCTTGCTTATCCGCCCAGCCTGTCGGGAGTTCATCCAGTATTTCATGTATCTATGCTTCGAAAGTATGTTGGGGAGCCGTCTCATGTGTTGGACTTCAGTACATTTCAGTTGGATGATGATATGAACTATGATGTAGAGCCAGTGGCTAATTTGGGTCATCGGGTTCGGAGATTGAGATCAAAGGATATAGCTTCGGTGAAAGTGAAGTGGAGAGGTCGACCCGTGGAGGAGGCTACTTGAGAGACCGAGTGGGAGATGCGAAGCAAAAATCCTCACTTGTTTGAGACTTCAGGTATGTTTCTTGACCCGCTCGAGGACGAGCGTTTGTTTTAGCTGGGGATGATGTGATGACCTGGCCCATCATCACGTGAGTTACCGCTCTGTTTCCCCCATACCATGTTGCTCTATGTTTCAATATCAGTATTTTAGTTGATCGGGTAGAATTGGATTGTTTTTAATTGGTAATGAGGCACTTAGCCTCTTAGAGGGAAGCTTGGTTTGGAAAGGTCAACCGAAAGTTGACTATACTATTAGATGACTCGAATGTGAATTCCGGTGATTCGGTTAGCTTCGTGGGATGATTTGTGACTTAGGAGTGCTATCGGAATTGAATTTGGAGGTCCGGTGTAGAATTGACAAAGTTTGAATTTTGGCAAATTCCGGTTGATAGGTGAGATTTTGATTCGAGGGTCGGAATGGAATTCCAAGAGTTGTTGTAGCTTCCTTAAGTGATTTTAGATATGTGTGCAAAATTTCAGATCATTCAAACGTCGTTTGGTCGGGGTTTTGATCGAATGTGAGTTTTGGAAGAATTTGATAAACTTAGGCTTGAATCTGTGGTGAATTGATGATTTTTGTGTTGTTTGACGTGTTTTGATGATTGGAACAAGTTTGTATGATGTTTTGGGGAATATTTGTATTTTCGTTGAGGTCCCGGGGGCCTCGGGATGATTCCGGGTGATCAAATGGAAGAATATTAGACTTGGAGAGTGCAGAAAATGCAACAGCAGTTGCAGGCTCATTTTAGCCTTCGCGTTCGCGTAGGTCTATACGTGTTTATGTATGTGTAGGTTCATGGCCTTCGCGTTCGCGAGGCATAGGCCGTGTTGGCGTAAACCTGAGGTTGTTGATCATTGCGTTCGCAGTTGGGTCCCCGCATTCGCGTAGAAGGAGTTTGGGGGCCCCTAGTCATTGCTCTTCGCATTCGCGACCAAGGGTATGCGTTTGCGTAGTTGGGCCTGATAGTGCATCGCGTTTGCGGGATGGGCTCCGAGTTCGCGTAGAGTAAAGTGGCCTAGTAGATTTTTGGCCATCGCGTTCGCATAGAAGGAATTTTTAGCTGGACAGAAGGGTTTGATAACATTTCATCCGCGACCCATTTATTATTTCCTCCATTTTTGAACCACCTCAAAAGCTTTTTGGTAGAAATTTAAGAGGGTTTTGACGGGAATCGATTGGAGGTAAGTCTCGTGACCTACAAAAGCTAATTTATCAAAAAATCAACCTTTAATTCTTTGAAAATTTGGTGAAAAATTGAAGAACTAGGGCTTGGGTTTTTAAATGAGAAATTACGATTTGAGGGAGCATTTGGACTCCGATTTTGTTGAATTTTATATGTACGGACTCGTGGCGAGACGAGAAATCCGGTGATGTTAATTTTGTAATTTCTTGAAGTGGCCGAGGCTCAGATTTTGCCAACTTTATGATTTTTCGTGTTTTTCGAGTTCTTTCAATTGGGTTATGTTCCATTAGCTTATTATAATGTATTCCTTGTGGTTTTGATCAGGTTCGGCGCGCGAGAAGGTTGATTCGAGAAGAAAAGGCTTAGCAGACTAGTCTTGTGGCCGGTTTTGGGTGAGTAATAGATGTAGGTGGTGACATAAGGATTTTCAACCCTGGTATATAACACTGAGATGCAATATTGAGGCGAGACACGTACTCTACTGTGAGGGCAAGGTTGTTTGTGATTGGGGACTATGGCTTAGTCCGTCCGAGTGATGTTCATATTGTGTTATTGACTAGAAATTGATTAGTAAACATCCTACTTGGATTGTTATGAGTATATTTGGGCTGTGTGCGGATTATTTGGATCCCTTAGGGGTTATTATCACTATTTCAATGATGTTTAGCATGTTTTCATAATATCAGTCCTAAGTTAAACACTATCTAGAAATGATTAGTAAATTTCTAAGGCTTAAACACTTTGTCTATAATTCCTAATATTGGAACTGAAAATGATAAATTTGACTGTGCATGTGTGGCTTTCATGCATATAACTGGACTAAGGGTGGATCGGGCTGCACGCTGCAGCGAATTCTACGATGATATTCCGCTTGGGGTGTAGGAGCCCTTCGGGAGTCTGAACCCCCACAGTGAGCGCGGGTACCCAAACGGATCGGGCTGCGCATTGCAGCGGTCATGTGCATTGCATTGCATTCATGCATCTATGTCAATCTATTTTACATGTCATTGTTTGTTGTTGTTCCACCGTTAAATGTGTTAAATTATTGGTCTTATCTTTGCATTGTAATATTTTGGGATTTCTTACTTTCAGCCATTATATATGTCTATTACCATTGAGTTGGAAGTACGCACTTCACTCCCTACACCATGTGTGCAGATTCAGGTGTACTGGGAGCTTAGTCAAGCTGTTCTGCTGTTTCCCAGAGTCTTCGGAGTTATCGAGGTATCTGCCTGGTGTCTACTGGACCCGACTCCTACACCTTATCCATTTATATTTCCACATTCTAGGATTATGTATTAGAGTATTCATTACTATGTTATCTTAGTTGCTCTAGACTCGTGACCCTAGGTATTTGGGAGTTGTATTGGGTTTATCATGACTTTCAGTATTGTTTTTTTTCTAGTAACTGAATTATTAAGTCTTGTTATCTGTTATAAATATTTAATTAGCCAGTATTGAGTTTCACACTCGATGTGAGGGTGTTTTATGGTCGGGATAGACTAGCAATTTTGTTTGCCGCCATCATGATCATGATTGGGGCCGTGACAAGTATAGGGAGCAATAACCTCATGTATGATACCATTTTTCTCAGAAAAATATTCTAGAGTATTAGTACTATATTCACCACCCCTATCAGACCTAAGCCTCTTGATTTTTCTATCTAATTGATTCTCTATTTCTGCCTAGTGTTTTAAAAATATGCCATCAGCCTCATCTTTTGACTTAAGAAGATATACCTTAGTGTATGTAGAAAACTCATCTACAAAGGTGATATACTATTTCTTTCCATCCTTCCTAATAATATTCTTGATATCTTCCAAGTTTGAATGTACTAGTTCAAGCACTTCTATTTTTCTACTAGTTGCATTCGTAAAAGGCTTTTTGGTATGTTTTGTTTCTACACAAACAGAATAAGACAAAATTATCAGCATTAACTGCAGGAGTTAATTATATTTTTCTAATTCTTTTAATAGAAGCAATATTGACATGCCCTAGTCTACCATGCAACAAATCAATAGTCTCAGCAATATAAGCAGAATTGAAAAGACAAGCATTATTAGTAATCTCTTGAGCGATGTTTAGTACAAATAATCCTCCACTAAGGTAACCCTTCCCAACAAAGTCTCCACCATGAGAAATAATAATTTTCTCATATTCAAAAACAATTTTAAGACCTGCTTTATTGAGAAGCGCACAAGAAATTATGTTTCTATGAAGGGAGGGTACATACAGAATATTGTTCAAGGCTAAGGATTTTTTAGAAGTTAATTTAAGGAGAATTTCTTCTTTATGCATAACTCCAACAATAGTAAAGTTACCCATGTAGACACACTCGCCATCAGGAGATTCCTCAAAGTCGTGAAACAGCTCGTTGTTGGCGCAAAGGTGCTTTGAAGCGCCTGTGTCCACTATCCAATCGGATAGTCACCATATTTGCCTCAGCAACCATAGCAGCAATGATATCACCACCCTTACTAAGGTTAGCTTGGACATGATATTTTCCTCCATTCTTTGACCTTAGTCCTTGTCCTGGTTGCACTGAAAAAGCGTGTGACCAATTTTTTCGCAGACAAAGCAATGTCCTTTCGACTTCTGAATATGGCCTTCTGGATTATTAAAGTAATTCTTCTTTTTCACATGTCCTTTCTTCTACTTTTTCCTTTAAACATACCTTTCACAAAATTACTAGAATATTCCACAAGGTTAGCTTTAGAAGAATTAAGAAGGAGAGATTTCATCTTATCCTTAAGTCGTTCAGGCCATTCATCTTTGAGACAATTTGTTTCCTCAGTCCTCATGTGACTGATTAGTTCTTGAAAAGTTAACTTTTACATTTTGTGTTTCAGTTAATTCCTGTATTAAGTCCAAGAAGATGGAAACATTTCAAGTAGAACATTGGCCTCAAGAATCTCACACATCTACATATCCTCGTTTAAAACATCAACAGTCAAGTTCTCATACTCGTGAACCTGTTCCATGTTTGGATGATGTGATGACCCGACCCGTTTTCTCATGTATTACTGCTCAGTTTCCCTCATTTCATTCTTCTTCATGTTTCATTATCATTGTTTGATGTGTTAGAGTTGATTTGGATTGGTTTTGGTAGAAAATGAGGCACTTAGTCTCTTTTAAGAAGGCTTAAGTTGGAAAAGTCAACTGGATGTTGACTTATGAGTTAGAGGGCTCAAATGTAAATTCCGATGGTTCGGCCAGCTCCGAAAGATGATTTGTGACTTAGGAGTGCGATCGAAATTTGATTTGGAGGTGCGGTGTAGAATTATCCTTGAATTGGCAAAGTTTGAATTTTAGTGAATTCCGGTTGAGTTCTTTCAATTGGGTTATATTCCATTAGCTTATTATAATGTATTCCTTGTGGTTTGATCAGATTCGGCATGCGAGAAGGTTGATTCGAGAAGAAAAGGCTTAGCGGACTCGTCTTGTGGCCAGTTTTAGGTGAGTAATAGATGTAGATGATGACATGAGGATTTGCAACCTTGGTATATCACATTGTGACACTATATTGAGGCGAGACACGTACTCTATAGTGAGTGCAATGTCGTTTGTGATCGAGGACTATGGCTTAGTCCGTCCGAGTGATGTTCATACTGTGTTATAGACTAGAAATTGATTGGTAAACATCCTACTTTGATCGGTGTGAGTATGTTTGGGTTGTGTGACGAGTATTTGGATTCCTTAGGGGTTATTATCACTATTTCCATGATGTTTAGTATGTTTTCATGATATCACTCCTGAGTTATACACTATCTCAAAATAATTAGTAAATTTCTAAGGCTTAAATACTTAGTCTATAATTCCTAATAATTGGAACTGAAAATTATAAATTAGACTGTGCCCATGTAGCTTGCATGCATATAACTAGATTGAGTGTGGATCGGGCTACACACCGCAACGAATGCTACAATGATATTGCGTTGGGGTATAGCAGCCCCTCCACAGTCTGAACCCCCACAGTGAGTGCGGGTACTCAAACGGATCGCGTTGCGTACTGAAGCGGTCAAGTTCATTGCATTTTATTCATGCATCTATGTCTATCTGTTTCACCTGTCATTGTTTGTTATTATTGCACCGTTAAATCAGTTAAATTATTGGTCTTAGCTTTGCATTGTAATATTTCGGGATTTCTTACTTTCAGCCATTATATATGGCTATTACCATTGAGTTTTAAGTACTCATTTTACTCCCTGCACCATGTGTGCATATTTAGGAGTACCGACTTAGTCGAGCTGTTTTGTTGTTTCCCCAGAGTCTTCGGAGTTGCCGAGGTAGCTGCCTGGCATCCGTAGGACCCCACTCCTTCCCCTTATCCATTTATATTTCTGCATTCTAGGATTATGTATTAGAGGATTCATTACTCTGTTATCGTAGAGGCTCTAGACTCGTAATCCCAGGTCTTTGGGAGTTGTATTGGGGTTATCATGACTTTCAATATTGTTTCTTTGTATTAACTGAATTATTAAGTCTTGTTATCTGTTATAAATATTTAATTAACCGGTATTGAGTTTCATACTCGAGTTGAGGGTGTTTTATGGTAGGGCTTGCCTAGCAATTGTGTTTGGCACCATCACGACCGGGATTGGGGTCGTGACAAGTATAGGGAGCACTAACCTCATGTATGATACCATTTTTCTCACAAAAGGATTCTAGAGTAGTTGTACTATATTCACCACCCCTATCAGACCTATGCCTCTTGATTTTTCTATCTAAATGATTCTCTATTTCTGCCTTGTATTTTAAAAATATGATTTCAGCCTCATCTTTTGACTTAAGAGGATATACCTTAGTGTATGTAGAAAAGTTATCTACAAAGGTGATGTAGTATTTCTTTCCACCCTTCCTAACAATATTCTTTGTAGATGCGTGATTTTTGCCCCTCCCCGATATTTTTTATATTTTTAGCGTAAAATATTTAGTTTAGACCTAATATAGCTATCTCAGCTAATTTTTACTCTTTTACTTTATTTTTACCTTAAAATGAAAAATAGCAAAAAAAATATAGTTTTGTAGTCATTTTTAAACTTAAAAAATACAAAAAATAGTACTTTATATTTTTATTTTTATATAAAACGAAAATCACAAAAATAATTTTATTAATGTTTTGTAGTTATTTTTAAAACTTGAAAAATACAAAAACATTACTTTATATTTTTATCTTTATATAAAATAAAAATTATAAAAAATAGTTTCATTAATATTTTGTGGTTACTTTAATCTTGAAAAAATAAAATTAGTTTTTTTTTAATTGTCGGTTTTACTTTTATAGTTATTTTGCTTATATGGGATTAATCAAATAAAATCATGTTCTTATTCTCGGTTCCGGGCATAGAATAATATTCGGGTTTAAACTACCCTATTTTAGGCTTAATTTTCGAACTTAGCCCATAATAATCCGAGCTCACCACACGTGGGAGACACAAAAGAACGGACGAAAATACATGCACACATGGGCGAATTTACATGGTAATTTTAGGTGCTCAAGCATCCATTGACCTTGACGTAAACTAGGTATAGCTATAATAAAAATATAAGAAATATGATATAAGATTTTCGTTAGCACCCATTAAACAAAATGACTGATAGGTGTTGTGGTTCTGAAATGGGAGTCAAAGCCTTTGCTAAAAGCAAAGACCCAAGTTCGATTCCCGTCATTGTGTTTCTTTTTTATATTTTTTAATGTCAGATTTTTGTCTTTGTGGAAAAGTTAAACTTTTCCTATTCCCTTTAGGTTTTAGGTTAGGCTGATTGTTACGTTTTTGTATTTTTTTTGTTAGCTTTTTGACTTTTGTGGAAAAGTTATACTTTTCCTACTTTTTCTACCTTAGGTTTTATTTTAGGTTATTACGTTTTAGGTCTTTTTTTAACCTTCCTCTCATTTTGAACAAAATTTTTCTTTCTTAGTTTTTATTTTTTCCTTTTCCTACTCCATTTCACCTTTAGGCTTTATTATATCAATAATAATTAGATTTAAATATAACAAAGGCCTCTTTATCATCTTACAGCAAACTTTAAAAGTAAACCCTTCTTGAGTTTTTTTTCATTAGGAACGCAAAGAAGGGAAAACGAAGAACAAAATAGACGAAACAATCAGCAAACTCTCCGATCATTCACAACAATCTCAAAATAAGAACACAGTACAAGGTAATAAGATTTAGTATTTTTATTGAAGTTGGAAATTAAAAATATTCTTAGAAGGATTTTTAAATTTTTTCATGCTTATCGCTTATTCTTTGAAAGCAGATTTAATGAAAAATATTATCTTTGTTACCAACTTGCTTGATTCAAAAACATAATTTTGAGAATATATGCAGGTTATTAATATTGGAGGATTGCGCAATTGATGAAATTGTGTTCATCAGCTTATTGCTTCAGAAATTGTAAGTTTTTATCTTGTCTTTCAAAAAATTAAATAGTTATATCGTTATTACTGTGTTGTTTGTATTGTTGATTGAGGAGCATGGTTTTCCCAATAGAAATTAATTAAATTGTGTGTAGTAAATTTTGGATGAAATGAAATTGAACTAAATCTTGTTTGTAGGAATTTCTTATCAATCTTTTGTGTCGAGATGGATAAGTTTGTCACAAGATCAAAAGTTGGGCAATCAAGTTCTAGTTTTACTCATTCATCTGTTGCTCATCCGTAGCCCCGGAAATTCAAAGGGATATATCTATTTCAGATCATAATTTAGGATCTCCCAATACTGACCCGGGGGATAGGAAGTCCATTGCAGAATATATCCCTAATATACGAGATAAAATTAGAAGATATTATATTCAAATGGGACCTTCCCAGCCTACGAGTCATGATTTTCCTAAAACTAAGTTTGGGAAGACAGTTTTATCCTGGTTGGTTTAAGGGTCAACATTCAAAGTGGTTGGAGTACAGTATATCAAAAGATGCTGCATATTGTTTGTGTTGTTATTTATTCAAAAATGAACATGAAATTCATGGAAATATGGGGGATGCTTTTACAAAAAATGGATTTAAAGGTTGGAACAAGGCTATAGAAAGATTTAAAGCTCATGTTGGAGAGGTAGATAGCATCCACAACAAGTGTTTTAATAGGATGCTTGATTTAATGAATCAATCACAATCAATTCGCACTTATTTTGAAAAGTAATCCGAGAAAGAAAAAAGTGAGTCTCGACATCGCTTGAGTGCTTCAATCGATGTGGCTAGGTTTCTTTTGAGACTAGGATTGCCATTTCGTGGGCACGATGAAAGTCAATCTTCTACAAATAGAGGTATCTTTCTTGAACTCTTGCAATGGTATGGAGATATTTCTCCAGATATTGGAAGTATTATATTAGAAAATGCTCCAAAAAATGAAATGATGTGTTCCCCAATGATTCAGAAAGATATTGTTGATGCTTGTGCCAAAAAAATAATCAAAACTATCATTGAAGACTTTGATGGGGATTTTTTCGGGATACTAGTTGATGAATCGAAGGATACATCACATAAGGAGCAAATGACACTTGTTTTGAGATATGTTAACAAAAAGGGCGAAGTAATTGAGAGATTTGTTGGTATTGTTCATGTCAATAATACATCTGCTCAATCATTGAAGAAGGAAATCGACTCTTTTCTTTCGTATCACTCATTAAGTCCATCTCAAATATGTGGGCAAGGTTATGATGGAGCTAGTAACATGCAAGGAGAGCTACGTGGTCTTAAAACTTTGATTCTAAATGAAACTCCATCGGCGTATTGCATTTGTTGTTTTGCTCACCAATTGCAATTAACACTTGTGGCTCTTGCAAAGAAGCATTCAGATGTAGATGACTTTTTCTGTATAGTTACTAATGTGTTAAATATTGTTGGATCATCTTTTAAGCGTAGGGATTTGCTTCGACAATATCAAGCTGAAAAATTAGAGTAGTTGCTCATATCAGGTGAAGTGCATACTGGACGTGGACTAAATCAAGAACATGGGATTCAACGACCAGGTGATACTCGTTGGGGTTCCCATTATAGAACGTTAGATAACCTCATTGTCCTATTTGCATCAATTGTTCATGTTCTTGAATTTGTTGCTCGTGAAGGTCCAAATTATGTTGATAGACTTGTTGCTGAAAGTCTTATGACAAAGATAAAGGAATTTGAATTTGTTTTTATGTTGCACTTGATGTGGAAAGTTCTAATGATGACAAATGATTTGAGCTCCTCATTACAAAGGATGGATCAAGATATTGTCAATGCTATGAGACTCCTCACTCATACAAAGCAAAGATTATAAAGGATGAGGAATAGTGAATTTCAATCATTAATGGATGATCTCTCTTCATTCTGTGATAAACATGAGATAGTGATCCCAAAGATGGATGCTCTCTATTATCCTGGGAAGTCAAAGCGTAGAGCTCTTGATGTTACATACTCTCATCACTTGCACGTTGAGATATTTAATGGTGCTATTGATTTGCATCTTCAAGAGCTTAGAAGTCGTTTTGATGCCGTGAGTACCGACTTACTTCTCGGTATGGCTAGTTTAAATCCACTTAATTCATTTGGTAATTTTGATAAGAACAGGATAATGAAGTTGGCTCAATATTATCCGAATGAGTTTGATAGTAACAAGCTCCAGGATCTTAGTTTCCAACTTGATAGTTTTATAGTTTATGCTTGTGGTCATGACAAAAGGTTCTTCAACATGAAGGGAATTAGTGACCTTTCTAAAGTGTTGGTTAAGTCAGATCTGCATCAAACTTGGCCACTAGTGTATTTACTTATCAAGTTGACTCTCATTCTGCCTGTTGCTACCGCTTCTGTGGAAACGTGCTTTCTCATCCATGAACTACATAAAAAATGTGCTTCGTAATAGCATAAGTGATGGATTTTTAAATAGTTGTTTAGTTTGCTATGTAGAGCGTAAGATATTCTCAACTGTAAACAACGATGCCATTATTCATCGTTTTCAACATATGAAAAGTCGTCAATCACAGTTGTGAATTGTGACTAGAAGTTCTTTTGGTAATGATAATACTATTAGTTCATTATGACTTGTGACTAAAAGTATTTGCGGGTAATGATAATATTATTAGTATTTTTCACATTAAGTCGCTTACTCTTGCATTCGAATAATTGTGCACTTAAAGGAAAGTGAACACCCACGACCTTAAAATCCTATATCCGCCACTGCATGCACATGCACATAATTGAAAGAGGGCAAAACATTTTATATGAAAACAATAGAAAAGGGAGGGGGGGACCACGATTGAGTGGTCTTCATTTTTGAAAAAAGAACATTAAAAAACATTTTTGACAAAGACATACAACTATGGACACAAAGTAAAGAAAGAGAAGGCAAGAGGAAAAACCGAAAAAAGAAAGAAAGAAGATGACAAAATGATGAAAAAGACAATTGAAAAAGTAAAGAAAGAGATAAAAATCCAAGGAGGGCACTAGGCTGCTACTTTATTTTATTCTAAAACCCAAAGAAACACAAGAAGGCTGGCCACAATTTCAGGACAAGAGAGAAAAGACACTAAATTAAATTGGGGGGCTGGCTTCATTTTAAAAGGAGACCGTACAATACATACAAGGGGGATTCATTTTTTGAACAGAGAAAACAATACTACTATTCATTCAGGAAGCAAAAACGAAAAGACAGAAGGAAAAAATGGGAAGACCCCAAAAACAGTCCCATCTCCAAGCACCACCCTCGTCCATTCGTCACCACCCTCATGACGAGCACCAGCCCCTCCCGTCACCGTCATCTTCCTCACTCACCTGCCGGAAACCATCCCCTCTCCCTCTCTTAAAAAAAACGCACAGTAATAGAAAGCCATGGTAGGTAACAGAAGTTGAGGTCCGAGGTTCTTTCTAGTCGCTGGTTTGAGTTTGGGTCCGACGAGGTCATCTGTTTGGTTAGTTCTGGTTCGGGTCCAGTTCGACGGGTCGACGGGAAGACGGATACTCACTATTTGTAGTTCCTTAATAAGGTCCGAAGCTCCCTCTGTTTGTTCCGTTTGAGTTGTCGAGTTCAGCGTGATTCCGATCGGAAGTTTATGGTTATGCTTTGGTTTTGGACGTTGTTTCCATCGTTATAACGCTGGTTGACGCTTTAATATATTTCAATTACCGTTCATTAGAGTTGTTGAATCTGCGGGTTGTTCTTTCGCCTGAGCTCCATGCTTTCATCACTTAGCTTTTCTTTGTTTTCTCCAAGTTAATTCCTACAAGTCAGGTACCCATCTAAAGCTGTAGTTAATTCATTGAAGTCATATTTTTAGAGGCTGAAAGTTTAGTTTCTGTTTTTAAATGACAAAATATTTCCCTTTGTATAACTGTTTTATGTGCCCAAATTAGAACACGCAATTTCTGTGTCCCCGTATTTGTATGTTAATCTCCAAAAGATTATATTGAAGTTACCTTTAATAGCTATTAGTGTTGGTGTCCTCACGAATAAACAGAAGCTAATTACCAAAAATAGTTCCTTTTGTTTCAAATTAGATAAATGTCTTTCTGTGAATTTTTAAATGATTAATATTTCTGCACTAATTTATTTAGAAATTGTTGCATAATATAAAAAATGTTTAAGAAAAAGACAAAACTAAATAAAGGAAGATCTACTTCAATTGCTAGAATATTTATTAATGATACAGATGTTGACGCGTCATTTTATTAGTGGCCTTTTCTTTTTAAAACTTAGTGATGTAGCATTTTTATTATATATAAGCATCAGTTATGTGTGTGTGTTGACGTTCTTTTAATGTATAAATGCATTCGTTTACATGGCCAACGTCTGAATATTGTGAAAAATCTTTTAAAATTCACTAATTCATGAACATCGTAGCTTGTTTTAAGCGTGATTATTAATAAATCATCGTAACTTGTTCTAGAATGATTCCATAAAATAATTTAAAAGCGGTTAAATGTTAAAATTTGCACATAAGTTAAAGCATGGTAAATCAGATAAATAAGCCGAATATGACAGTTGAGCGACCGTGCTAGAACCACGGAACTCGGGAATACTATATTCACCACCCCTAGTCTCTTGATATTTCTATCTAATTGATATTCTACTTCTTCCTTGTATTTTAAAAACATGCTTTAAGCCTAATCTTTTGACTTAAGAAGATATACCTTAGCGTATCAAGAAAAGTCATCTACAAAGGCAATGTAGTATTTCTTTCCACCTTTACTAATAGTATTCTTAAAATTCGCTAAGTCTGAATGTACTAGTTCAAGCAATTCTATTTTTCTACTAGTTGCATTCTTAAAAGGCTTTTTGGTATGTTTTGCTTCTACACAAACAGGATAAGACAAAATTATCAATATTAACTGCAGGAATTAATTGTCACGACCCGGATTTTTCCCCAACATTGGGATCGTGATGGCGCCTACTCATGGTAGCTAGGCAAGCCACTGTATTCATACTATCTTGTTTTTAACACAATTTTTAATTAAATAAATGCGGAATACTTTATCGAAATAGAAATAACTAATTACAAGATGAAAATCATACCGAAATCCTCTACCCAAGACGTGGAGTCACCAACTCACGAACTACTATGGAATACTACACATAAAAGTCCGAAGGAAATATAACATAATTCCGTTTGTCTCTGAACAAAGATACTACAGCCTAATAACATAAATAGAGAGAGAGACGCCGGCTCGCGGACGTCCGCAAGCCTACCTCGGCCTCAAATACGATCAACTCCCACGAAATCGATTTATTGCTGCTGCTGCTCCTGATCGTAACTGGACCTGTGCAAAAACGCACGAAGTGTAGTATCAGCACAACCGACCCCATGTGCTCTGGTAAGTGCCCGGCCTATCCCGCGAAGTAGTGACAAGCCTAGGACCAGACACCCACATAAACCCGTGCAATTCAATATATATGTATACCACGTAATAACAAGAAATAACCAGGTATTAACACAATAAGGAATATCTCAAGAATTCAACAATTAACCACACTTAATAAATTCACAAGGAAAAACAAAGTATAATGTAAACACAAGTAATATTAAGTCAAGGAATAGCAAACAGTTGCACGGCATCACCCTTCGTGCTTTTACTCTCATCCTCACCAAATAAACAAATAAAGTACACGGCATCACCCTTCGTGCTTTTACTCTCATCCTCACATCCATACGGCATGATCCTTCGTACATGGTTCAATAACAGGGCACGGCATGATCCTTCGTGCATAATCAATAAATAAACGTGGCGCATTAACCTTCGTGCATAAATAAATAAACATGGCACGGCATCACCCTTCGTGCATTATCACTCTTCCTCACCCAAATAACAATCACAGTTAAGGGTAAAGAAAGAAACAGTAATTCATAAACCGTCCCATCAAGGGAGAACAATAACAATTCATCTGTAATATATCTCAAAATAATCATTTTTCAACGACTCACGGTCATACTAGACGCCAGTGTATGGATGCTCGTCACCACAGCCCATACACCGCACTCGATTACATAACACATAGCACATAATCCTATTCTCTCAAGCTAGGATAGAACAAACACTTATCTCGAATGTTTATGAACAATTCAATCCGTGGAAATGTCTTTTTCTTTAAAACTTGGCTCCAATCCAACCGTATCTATACACAATTGATTTAATATCATCAATACTACTCAACAAACTAATTCTTAAGACCAAATACCACTTTTACAACATTCTGCCTGGAATAGTGAATTTCAACCCCGGGCCCACATGGTCGGAACTCGGGGTTAGGACCAAAATCCAGTTACCCATCCCCCCACGAGTTCATGTATATGATTTGTTTCAAAATCGGACCTCAATTCGAGGTCCAATTTCCCAATTTATGAAAAACCCTATATTCTAACAAAAACAAGAAATTCTACCATGAAAACCTTTGATTTCTATTGAAAAACATGTTTAATGATGTTAGGAATTGAAAGAATTAAGTAAAAAGTGACTTACAATTGTTTTGATGAAGAATGAATCCGTGAAGAATCGCAAATGGGTGTTTTTGTTTTGTAAAAAGTGAAGAAATGGACTGAAAATCGTGTTTTACAGGTCTCTGTATTCGCATTTGCGAAGAAGGAGTTCGTGAAAAATCGCCAATGGATGTTTTGGGTTGTGAAATATGAAAAATGAAGTTGGAAATCATGATTTACAAGTCTCTGTGTTCGCATTTGCGAGCAGGGGTTCGCAACGAACCCGGCCAAATTATGAGATTTGAGAAATAAGCCAAGGATGGGAAGTTAGCATTTGCGAACATTTGTTCGCATTTGCGAATACAGGAAAAATTTGGGAAATTCGCATTTGTGAACTTTTGTTCGCATTTGCGAACCCAGGCAAAATCTGGAAAGTTCGCATTCGCGAACGAAGGCAAAATTTGCGAACAAGTCTGGGCATGATGGGTTTCGCATTTGCGATCAGGGTTCGCATTTGCGAGCCCTGCCTTGTACTTCCCCCTTCGCAATTGCGAGAAATACTTCACAATTGCGAAGCCAACATCTAGGTGAAAAACCAGCAGTGCAAAAATTCAGAATTTCATCCAAAGGCCTATCAAATCTTTACCCGAGCCACCCGGGCTCCAAACCAAACATGCACACAACCTCAAAAACACATTATGAACTTGTTCGTGCGATCACATCGCCAATATCACATCGTTTTCATCAAATCAAGCCTCAAATTCACGATTTTCATACTTTTGGTTTTCAAAACTTTCAAACTTGGAACTCAAGGTCCAAAACATCTCAAACGACATCCGAATGTCACCAAACTTTACAGAAATCACATATATAATATTTAAGACTTGTACCGGGCGTCGGAACCAAAATACGAGCCCGATATCAAGGTCAATTAATTCATTTCCTTTAACAATTGCATCAAAAACAATTTCATAGAAAAATTCATAACTTAGGCTCTAGGCCTCAGAATTCGACTCCGGACGCATGTCCAAGTCCCATATTTTCCTACGGACCTCTCGGGACCATCCAATCTCGGGTCCGGATCCGTTTACCAAAAATGTTGATCGAAGTCAACCATATCAATATTAATATCATTTTTATCCAAATTTCTCATAGAATTCATATTTTCTATCACAAAATCTTTCCGCTACATGCTCGGATCGTGCACGCAAATCGAGGCAACATAGAATGAGGTTTTCAAGGCCTCAGAAGCTTGAAATGATTAATAAAATAAGTGATGACCCTTTGGGTCGTCACAATCTCCACCTCTAAAACAACCGTTCGTCCTCGAACGGACAAAAGAAAGTAGTACCTGAGTCAGGAAACAAGTGTGGGTAGCGGCTCCGCATATCAGACTCGGACTCCCAGGTCGATGCCTCAGGAGGCTGACCTCTCCACTGAACACGCACAGAAGGAAAACTCTTCGACCACAACCGTCAAACATGTCGGTCTAGAATGGCCACCGGCTCCTCCTTGTAAGATAGATCATTGTCTAATTAGACAGTACTGAAGTCTAACACATGTGTAGGATCGTCGTGGTACCTCCGAAGCATAGTTACATGAAAAACTGGATGCACGGCTGATAAGCTAGGCGACAGAGCTAGTCTGTAAGCCACCCCTCCCACTCGTCTAGAATCTCAAATGGACCAATATACCTAGGGCTGAGCTTGCCCTTCTTCCCGAAACTCATCATGCCCTTCATAGGCGACACTCGGAGCAATACTCGCTCGCCAACCATGAAATCTACATCTCGAACCTTACGATCCGCATAAGTTTTCTACCTGGACTGAGCTGATTGTAATCTCTCCTGAATAGTCTTAACCTTATCCAAGGCCTCCTGAACTAAGTCTGTGTAAGGCCCCTCTCCCGCTCAAACCATCCAACTGGTGATCGACATCGCCTACCATACAATGCCTCATACGGATCCATCTGGATGCTAGACTGGTAACTGTTATTGTAGGCGAACTCTTCTAATGGTAGAAACCGGTCCCACGAGCCTCCGAAATCAATAACACAGGCTCGAAGCATGTCCTCAAGAATCTGAATAGTCCTCTCGGACTGGCCATCCATCTGAGGATGAAATGCTGTACTCAACTGAACCTGGGTGCCTAACTCCTGCTGGACCGCTCTCCAGAATCGCGAGGTAAACTGCGTTCCCCGATCAGAGATAATAGATACTGGCACCCCATGGAGACGAACAATCTCCCTAATGTAAACCTCCGCTAACCTCTCCGACGAGTAGGAGACAGATACTGGAATAAAGTGTGCTGACTTGGTCAGCCTATCAACAATGACCCAAATAGTATCAAATTTCCTCCGAGTCAAAGGAAGTCCAGTAATGAAGTCCATTATGATCCGCTCCCATTTCCACTCGGGAATTTCAATCCTCCGGAATACACCACCAGGTCTCCGGTGCTCATATTTCACCTGCTGACAATTTAGATACCGAGCGACATACGCAACGATATCTTTCTTCATTCTGCGCCACCAATAGTGTTTCCGTAAGTCCTGGTACATCTTCGCGGCACCTGGGTGAATAGAATACCGCGAACTGTGGGCCTCCGCTAAGATCAACTCTCAAATCCCTTCGACATTGGGTACGCAAACTCGACCCTGCAATTTCAATACCCCATCATCATCTAGGTTTACCTGTGTGGCACCTCCCCGCTATACTGTATCCCTCAACTCACGCAAATGAGGATCATCAAATTGCCTCTCACGGATACGCTCAAATAAAGAAGAACGAGCGACCGTGCATGCTAACACTCTGCTAGGCTCAGAAATGTCTAATCTCACGAACCGGTTGGCTAAGGCCTGAACATCTAGAGCTAATGGTCTCTGACTGACCGGAATGTATGTAAGGCTGCCCATGCTGGCATACTTTCTACTCAATGCATCGGCCACCACATTGGCCTTACCTGGGTGATATAAAATAGTAACATCATAGTCTTTTAGCAACTCTAACCATCTCCGCTGTCGTAGATTCAACTCCTTTTGCTTGAACAAGTACTGTAGGCTTTTGTGATCGTTGTACACCTCACATGTCACACCATATGAGTAATGCCTCCACATCTTTAAGGCACGAACCACCGTCGCTAACTCAAGATCCTGAACCGGATAATTCTTCTCATGTATTTTTAATCGCCTCGAAGCATAAGCGATAACCTTACCATCCCGTATCAATACCGCTCCAAGCCCCGTACGAGACGCGTCACAATAAACCGTATAAGGCCCTATACTCGTAGGTAGTACCAACACCGGCGCGGTGGTCAAGGGTCTTGAGCTTTTCGAAGCTCGCCTCACACTCCTCTCGACCACCGAAACCGGACACCCTTCTCGGGTCAACTCCGGTCATCGGGCCGCAATAAGAAAACCCCTCTACAAAACGACGTTAGTAATCCGCTAATCCCAAGAAACTCCGGATCTCCGCTCACCGGCTCGGTCGAGGCCAATCTCGGACCGCCTCAATCTTCTTGCGTCTACCCGAATACCTTCCACCGATACAACGTGACCCAGAAATGCTACCGAACTCAGCCCGAACTCACATTTAGAAAATTTGGCATATAGCCGGTTATCTTTCAGAGTCTGAAGAACCACTCTGAGGTGCTGCTCGTGCTCTTCCTGGCTGCGGGAGTACACCAGGATGTCATCTATGAAGACTATCACGAACAGATCTAAGTAAGGCCCGAATACCCGATTCATCAACTCCATGAATGCTGCTGGGGCATTGGTCAACCCGAAGGACATGACCAAGAACTCATAATGCCCATATCTAGAGCGAAAGGCTGTCTTAGGAATGTCAGCCGCCCTGATCTTCAGCTGATGGTAGCCCGACCTCAAGTCTATCTTTGAAAATACCTTGGCACCCTGAAGCTGGTCAAATAAATCATCAATTCGCGAAAGTGGATATTTATTTTTGATAGTCACCTTGTTTAACTGCCGGTAATCAATACACATCCGCATCGAGCCATCTTTCTTCTTTACAAATAATACAGGTGCTCCCCAGGGGGAAACACTGGGCCTGATAAAGCCCTTCTCAAGAAGGTCCTGCAACTGATCTTTCAACTCTTTTAGCTTCGGCGGGGCCATACGATAGGGTGGAATAGAGATGGGCTGAGTGCCCGGTGCCAAATCAATGCAAAAATCAATATCCCTTTCGGGTGGCATGCCCGGCAGGTCTGAAGGAAAAACCTCCGGAAACTCTCGTGCAATAGGGACCGACTCAATGGAAGGAACTTCTGCGCTGGAATCACGAACATAAGACAGATAAGCTAGACACCCCTTCTCGACCATACGTCGAGCCTTAACATAGGAAATAACAATGCGAACGGAGTGGCTTGAGGTACCCTTCCACTCTAATCGGGGTGATTCTGGCAAGGCTAAGGTCACACTCTTAGCATGGCAATCAAGAATAGCATGGTATAGGGACAACCAGTCCATCCCCAATATGACATCAAAATCTACCATATCCAAAAGCAATAGATCAACACGGGTCTCAAGACCCCCAAATATAACTACGCACGAACGATGCACCCGATCGACTACAACGGAGTCACCCACTGGCGTAGCCACATAAACTGGAATATCCAGAAGCATAGTCGGGCACGGCCAAATACGTGCGAAGTAGGAAGACACATAGGAATACGTAGATCCAGGGTCAAATAATACCAAAGCACCTCTGCCACACACAAGAACAGTACTCGTAATCACCGCATCCGATGCCTCTGCCTCTCGCCCGGCCGGTAAAGCATAGAATCGGGATCCGCACCTCCCCTCTCGAGCCGCGTTTCTAGGACGACCATCAACCGGCCGACCTCTACCTCTGGCCTGGGCGCTCTCCACCTCTACGGTCTCGACCTCCACCTCTATAATCCTACCCCCGCCTCGGCCGGGCCGGGCGGCCGAGGGTCGACCGGAGCTCGAATCATAGTGACGAGGACCTCGTCGCCGAGAGTTGCCCGCCGCTGCAGGCAACACCGATAAAATGACACGGGTCACCACAACCGTAGCAGAACTCTGCGGATCGACAGGGCCGCTGGCCCTGACGACCCGAACGGCCTCCACGAACACTCTGAAGAGGCTGAGCATTAATAGGAGGCTGGTCCGAATAATGCCCACGAAAACCGCGATCACCTGATCCACCTTGTGAAGCCTGAAGGGCGGAATGAAAAGGCCGGGAGGACTGGCCTCTATCAAAGGATTCTCTGCCACCAGAGGAAGAACCACCAAACCTGCCTGAATGACGAGGCCTCTTATCTGAAGAATAACCGCCTCCCCAGCAAGAGCCATCTCAACTCTGCGTGCTGCATTGGCTGCCTCCTGAAATGATATGTCACTCCCCACGCCCATAGCCATCCGGAGTCTAATCGGCTGATTAAGCCCATCTATAAATCCGTGGACCCTCTCCCGCTCTGCGGGAAGTATCACCACTGCATGACGAGCCAAATCGACAAATCTCGTCTCATACCGTGTAACCGTCATAGTGCCCCTGATGGAGGCGCTCAAACTGCCTCCGAAGTACATCCCGCCGAGTAGCAGGGAGAAACTTCTCCATAAATAGTTCCGCAAACCGGTCCCATGATAAAGCTGGGGACCCTGCTGGTCGAGTCAAGCAACAATCTCTCCACCAAGTCTTGGCGGATCCTGCAAGCTGAATGTACAGTAGTCAACTCCATTTGACTCCACGATCCCCATAGTCTCGAGAATCTCACGGCAACCGAATAAGAAGTCCCGAGGATCCTCTGATGGCACCGCCGAATGTAGTGGTAAACAGTCCTGGAGAACCGATCAAGTCTCCATAAAGAATCGTGAGTCATGGCCGCTCCATCACCTCGTACGAGCCGCGGTACTCGACCGAGCGGCCACGACCGGCCGAACCGCCGGTGCTCGAGGCCGAGGAGCCACCGGCTCTGTAGTACGAGCACAGTGAGTCCGGCCCCTCCTCCACCTCGAGAAGTCGCCGGTGCAACCGATAATAAACCCGCTCCGGCAATACCGTCCATAAATCCCGCTATTCCGACCAAAGCATCCCGCAGATCCGGGTAAATTTCCCTCTCTTTTTAATGAGACATTATCCCTCATTGGTAGAGGATAAGGATTTTGGTGGGTATAAATACAAATGCACTTCATATATCTCTTAAAGAGTTATGAAGAAGGCAAATCTCACGCCGTCATCATCATCGTCGTCGCTCGCTCGGCTCGGCTTCAGATTTGGATTTGGATTTTTTCAAATGATCAATTGATTAATTTTTTGGACCAAAGTTATTTGTTAATAGTAAATATTAATGTGATAAATCTGTGTTTGTAACGAATGTATTCCAATCTGTATATTGTGCCACCAGTTGCAATAGCAGCCGCTCCGAGTGCTTGCTCCACAACAAAGTGCTTGCTCCTATCACGACCCGAATTTCCCCCACCACCGGGATCGTGATGGCGCATACTCGTGGTAGCTAGGCAAGCCAATTTACTCACCACCTTTGTATTTACACAACCATCCTGTTCTTATTTTTTAATGGTATGAATAATAACAATAACTTTAATTGCGGAAGTCTTTCGATTAAAAACTGAATAATAATGTGAAATACAAGACAATAATTCCTCTACCCAAGATGTGGAGTCACAAACTCACGAACTACTAAGAATAACTACACATAATGGTTTGAAAGAAATAAAGAATAACCGTCTGTCTCAAAATAATGAGACTACAGCAATAATAAAAGCAATAAGAAGAGATGTCGGGCTTGCGAACGCCTGCAAGCTACCTCAGTCTCGAAAGTATGATAATATTGCTAGTGAACTACTATTGCTGCTCCTACTCCTGCTCAAAACCTGGACCTGTGCAAAAACGCACAGCAGTGTAGTATCAGTACAATCCGACCCAATGTGCCGGTAAGTGCCCGGCCTATCCCGGCGAAGTAGTGACAAGCCTAGGACCAGACACTCACATAAACCTGTGCAATTAAATATATATGTATACCACAGAATACAAGAAATAACGAGGTATTAACACAATAAGGAATATCTCAAGAATTCAACAATTAACCACAGTTAATAAATTCACAAGGAAAAACAAAGTATAATGTAAACACAAGTAATATTAAGTCAAGGAATAGCAAACAGTTGCACGGCATCACCCTTCGTGCTTTTACTCTCATCCTCACCAAATAAGCAAATAAAGTACACGGCATCACCCTTCGTGCTTTTACTCTCATCCTCACATCCATAGTACGGCATGATCCTTCGTACATGGTTCAATAACAGGGCACGGCATGATCCTTCGTGCATAATCAATAAAACATGGCACGGCATTAACCTTCGTGCATAAATAATAAATCAAGGCACGGCATCACCCTTCGTGCATTATCACTCTTCCTCACCCAAATAACAATCACAGTTAAGGGCAAAGAAAGAAAAAGTAATTCATAAACCGTCCCAACAAGGGCAATCAATAATCATCTTCACAACAAGTCCCGACAAGGGAGAACAATAACAATTCTCTGTAATATATCTCAAAATAATCATTTTTCAAAGACTCACGGTCATACTAGACGCCAGTGTATGGATGCTCGTCACCACAGCCCATACACCGCACTCAATTACATAACACATAGCACATAATCCTATTCCCTCAAGCTAGGATAGAACAAACACTTACCTCGAATGTTTATGAACAATTCAATCCGTGGAAATGTCTTTTTCTTTCAAATTTGGCTCCAATCCAACCGTATCTATACACAATTGATTTAATATCATCAATACTACTCAACAAACTAATTCTTAAGACCAAATACCACTTTTACAACATTCTACCCGGAATAGTGAATTTCAACCCCGAGCCCACATGGTCGGAACTCGGGGTTAGGACCAAGATCCGGTTATCCATCCCCCCACGAGTTCATGTATATGATTTGTTTCAAAATCGGACCTCAATTCGAGGTCCAATTTCCCAATTTATGAAAAACCCTATATTCTAACAAAAACAAGAAATTCTACCATGAAAACCTTTGATTTCTATTGAAAAACATGTTTAATGATGTTACGAATTGAAAGAATTAAGTAAAAAGTGACTTACAATTATTTTGATGAAGAAGAAATCCGTGAAGAATCGCAAATGGGTGTTTTTGTTTTGTAAAAAGTGAAGAAATGAACTGAAAATCGTGTTTTATAGGTCTCTGTGTTCGCATTTGCGAACATGGGTTCGCAATTGCGAACCCCGACCAATTTCTGGAGTTTGAAAAATAAGCTAAGGGTGGGAAGTTCGCATTTGCGAACATTTGTTTGCATTTGCGAACAGTTCGCATTTGCGAACTAATGTTCGCATTTGCGAACACATGCTGTATAAGGCAGTGTTCGCATTTGCGAACAATGGTTCGCATTTGCGAACCAAGGCAGTCACTGGGACGTTCGCATTTGCGAACTTTTGTTCGCATTTGCGAACATAGGCAGGCCCTGGGGACTTTCGCATTTGCGAACAATTGTTCGCATTTGCGAACAAGGCCGGGCATGAGGGGTTTCGCATTTGCGATCAGGGTTCGCATTTGCGAGCCCTGCCTTGTACTGCCCCTTCGCAATTGCGAGAAATACTTCGCAATTGCGAAGCCAACAGCTGGGTGAAAAACCAGCAGTGCAACATTTCAGAATTTAATCCAACGGCCTATCAAATCTTTACCCGAGCCCCCGGCTCCAAACCAAACATGTACACAACCTCAAAAACACATTATGAACTTGTTCGTGCGATCACATTGCCAATATCACATCGTTTTCATCAAATCAAGCCTCAAATTCATGATTTTCATACTTTTGGTTTTCAAAACTTCCTAACTTGGAACTCAAGGTCCAAAACATCTCAAACGACATCCGAATGTCACCAAACTTTACGGAAATCACATATATAATATTTAAGACTTGTACCGGGCGTCGGAACCAAAATACGAGCCCGATACCAAGGTCAATTAATTCATTTCCTTTAACAATTGCATCAAAAACAATTTCATAGAAAAATTCATAACTTAGGCTCTAGGCCTCAGAATTCGACTCCGGACGCATGTCCAAGTCCCATATTTTCCTACGGACCTCTCGGGACCATCCACTCTCGGGTCCGGATCCGTTTACCAAAAATGTTGACCGAAGTCAACCATATCAATATTAATATCATTTTTATCCAAATTTCTCATAGAATTCATATTTCTATCACAAAATCTTTCCGGCTACATGCTCGGATTGTGCACGTAAATCGAGGCAACATAGAATGAGATTTTCAAGGCCTCAGAAGCTCGAAATGATTAATAAAATAAGTGATGACCCTTTGGGTCGTCACATTAATTCTATTTTTATAATTCTTTTAATAGAAGCAATATTGACATGCCCTAGTCTACCATGCAACAAATCAATAGTCTCAGCAATATAAGCAGAATCGATAAGACAAGCATTATTAGTAATCTCTTGAGCGATGTTTAGTACAAATAATCCCCCACTAAGGTAACCCTTCCCAAAAAAGTCTCCCCCATGAGAAATAATAATTTTATCATATTCAAAAACAATTATAAGACATGCTTTTTTCGTAGCGCACAAGAAATTATGTTTCTACGAAGGGAGGGTACATACATAACATTGTTCAAGGTCAAAAATTTTTTAGAAGTTAACTTAAGGAGAATTTATCCTTTACCCATAACTCCATTTGTAGTGAAGTTACCCATGTAGACACACTCACCATCAAGAGATTCCTCGTAGTCATGAAACAGCTCCGTGTTCACGCAAAGGTGCTTTGAAGTGCCTGTGTCCACTATCCAGTCGGTTAGCCACCATATTTGCCTAAGCAACTACAACAACAATGATATCACCACCCACAGTAAGGTTAGCTTGGACTGGAGCTTTTCCTCCATTGTTTGAGCTTAGTCATTGTCTCTGGTTGCACTGAAAAGGCTTGTGACCAATGTTTCGGCAGACAAAGCAATGTCCTTTCGACTTTTGAATATGGCCCTCCGGCTTATTAAAGTAATTCTTCTTTTTCACATGCCCTTTCTTCTGTTATCCTTTAAACCTAACTTTCACAAAAGTACTAGAAGATTCCACAAGGTTTGCTTTAGAATAATTTAGAGGGAAAGATATCATCTTATCCTTAAGTCATTCAGACCCCTCATCTTTGAGACAGTTTGCTTCCTCAGTCCTCATGTGACTGATCAGTTCTTGAAGAGTTAACTTTTACTTTTTGTGTTTAAGTTAATTCCTGTAATTAGTCCAAGAAGATGGAAACTTTTCAAGTAGAACATTGGCCTCAAGAATCTCACACATCTACATACCCTCGTTTAAAATATCAACAGTCAAGTTCTCATACTCGTGAACCTATTCCATGTTTGTCTTATCATCATTTATCTGAAACTTGATCTGCTTTACAATGACATACTTCTTTTATCCTGCACCATCAGCACCATATTTCTTCTCCAAATTGTCCTATATGACTTTAAAAAAATTATAATTTATAAACAAATCAAAGAGAGGGTTAGTCATATGGTTAAAAAGATGCCCTCTTACTGTTTTATTATCCTTTTCAAATTTCTCCTTAGCAGCATCATCAACAAAAATAATATTAGCAGCATTAGATCTATTAGCAATAATATCAGTTGGAGGTTCGTTAAACAAAACATAATCAACTTCTAATTGTTCGAAGAAAATTAAAATTTATAGGACCAACACTCATAATTATTTCCATCTAAAGGCTCAAGCTTTGTGCGATCAGGAAGTGTTTTATTCAAACTGGTGGCCATTAGTCAATATTATATATAAAATAAATTTCAATTATAAGAAAAATGAGTAGATAATATTGACTAAGAACAAGAAGGAAAGAAGACTACAACTTATAAAAAATATTGTGTCGTGGCAAGCCACTGCTTTGAAAGTGATTTCGGCCCGACTGGGTGCAAATCATTAAGACATGCCGCTCCCCAGGGTTCCACAACACCTCCAAACACGTGCACTCGGGGCTGGAAGTTTAGAATTCATACAAAATAGTTTCACAATAAAGAAGAGAATATGAAGGTATTTTATGTGTTGGATAATTCATACAGAAGACTAGGAAGAAAGTTGTCACGACCCCAACCCTGGCCGTGATGGCGCCCAACACACTGCTAGGCAAACCTGACGAATTTAACAACCTTAGCCATTTCTATACAGTTCCTAATTAACACAAATAAATTACTAATTCATAATGCTGGAAATCTATAATAGAGCTAAAACATGCGAAATCCCGAATAACAATGCTACTACGTAGCCCGAAGAATCCGGTGTCACAAGTCTGAGCCTATAATACATTAATATCAACCTACTATATATTGTTCTAAATAAATGTGGAAGTGAAGCAATAAGATAGAATGGAAGAGCAGGACTGCGGACGTCATGCAGCTACCTTGATATTCCCGGATATGAGCTGTTTGGCTGAGAAGTCCTCACTCAGCCTTAGATGCACCTGGATCTGCACATAGGGTACAGAGAATAATGTGAGTACTCCGACCCAGTGAGTAATAAACATAAATAAAGGCTGAGAATGAGAAATCCTGAATAGACACAAAGTAATCTATAAATGCAGTAATTTAAACCAAGTAGTATAGAAGTCAGTAAATCAATGAAAACAATTATGAAAATACTACAATGGATAATTAAATAAATGACAGTCAAATATGAAATGCAACACATAATACACACTCTCTAGTACCCGCTGCGGCGTGTAACCCGCTCTATTTATTTATAATCGACAGTGCTTGCTGGGGGAGTGTAGACTCCAGGAGGGGCCGCTTACGGCACAAGCGCAATATCAATCCATCTCGTAGAATCTATCAGGCCCTAAGCCTCATATCAATATCAATATAATACTGCTACAGCGCGCAGCCCGATCCTATACTCAGTCCAGAATCACATAAGCCTCTCGTGCATTGATAAAATAATAGTTCTCAGCCCAAAACATTGTTAGAAATGTCATTATCGAAGCCCCCTTTTTTCCAAATGTAGTTTGAAAATCGGGTATACGATATTTGGGAGGACAACTCTATTCCCTTGGAAGAATTAGGTTTTTGGAGTTTGGAGAGTTTCCACCTAATGATTATAGTGCATTAGGACACTACTAAGAAAGAATTTGAGATGAAGAACCAGAGTTTGGGTAAGAGCTAGAAATTATCTCGAGGGAAAGGTATTAGGCACCCCTCAATATCCACTAGTGTGGTTCCCGGCCATGCTACCATTGTGATTTTAAGCAATGAAGAAGACAAGTAGAAAATAAAGAAGAGGGTTTTCACATAGTACTGTAAACAAGTTTAGGAATTCGAAAAATAAAAAGAGTAGGAAATACAGGAAGTCAGTTTGAAAGAAAACTTAAAAAAAAACAAGTAAAGGGAAAAGGGGTCCTAGGTTTGTAAATGATATGAATCACATCAATGTAATACCCGGCATACACTCCTCAGAAGAGGGGTTGCACGTGATATTAGCACACCGGTCATCATACCCATATTCTACTCTTTCCACCCCGTTAAGGTATTAAAGCGCGGAATGTCTCATTACTTATGCATGCTAGTACCTGTCCCAATCCTATCAATCCCGGCGGCATTTGGGACTACTAGTCCTAAAGGGAAAAGGATTTGGGGTGTTTTGAGAGTTTTCAAAGGACAAAAATACTAAGGCGTCAATCAAAACACATAATGCAAGTAAGGAGGAAAGCAAATAAGCAAGTAGGGCTCAAGTAAGCCTCCTTAAATCAGATAGAGCCGTAGAATTTAGCATGTCTCGTACGTTCTGGTTTAGTCTTAAATTAAAGCGATAAACGAACTGGTTCAACACATATTTTTAGACAGGAAGTCTGCATTAGGCTCCCTCGAATGCAGTTGTCAAAAACTGATCCAATTGATTAACTCTTTGTCTATATGCTGAATAGGACTAGCGATTTAGAAAAAAAAAAGCAAATTGATTATAAAAGGTTATCTGTTGTTATCAGAGTAAAAGGAGTTTCAAAAAAGAATGTGTTGTCTTCAAAAGGTTTAACAGTAAAGAAATGAACTTCAGAGGACTTGTAGACTAATTGAAAAAGTTTCATGAATCTTATTAGAAAAGGGTGAGTTTCCGAAAAATGCCGATTTATTTAGAAAAGGTTTGTCAATTTACAAAGTTCCGAAAGATGCAAAAGACTGCCAGTTTTACTAAAGTAAATACTAATTTCAGCGGTTGGTACTATTTTGAATGAATGAGACGGTTTGGATTCGAAGTTCCTATAGGCATGTTTTCTATGCAAAACTGATTTTAACATTTTTTTCAAACGTTAATAGAAACCTGATGAAAAATGATATCTATATTTCATTTTATTATCAAACCTAACTGTTTACCTAACGATGTTATTATATGCATAAATACAAGCCCCTATAGGCATGGTGTCTATATGTTTAGTTGCAGAAAATTATAAGTTAATCCCTATAGACATGCTTTCTACATGTGAAGTTGCATAGATCAGAAACTGAATCCTATAGGCATGGTTTCTACGTGTGATGTTATGCAAATTAGAAATTAAATCCTATCGGTACGGTTTCTACGTGTGAAGTTACACAGATCAGAAATTAAATCCTATAGTCATGGTTTCTACCCTTTGTGTGTAAAAATAGCCCCCTCCCTTTTTCACTAAATCACCATGAATGTATATAAATTAGTACAAACCAGTAAAATAAGACTGAAATTAAAAGTACATCCAAAGTTATCAGCTACATCCGAGTAGCCTAATTCAGACTTAGTATCTAACCATATGTGATTGAACAACTTCCGAGATCACGATTTCCAAAGCCTTCTCTTATCTAGGGTGTTTCAGAGATCCAAGGAGTTTCAGGAACTCCAGGCAGTGCTTACACCTAAGATATTAATCACAATGAGTTATAGTGCATTATGGAAGAGCCAACTCTCAAGTGTCCTAGTTCAAAGGGAGCTCAGGGATCCCAAGGCAAGGCTCACAAGAGAGGGTCAAAACTTAAGTTCTAAGAATGAGTGCAAGTTCAATAGAGGGGGGTTAGGGAGTGCTAAGGCAGGCAGGTGGTCATGCCCAGCCATAAGGTAGACTGGCACACCCCTGACCAACCTGTCCAGCCAATAAGTAAGAGTATGGACCTATTAAAGATTAGACTATGGTCTGGACAGTGATTAGGGCACTGTCAGACCAAAGTCTCAAACTCAGCAACATAGAAAGGAAAATATTGATGGGAATTGAGAGAGTTTAGGACTCAGGGAGTCCAGTTCATGTCAATGAACAACAATATAAAATGTTGTCATGTTTTCTGACCCTTAGCTGAAACATATAAAGGACATTGGGGATATGGATTCATGTAGGTGCATAGCAAAGAAACAAAACAACTTGCAAAAATTTACATTGTGGAAGTAGTAAACCAAACAAAGAATGGACTGAAGAATAAACACAAAGGGGAGTGGCAGAAATTAACAAAAGTGACATACCAAATTTAGGAAAAATAAGCAAAGAAGGCAGAATTCTCGCAAAGCAAAGCCACAATCAGAGAACCTTTATGCTCGTGAGTTAAGGGAAGTCGAATGTCTTTTTTCTTTTTAAACGCTATGTGTATTTGAGAGTACGAAGTAATCAGATTGATTGTGTCAAAGTTCTACCCTCTGAAGTACAAAAGGGTAGCCCCTTTTATAGTGTAGATTAGTAAACAAGAAAGGTAACAATACCTTTTAAAATCAGACTCAAATATTCTCCCTTAAGTCAAGGAATATAATTTCAACCGAAAAAATGTAAACAAGGAAAGGAAATTTGAGTAAAATCCTTTACTGTAGCATGAGAAGGGAAAATACATGACGTATATTTAAGGAAAATTATCAATAATGCTTGATTTGTAAAAAAAAAGGACAGGGAATCAACCAAACCATTAACAAAATCAGAGTACCAGGATTTAAATCAAATGAACCAAACCAAAAATAGGTAAATGGCTTAACCAAAGAAAATCAGTGGCAATCAGTCAAGACCCTATCAAAGGGATCCAAAATCAATCAAGCAATCACCAAAAACCTTGAAAGGGGAGTTTCTTGCATATAAAGCAAACAATTCAAACAGAAGAGTCTAACATTGAACTGTTTAGAATCATAAACAAAAGAATACGAGTTCAGCCTGACACTTATAGTGAGTCTGATGGTACAGGGTCCCCAAAGTGGAACCTTAATTCAATTTACCAAGAAAA
This sequence comes from Nicotiana noctiflora, assembly GCA_032618575.1. Lineage (NCBI taxonomy): Eukaryota > Viridiplantae > Streptophyta > Magnoliopsida > Solanales > Solanaceae > Nicotiana > Nicotiana noctiflora. The sequence goes on from JASVEL010008644.1 coordinate 47,080, forward strand.
CCCCCAAATTCTAGGGTTTCCCCATGTAATCAAACATAGAAGCGAGAAGGCAAGTAAACAGACTCAAGGAGTCACATGAGAATTAGGAAAATACAATAGCAGGCTTGAAACAATCAAAGAAAGAAAACCAATTTAAGGCGTAAATAACATGTTCAGAAATTTTCAGAACTTAAGAAAGGATGCGCGTTTAAATGAATCATGCCTAACAAGAACACGAACATAGTTTAGAAAAGCAAAACATTAACAAACTCAGTAGTAAATATGCATGGTAGAAGAGTGAGAAAAACAAACTAATCATGTGAGCATACATATATAAAAGTAGAGAGATAATACATGTGTACTATATGAGGAAGACATACGAGCATAATATAGACAAACATCTAAAAGAAAAGAACAACAAGAATCGAAAGACTTTCAGAAACCCAAATTTGAAATCAAACGATTTTGAGGAGGAAATTTGGGGAAAACACTCGAAACATCAAAAAGAACATAGACATAGCATAGATCTAGGCAAACAAACAAAGAAAGAACCTCGACGGCTTAGGGTTCAGAGAAACCTGAGCAGCAAGAAAGGATTGGAAGAACAAGATCAGATCATGAGTCTAAAAGGTGAGGAATCAAGTTTCCAGTGCTTGATCGTGGCTGGAGAATAATAGATCTACTGGTCTGAGACTTATCTACGAGAGGACGATCAAGGTCAAGTGTCACGACCCAACTACGAAGCCCGATCGTGATGTCGCCTCTCGTGAAGACAAGGCCAACCAGCAGGACAACAATACCTCTTTTAATAGTAACTTAGCACGAATAAGTCTAAATCATAGATAATATAATCATAAGTGAGGAATAAAAGTGATAAAACAGGGAAAACCATCCCGGCTCAGCCCAAAATTAGGGTGTCACAAGTCACGAGCTACTATAGAGTTTACTAAAATGCTTCACAGTCTGGAACTAGGAACAAATTCTAAAGATAATGTAAATACATGAGATAAAGGAGAAAACGGGGGTGTGGACATCGACAACTACCTCGTCACTCTGGGTCTGCCTGGTTTGAAAGGAAATCAGCGCTCAGGAACGAAATCTACTATGCATGTATTTGCACATGTGTAGGGAGTAATGTGAGTACTCTGACCCAGTGAGTAATAAAATTAAATAACGACTGAAAGCATAAAATCCCATAAAGGCACAAACAATGCTAACTCAAGTAGTAAAGATCTGTTAAGAAGTGAACCAATAAAGTATAAAAAATTCTCTTTATAAAATAGTTAAAGATAGATATTCTCAACCAGTAAGCAATAATCAGAAACCTACCCCTCGGGCACATTATCAAATTCTCATTACCCCAGCGGGCTTAGTGTCACTCATACAATATAACATCAGCCCTTCGGGCTCACTCTCAAATCACATGGGTCCCCACGCTTACTGTGGAGGTACAGACTCCAAAGGGGCTCCTTCATCCCATACGCTATATCATCATAAGGCCTGAAAGCCTGTACATATCAACATGAGGCCTGAAAGCCTTCTCGCAATACAGTCGAGGCCTGAAAGCCTCCTCACGTATCGCTCGAGGCCTGAAAGCCACCTCACATCACTCACCATATCCTCACACATGGACCTCGACCTCAATCAGTCCAAAAATAATCATAAGCCCATCAAGCATCAGTGAAAATAATAATGCTCAGCTCAAACAATAGTTCAAATATCAGTTAAAACTCAAGGTTGAGTAAAAATATAGCTGAGTTCATGAAACTGTGTAATTCAAAAGGACTGAGTTCAAATAATATTTCAAATAGTGAGGAAAACAGTGATGATAGCTCACAAAGAGTTCCAACAGTCGACAATAAGCCCCAAATATGGCAATAAGCGCAAGCTATAGTGAAAAACAACAAGTCATAGTCAAATATGCGGTAAAAATTAATATTATCCGAACTGGACCGAGTCACTATTCCCAATAATAAATGACCTTGTGCTCATCATTGAACGCGTGTCTCATCTCAACATAGCCCCAAGTTGTGCAAATTCGTGGTTTCAAACCCTCAGGATATCATTTAAAATCATTACTCATCTCTAACCGGCCAAAAGTCTAGCTCGATATGCCTTTTCCTTTCGAATAGACCTCCTCGTGCGTCGAATCCAATCAAAACCACAAGGAATACGTCACAATAGGCTAAGTGAATATAACCCAATCGAAAAGACTCGAAAAATATCAAAAATTACGAAATTGGAAAAACCCGAGCCCTGGAACCACTTCTCAAAAAATCAGGAAATTTACATCACCAGATTCTTATCTCGCCACGAGTCTATACATATCAAATTTACCAAAATCCGAGCACAAATGCTCCCCCAAACCTCAAATTTTCATTCTCTTAAGTTCAAGCCTAACCTCCATTTTTGACCTCGATTTCCTTGATTTTTCACTCTTAATTCATGCAATAACACATTAGACTAACGTTTTAGGCTTATAATTCCTTACCTCAATGAAGTCCCTTGATTCCCTCTCCAAAATCGTACAAAAACCTCCAAGTTCGAAGTGAAAATATTAGGTTTTTTCAAAAAATCGCGAAGATAGAGTTTTAATACCTCACAACAACCCTTTTTGCTTCTGCGATACCCATCCCACTTCTGCGAACTCCCTTTTGTGGAAATTGTTCCGCTTTTGCGAAAATTCATTTATCTCCCTGGACCGCTTTTGTGGTCACTAACCGCTTCTGCGGAAGCCGCTTATGCGGAAAATGGTCCGCTTCTATGGAAATCCCCAAAATGCCCAACTTCGCTTCTGTGACTCCCCATACGCTTCTGCGGAACCGCTTCTGCAGTCCATTTCTATAGAAGTGAAAATACCATATACTAGATCTTGAGCAGCCTCTAAAATTCCAATTCCATCCCGTTAGCCATCCGAAATCACCCTGAGGTTCCCCAGACCTAAAACAAAAGCACCAACACATCCTAAAACATCATTCAAACCTGCTCCAATCATCAAAACACCTCAACTAACACCAAAATCATCAACTTACATTGAATTCAAGCCTAAGTTCTTCACAAACTTCCGAAAAACACATTCGATCAAAACCCAACCAAATCACCTTCGAATAACTTGAAATTTTGCACACATGTCTAAAATCACATAACGTAGCTACTGTAAATTCCGACCGTCGGATCTCACCCTTCAACCGAAATTCGCCTAAATACTAACTTCGCCAATTCAAGACTAATTCTACACCAGACCTCCAAAATCAATTCTGATCGCACTCCTAAGTTATCAATCATCCCCGAAGCTAACCGAATCACCAGAAATCACATCCGAGCCCTCTAACTCAATAGTCAAGATCCAGTTGGATTTTCCAAAACAAGTCTTCCTTAAAGAGACTATGTTTTTCAGTTACATCTAAAACCAATCCAATTCGACTCGATCACCTCAAATACCGATAATGAAGTATAGAGAAACCCAATATGGAGGAAACGAGGTGGTAACTCACGTGATGACGGGCCGAGTCATCACATCAAGCCTCCAAACTTCGAATAGCTCAGGCTCTGTGGTGAGAGAAGGTAAGTACAGAACATCTATGACAGGGGATGCCATGGATTTCGGTGGGAATGAGGTGAGATAAGGAGAGAGGTAATTAGGGTTTAGGGGGAGGCTAGAGAGCATATGAGGGAGATGAAGGGAGCTAGAGGTGGCGCCTTTACGCAAATAAGGTAGGGTTAGAGCAGTTAGGCGGTTAAAAAAGGAAAGGGAGGATATCAGTCGTTGATAAAAATGATCAACGGCTTGGATTTTAAAGAACACCGAGCGGGTTTGAGAAGGGTTCGTGGGTTGGGTATTTTAGGAATTGAGTCGCTTAATTTGGGGGAGGGAATTGGGCCGAATTAAGGCTAGAATGGAAAGGGAGAAAAGGCTGTTATTGAAATAAAAAATAGGCTAAGTGTTAAATATCCAATTTTCCTCTTTTCATTTTATAAAACTAGTAATAATGATTTTAAAAATAAATTAAAAATACTGAGCAAACAAATACTATATAAATCTTAATTCAAAAAATACTGGGAATAGTTTTATAATCATAAAACACTATTAATTGTAAGATAGGCTATAATTGCAAATACATGCAATTTAGCTTTAAACATACCAAATAAATTTGTAAAACATGTACAAAAATTACTTTAATGATATTTTGGTGTAAATATGAGAATGAAATAAGTTATTCACCACAAATGATAATTTAGGGGATAATTATTGGATTTTGTGGTATGAAAATAGACAGTAAATAGGTTTAAAAATCATTAAAAATGCCAAAAATCTTGGGTGTGCTTATATATTCACATATATGCTATTTTAGAAGTATTTTGACTATAAAATTACCTAAGAAAAAATTGCGTATCAACAGCTACCCCTCTTTACCTGAGGAAGATGAAAGAGTTATTGGGTAAAGACAATATGGCCAATTTTGACTGGAAGCATCGATTTGAAAAGAATTTTATCGAGCTCTAGTTTCTAAGCAGCCTACATATCCCTGGTTTTACAAGAATCAGGCCATATATAGTTCATGAACAAGTGATGGAATGTGTCGATGTAGATCTGAAAGAGATGGACACAATGTTTAAGTGGCAAGAGGTATTTGAAGTTTGATAGGCTGCGGGAACAACAGCAGGATCGCTCCTGCTGAGACGGTCGTTGCTAGCCGGTGTACCTGCAAGTGAGCAATATAGGTGTATATCGCACATAAAATTAAACATGATGTAAGTTCCCATTGGACCATGAATGTTGTCTTTGGACGGTTGGGATGACGTCTTCAGACCATGACGTCCTGGGCCATGAAGCGCATAAGTAAAGATTCGCAGGCCATGAAATGATATTCTCAGGCTATGAGGATGGTGCCTCTGAACCATGACGCCTTTCAATAGGTTGGCGATCTTTCAGTCTATAAAATGCAAAAAAGGTGGCAATCTTTCAGCCCGCGCAAGAAATGGCGGTATTTTAGCCGGTGCAGAATTTAAATAAAGGTGGCGATATTGCAGACCTGCGAGAAAAAATAAAGAGGCGGTGTTTCAGCCATGCAAGATGCGGATGGAGACAGTGCTTAGTCTCGGAAGGCAGATAAGTAGCCTTATGCAGAAATGTAGATGGAGGTAGAGCATAACCTAAGAAGGCAGATAAGTAGCCTTATGCATAAATGCAGATGGAGACAGAGCTTAGTCTCGAAAGACCGAAGAGTAGCCTTATGCAAACGATGTAGATGGAGACAGGGCTTTGTCTCGAAAGGCATAAGAGTAGCCTTATGCAGAAATGCAGATCGAGGTAGAGCTTAACCTCGAAAGGCAGAGAGTAGCCTTATGCAAATTATGCAGATAGAGACATTGCTTAGTCTCAAAAGGCAGATGAGTAGCCTTATGCAAATGATGCAGATGGAGACAGAACTTAGTCTCAAAAGGCATAAGAGTACACTTATGTAGATGGAGGTAGAGCTTAACCTCGGAAGGCAGATAATTAGCCTTATGCAGAAGTGCAGATAGAGACAGAGCTTGGTCTTGAAAGGCAGAAGAGTAGCCTTATGCAAATGATGCAGATGGAGACAGTGCTTAGTCTCGAAAGACAGAAAATTAGCCTTATGCAAATGATGCAGATGGAGACAGAGCTTAGTCTCGAAAGGCATATAAGTAGCCTTATGCAAAAATGCAGATGGAGGTAGAGCTTAACCTCGGAAGCCAGATGAGTAGCCTTATGTAAATGATGCAGATGGAGATAGTGCATAGTCTCGAAAGGAGAATAGTAGCCTTATGCAAAAATACAGATGGAGGTGGAGCTTAACCTCGGAAGGCAGATGAGTAGCCTTATGCAAATAATGCAGATGGAGACAATCCTTAGTCTCGAAAGACAGAAGAGTAGCCTTATGTAGAAATGCAGATGGAGATAGAGCTTAACCTCAGAAGGGAGATGAGCAACCTTATGCAAAAGATGCAGATGGAGATAATGCTTAGTCTCGAAAGGCTGAAGAGTAGCCTTATGAAGAAATGCGGATGGAGGTAGAGCTGAACCTCGGAAGGCAGATGAGTAACCTTATACTAATGATGCAGATGGAGACAGTGCTTAGTCTCAAAAGGCAGATAAGTAGCCTTATGCAGAAATGCAGATGGAGATAGAGCTTAGTCTTGAAAGGTAGATAAGTAACCTTATGCAGAAATGCAGATGGAGACAGAGCTTAGTCTCGAAAAGCATAAGAGTAGCAGAAATGCAGATAGAGGTAGAGCTTAATCTCGGAAGGCAAATGAGTATCCTTATGCAAATGATGCAGATAGAGACATTGCTTAGTCTTGAAAGGCAGATAAGTAGCCTTATGCAGAAATGCAAATGGAGATAAAGCTTAGTCTCGAAAGGCAGATGAGTAACCTTGTGCAGAAATGCATATGGAGACAGAGCTTTATCTCGAAAGAAAGAAGAGTAGCCTTATGCAATGCAAGAATTCAAAAGGAAGGATAATAGTAAGATCTCTTAGCGGATAGTTGATTACGATATCGTGATTGCTGGGGATGTTGTGTACGGATAGCAATTGCGAATAAATGATGATTCTGAGAAGTTTCATTCTTGGGAAAGTATGTCATACCTCCTTTTTATGTTTAATACACCCCCCACCCACCCCCCCCACCCCCCGTGAAGGGCGTAAAGGAGTTTTACCAATTAAAGGGACAATCAGAACAGGATTTATTATTATTTATTCAGAGTCGACACTTGGGATAATAATGGGATCCCAAGTCACCAGTTGAATCCTAACCGAGGAAAATATGACTTTGTTAACAGTTCGCGAACTAGAAATCCGGATAAGGAATTTTGTTAACCCGAGAGAAGGTGTTAGGCATTCCCGGAATTAGTGATCTAGCACGGTCGCTCAACTGTTATATTTAATTTTTATCTGATTTCAATACATGTTATATTTTTATGTGCTTTTTGTTAATAATCCATTTTTATTATATTTATTATTTATTTTTATTTTTATAAGAATTACAACGTCGTGAAAATGCATCTCGAACCACGCCGTACCAGTGCGCTCGTGGCTTTTGACACATTTCAACTTCGTTGAGATTAGGATTTGGATCACATAAATGTGCACCCATATTTAGGAAATTAATATTATTAGCATACTCGCCTAAAGCGACTACGCATTTATTATCGTTGGGGAAGACCGTGAAATTTGTTAAATGATCCTCCCTAATTCTAAGTAATTTTATATAGCAATATTGAGGGCCCTGCCTTTTGTATCTTTATTGGGCAAGGCTCATTTTATTTTACTTTTAAAAGTCAATCCTAAAGTGAACTATATTCTCTATTTATTTCATTTGTCCCTGTAAAATGACAATAGGTCCTAATTGTTTATTGTGAGATCAAATGGTAGTGTTGTATTATAGCATAACTATTGGGCTCTAGGATAAGCCCAATGAGAATAAATTACGCCGTGAATCTGCAGAGCCCACACATTCGCTACAGGCATGAGGCCTTCGAAACTGGGCCCAAAATTGGTAAGCATATTTTCTAAAAGCCTGAACCTAACTTTAACATATTAACTGTTGTAACAATTATAATATAACAGTCACTATTTTAGCGAAATTAATCCATACGTGGAGTCAGAATAACTGACAAGTATTTCAATTTTTAGCCAATTTCTAAATTTGAATTTCACGTTTTAAGTTCGGCTTTATACACCTTTAGTAGAACAAATACCAGTGCTAAATCTCTTGCAAATCATTAAGGAATTCCTTTGGGCCTAGACTTAAATTATGAACACTTTGACTCTTTATTTCTTATTTTATTTGGGTTCACGCAAATTGAATACTATAAATGCTTATAGAGCTCAATGAACTACTGAAATTTCTTTAATATGCTAGATGACTTAGCACATGAACTTATTTTTTCATTTTTTTTTAATTTTCAACAATTAAAGCTATTCTAAAACGAAATTAACAAAATATTTTCAGCTTTTCCTTTACATACTATATTAAATGAAATCCAGGTCTAGCAGTTTACTCAAACACTAATCATTCTGAAAATCAAAATATATAGTCCAAATTTATACATTCAAACAGTCCGAATCAGTATTGACAAATTCAGTTAAGCATTACCTAATCTAGTACATACAAACGTTGAATTAAAAACTAACTATATAAGGAATTCTAATTACTATAAACAATTGACAGAAAAGCTATTTATATTTGAGATTTCATGTTTGAACAAGCTTCAATACAACAGAATTGGACATGTACCTGGAAAATAAGAGAAAGAACAGGGATCAGAATCAGCTTCGCACCACAACAGAAACATGAAAATTGAATCCAATCAGAATCAGCTTCGCACCACAACAGAAACAGAAAAATTGAATCCAATCACAACCTCACAACACCAGAATTAAAACCACAACAATAGTAGACCAAAGATCAAACACACTCAATCAATTCAGGTGCAATTTCATCAGCATTCGATTACCAGAACCATAGAGAATCAATGTACATCCCTCAAATTTTGAACTAAATGATCAATGTAACAGTAACTTTTGGATTTTTACTAGTTCTAATATTTTTTTGGAGTTTTGCAGCTATGAATTCGAAATTTGGATCTAAGAAGATAATTTTCAGATTTCAAAACTTGTAAAATAGGGCATATCAATGCCTATTTATAGAGTCGGAGTTGGAGGGAAATTAAGATTTTAGTAATTGTACTCTAGTCCCTCTTTTATTTAAGTTCTACCCTTATTTTTAACTTGTAATTCAATTGGCTACACTTATTCATGAAAAAGTATGCTAATACCCCAATCTAGAATCTTCTAATCTTGTGTAATTCCCTATCTGCCCTCACTTCACGTCAAAATCTATCCAATTACCCTTTTCCTATACCCAAAATACCCTCTCTTCCTTTTGTTTATTACTACTAACCCCTTTTTTATTCCCAGAATGCCCTCCCTTTTTTGATCAGTTACTGCTAACCCGTACCCTTTTTAACTGTCGGATTTAACTAATCAATTAATAATCCTAATTATTACAATTAATCAAAAATTGACAAATCTAATTAGACATCTAACAATTAACCAAATATGTCAATTGCTTTCAATTAATCCAAACTTACTTAAGTAATCAAACTAATTATCAAAAATTAACACTGGTATAACTAACAATTATCAAAATCAACTAATATCAGAAATTACCAACATGAACAATTTTAGATCATGCTGTCAATGAAATAAAATCTAATTCACTTCTAATAACACACAACTATTTAATAACATCAATTTAACGACAAAAAATATATTTTTAAAAATCAAAAATACTACCTGTAAACATAAATTAAAAGACAACTAACAGAAAACAATCAAAAACATACAAGCAAACACATGCAAACAAAAATAGAAAATAAGAAAAAGGAAAATACTTAGCTTTTTTAGTCACAGGACAGTCTACTAGGCATCAAGATTATCAAGAACATAACATGAGAGGTTTGTGGCATTTTTTATAAGCTTTGGCCTCACTAGAGAATTTTCAGAATCAAATTCGAGCCGCTCCAGTTGTATTTGAGGTTCAAGACTTTCAGAATCATGTAGAGCGAGTCAAGAAGAAGCTATGGTGTTATTTTGGGCTGGGTTGGGTGAGGTGTTGTTCGCCGGAGTTAGGGTTCCGGCGAGACAAACTTGATTATTCGAGACGATGGAGACATATTTGAAGGAAGTAAAGTAGATGGGTGGAATCAAGGGTTCAAGGTGGTCAAGTGGTGTAATTATAGGGCGGTTGGTGGAGGTGACGTTTCCCGCCGGTAGGGTTCCGGCGGTGTCGGCAGGGAAGTAGAGGCGGCTAAGGAAGGAGGAAAGGGAATGGTTAAAATGTTTTAGGGTTTTCTAATTTTTTTATTGATATATTAAAAGAGTAACAATTGATACTAACCATTAGATTAAACAATTTGAACGGCTCAGATTAGTTGGGCATCTATACAGCGTCGTTTTATTTTTATGAAATCAAGCCATAGCCGTTGGATCAAGGGTGATCAAGGGCTGAGATTCAAAGACGTCAAACGACGTCGTTTCAATTTATGAGAGCACTAGACCGGGTTGGTGTGTTATTGGGCTTGGGCGGGTACTTGAAGAATATTGGGCTCAATTTAGCCCAATGCTAATAACCTGAATTCTTCTCTTATATATATATATATATATATATATATATATATATATATATTTATTTATTTATTTATTTATTTTTAATTTTTGTTAATTGAAACAAGCTTTTATTTTTGTATTTTCCGATTTTTGTAAAAATTAAAACAAAACCTATTTAACTTCTAAAATTATTTTAAAGATCAATTATTAATTAAAAATGCAACAATTATCAATTAAAATGTCCTAAGACTATTTCTTGTGATTTTCTTTAAATTGTTCTAAAACAAATTGATACATAATTAATACTAAAAATGAAATTAAAATCCTAAATGCATATTTTGGTATTTCTATATGACTTAACATGCACAAATAACATGCAAAGAATTAACACAAAATTTCACAAAAATTGTAAAAATAAAGAGCAAATCATTTTTATTTGAATTGTTTGGGAATAACTCATATGTAGGGAAAAAATCACGTGCTCACAACTGCCCCTCTTTGCTCGGAAACACGAAGAGTTTTCTTGCAAAGATAAGTGAGCAAATACTGGCAATTTTTGCCTGTTCAAATATTGTGAAGCATTTTTGAAAGAGTTGATCGTACTCTACTTCAGAGGTTGCCTACATATCCTGGGCTAATCAAGACTCAGGTCAGTGTAGTTCAGGAGTGTCTGGTAGCTGGGACTACCAGGAGCTGTGATTTCACTACTGTTGTTGTTACTGTTTGCTGACCCCCTTATTACAACATGTATAGAAAAAAAGAATCTAGCCTAAGCTATGCTTTATTAGTTACAAGAAATCCTATCTATGCTTTCAACTTGCTCATGTGTTGCCTTGAACTTTTATCTTGTGTTCTTCCAATGGAATTCTGGTTGTTGCCTTGGCGAAGTTTTACCATTCCCTCTGATGTTGCTTGACTCCTAAAATTTGAAATATATGTCCATTCTTCAGGTGGGCTCTTGCTTGCGATTGCTTGAAAAGGTACTCCCTTATTTTTCAGTTGCGCTCCTGCTTGCTGCATTTGAAAAGATATTCCCTTATTCTTCAGGTGGGCTCCTGCTTGCAATGCTTGAGAATGTATTCCCTTGTTCTTCAGGTGGGCTCCTGCTTGTAAAAAAATAGACAAACAAAGAAAATTTTCTGCCTCAATATGGTGACTAGGCATATTTTTTTATCAGATATTAAAATAAAAGCTAAAATTTGAATTGTACTTCCCTTGTTTTCCATGTGGGTGCTTGTTTGCTGAATTTGAGAAGATATTCCCTTGTTCTTCAGGTGGGCTCCTACTTTTTAAATTTGAAAAGATATTCCCTTGTTCTTCAGGTGGGCTCCTACTTTTTGAATTTGAAAAGCTATTCCCTCGTTCTTCAAGTGGGCTCCTGCTTTTTGAATTTGAAATGATATTCCCTTATTCTTGAGGTAGGCTCATGCTTACGAAATTTGAAAAGATATTCCCTTGTTCTTCAGGAGGTCTCCTGCTTGCAACAACCATACAAAACGAGAAAAATTTGTTGCCCCAGTTTGATAGCTGGGCGCATTGTGTTACTGAATGTTAACTTGAAAGATAAGAGTTGCATTATACTTCCCTTATTCTTCAGGTGGGTGCCTAACTGCTGCGCTTGGAATGTATTCCCTTATTTTCCAGGTGGGTGCCTGCTCGTTAACTTCGAAAGTATTCCCTTGTTATCCAGGTGGCTCCTGCTTACAAAGAAAAATTCTTTTCTGCTTCTGTTTTAATCAATGAAAGATTTGTTAATATAAAAATGGTGGTTAGCTGCTGGCATTCTTGTTGGCCATGCTTCCGCTTCCGACTTTGCTCCGATTTGCTTCATTGGACTTGCTTGGACTTGCCATGACTTCCCGGCTAACTTTCAAACCCTCTATTACTATTTTGTATTTCTTGTTCCTTTCTTGTGAAACTTTGCTTCTTCCTCCTATTATCTGATTACCCTTATGATGAGATTTTCATTGGTCCTTCGTGTTTTACTTTCTTTTAATATGTCACGATCTCGTTGTGCCACACAACTGGGAAGCTGGTAGTTAGCTTTGATTGAAACGTCTTATAGACAGATTTCAGGAAAAATGAAATGCAATGACCTCGAAGGTTTTGAGGATAGAAAGACTCCGAAAGGAGAAAGAGGATAGGACTTATCTGAGTGGAAAGGCTGATTCCATTGATCGTGTCGTGCATTTTTGGATTAACCATCCTAGTCTGTCCATCAAATCAAGTGTTAATTACCACATTTGTTGTTCCATACTTTCACAGTCTGACTTGAACCAAAACCCAAACCTGGCTTATTTTGCCATATTTCAAACACCTTTCAACCACATACCTTCTTCATTTGCCCATATGAAAACTCATTTTCTCCTTACGGTTCCCATGAGGGTTTTCACCAATAAGACTCTCTCATTTTAATATCTCTCAACTCACATCGCCTTACGTTGCCCGTGAGGATTTTCACCAATAAGATTCCTTATTTTTAATAAATCTCAACTCACATCGCCTTACGGTACCCGTGAGGGTTTTCACCAATAAGACTCTCATTTTCAACTTTCCATTCTTCTGGTACCAGAGTGTTGTCCACAATATGAATCACCTTACCTGCTTATATTGACTTTTCTTAAAATTGATTAGAAGGTCTTTCTTTGGACCATAATGTGGCTTTTGGATGGGTTTAGAAAGAAAGGTATAAAGGCTCAAAATATTTCAACGTGGGTTCAAAAATTACAACTTTCGGAATAATATTTCTTCAATAACCATAACTGCCACAGTTTCATACTTGGGGATTCTTGGATTTTTCTTTGGTTGTGACTGAACCTTAGTGAGGCTGCCTACTTACCCATTCGAGATCAAGTGAAACGTAGTTCAGGCCATAAAATCGCTTCATTGTTGCGATGTTTCCTTCCATTCTTCCTATTTTCTTTCTTTCTTTTCTTGATTTTATTCTTTTTCTTTTCTTTTGCTTTTCTTTTCTTTTCTTTTCCGTTTCTTTTTCTCTTTTTTTCCCTCTTCTTTTCTTCTTCTTCTTTCTCTTCTTATTTTATCCTCAAATTTTGTTGTTGATTTCGAAAAAGGGATACAAAAGAAAATATAATAAGGCTCAAAGGGATAGCAAATGATAAAGTGTTTGGATAGCAGAACAAAATGCCTTCATCATTTCAATCTCAAAATATGTCGAATACAGTTCTATACATAAAGATAAAGAAATCATACATAATATCTCTTGACTGCATCAGAATTGATAGCCATATCTACACATTTTCCTTCCACATCTGTTAGATACAATGCATCATTGGACAACACACGTGCTACAACAAATGGCCCCTGCCAGTTGGAGCGAACTTTCCTTTTGTTTCAAGCCATTAAGGTAAAATACGCCTCAATACCAATTGTCCTACTTCAAATTTCCGTGGACGCACTTTCTTGTTATAAGCTCTGGCCATTCTCTGTTGGTAAAATTGCCCATGACATACTGCTGCCAATCTCTTTTCATCAATCAAGCTCAATTGTTCCAGACGGGCCTTGACCCGCTCATCATCATCAATTTCTGTCTCAGCAATAATTCGAAGGGAGGGTATTTCCACTTCTGCAGGTATCACTGCCTCTGTTGCATAGCCCAATGAATAAGGATTAGCCCCTACCGAAGTGCGAACAGTAGTGCGATATCCTAGCAAAGCAAAGGGTAATTTCTCATGCCACTGCCTGGATCCTTCCACCATTTTCCGAAGTATGTTCTTGATGTTCTTATTGGCTGCCTCAATTGCTCCATTCGCCTTAGGACGATATGGTGTGGAATTGCGGTGTGTAATTTTAAACTTCTGGCATGTCCACGCCATTAGATGATTGTTGAGATTGGCACCATTATCTGTGATAATCACCTTCAGAATTCTGAACCGGCAAATAATATTTGCATGCACAAAATCAACCACTACCTTTTTGGTCACTGATTTGAAATTTTTTGCCTCAACCCAACAACAACAACAACAACAACTACCCAGTATGTTCCCACAAAGTGGGGTCTGGGGAGGGTAATACGTACACAGGCCTTACCCCTACCCGAAAGGGTAGAGAGGCTGTTTCCGGCCGACCCTCGGCTCAGAAAAAGAGAGAGAAAATCAACAAACAAAACAAAACAAAAACAAAACAATGTTAGTAAATCCGGGATAAATCAAATAAATAATTATCTAAACATAAAACCAAAAGTAGAATGACATGCAATAATACCAATCGGTTACTACCATAAGAGGCACAATACAAATACATTAATTAACTATAGAGATCGCTACCAAACCCCACTCAGCCCCTAACCGAAGTACTAAGAATTCTAGAAGGCCCTACCCTACAACCCTAATACTAGACCTCCAAACTTTCCTATCAAGGGTCATGTCCTCGGAAATCCCCATTCTAGCCATATCCTTCCTAATCACCTCACCCCAATACCTCTTAGGCCTCCCTCTGCCTCGACTCGCGCCAACCACCGCCAGTCGCTCGCAACTCCTCACCGGTGCATCAGGGCTTCTCCTCCGCACATGCCCAAACCACCTGAGTCTCGCTTCTCGCATCTTCTCATCCACTGGGGCCACCCCCACGTTCTCCCGAATAACTTCATTCTTAATCTTATCTAATCTGGTGAGCCCGCACATCCACCTGAGCATCCTCATCTCCGCAACTCTCATTCTCTCGACATGAGAGTTCTTCACAGGCCAGCACTCCACCCCATACAACATGGCAGGTCTAACCACCGCTCTATAAAACTTCCCCTTGAGTTTCTGTGGAACTTTCTTGTCACACAAGACTCCCGATGCGAGCCTCCACTTCAACCACCCCGCTCCTATACGGTGAGTGACATCCCCGTCAATCTCTCCGTCCCCTTGAATCACTGATCCAAGATATCTGAAACTGTCCCTCTTGGCTATGACCTGAGATCCCAACTTCACGTCCCAGCCTACTTCGCTCGACTCGGCGCTAAACTTGCACTCTAGATATTCTGTCTTAGACCTGCTTAGTTTAAAGCCCTTAGACTCGAGTGTCTGTCTCCAGACCTCCAACCTCGCATTAACACCAACCCTCGTCTCGTCTATCAAGACTATGTCGTCAGCAAAGAGCATACACCATGGCACATCCCCTTGAATATGGCGAGTTAGAGCATCTATTACCAAGGCAAATAAGAGAGGGCTTAGCGCAGATCCTTGATGTAGCCCCATAACCACCGGAAAATGGTCCGAGTCGCCACCCACCGTCCTAACCCTAGTCTTGGCTCCATCATACATGTCTTTGATCACTCCGATGTAGGCTTCTGGCACGCTCTTCGCCTCCAAGCATCTCCACAGAACCTCTCTAGGGACCTTATCGTACGCCTTCTCCAAGTCGATAAACACCATATGCAGGTCCTTCCTCTTATCCCTGAACAGTTCCACCACCCTCCTCACAAGGTGGATAGCTTCTGTAGTAGAGCGACCCGGCATGAAACCAAACTGGTTCACAGATATAGATGACATCTCCCTCACCCTCGCCTCGATCACCCTCTCCCAGACCTTCATGGTGTGACTTATTAATTTGATACCCCTATAGTTGTTGCAACACCGGATATCCCCTTTGTTTTTGTACAAGGGAACCACTGTACTCCATCTCCACTCCTCCGGCATCCTCTTGGTCCTAAAGATCACATTGCACAACCTGGACAACCACTCCACTCCTGACCTACCCATGCATTTCCAAAACTCCACCGGAATTTCGTCTGGCCCGGTCGCTCGACCCCTACTCATCCTACGCAACGCCCTCAAGACCTCCTCCTCCTTAATGCGCCTGCAGTGCCCGAGGTCTCTAGGACACTCCGAATGCCCCAGCTCCCCTAGCTCTAAGACTCGATCCCCCTCTTCGTTAAGCAGGTCTCGAAAGTATTCCTGCCATCTCCGCTTGACTTGCGACTCCCCCGTCAGAACCCTACCATCCTCGTCCTTGATGCACCTAACTTGGTCTAGATCCCGCGCCTTCCTCTCCCTCACCTTAGCCAACCGGAATAACTTTCTGTCCCCGCCTTTCTCCCCCAATTCCTCGTACATGCGCCCAAACGCTGCATTTTTAGCTTCCGTGACCGCCGGTTTCGCTTCCTTCCTCGCCACCTTGTAGTTCTCCTTGTTCGCTCTCCTTTCTTCTTCGCTTGAGCTCCCTGACAACTTAGCAAACGCCGCCTTCTTCGCCTCCACTTTTCCTTGGACTACCTCATTCCACCACCAGTCACCTTGGTGCCTGCCTGAATAGCCCTTGGCTACCCCAAGCACATCCCGCGCAGCCTCCCTAACCAAGTTCGCCGTCACTGACCACATTGCGTCCGCTTCCCCAGAGCTACTCCAAGCTCCCCCATCAACTAGCTTCCTCTCCAGCTCCCGGGCTTTCTCCTTAGTCAAAGTTCCCCATCTAATCCGCGGTCGGCCCCGAGAACCCCTCCTCTTCCTCTTCACCCAGAGACCTACATCCATCACTAGGAGTCTATGAAGAGTTGAAAGAGACTCTCCCGGAATAACCTTGCAATCCTTGCACAACCCTCTATCGCTCCTTCTGAGGAGGAGGTAATCAATCCGAGTCCTCGCCGTGGAACTTTTGAAAGTAACCAAATGCTCCTCCCTCTTCTGAAATGACGAGTTCGCGATCAAAAGCTCCGAAGCCCTAGCGAAATCAAGCAGCGAAGTGCCCCTCCGTTCCTAACCCCAAAGCCAAAGCCGCCATGCACCTCACCGTAACCACCAGCCTCCGCCCCAATATGACCATTAAAGTCCCCTCCAATAACTAACTTCTCGGATTGGGGAATACTACTCACCAACTCATCCAAGCCCTCCCAAAAACGCCTTTTAACCTCCTCAGCTAGGCCCGCATGCGGCGCGTAAGCGCTAATGACATTGAGAACACTACCGCCAATAACCAGTTTAATAGACATTAACCTATCATCCACTCGCCTAACCTCAACCACGGACTCCCTAAGATTCCTATCTACCAAGATACCTACTCCATTCTTACCCCTCTCAACCCCGAAGTACCACAACTTAAACTCATCTGCATCCCTCGCCTTCGTCCCTTTCCACCTAGTTTCCTGCACACATGCTATGTTGACCCTCCTCTTCTGGAGAATCTTTGCCAACTCAATGGACTTACCCGTTAGTGTGCCTACGTTCCACGACCCGATCCTCAATCTCCGAGCGTCCTTTAACCTCTCCCCACCCAAACCTCCCGCCCTACCCACAGGACCACTCCATGCCCCCCTGCTCACCTCCTCCCCCACCCCCCGAGGACATGACCTTACAGTACCATCGTCCGCCGCGGCCACTATCCCTCCAACAGACTACGGTAAAAGAGACGAACTTTAATAGAATTACGCAAAAGGATGCTTGCTAGCTAACGATAGAGTAAACCACACACAAGATGCTAGTTAAAATACGTAAAAGGACGTACATAATAAACAAGAGATCGGGAGGTACCAACTCCCGGTGGAAAAACCTGAAAGTAAGCTTTGATGCGCCCGGGTCAACTGCCGCCAAACCTACTCGTTTTGGCCGATGTAGCTTTGCTCCTCGCTTCCAAATGCCAAAGCTCGCCTCGTCCGCCGCCTCTAGTACCTGTTTGAAACTCAAAAAAGGGGAAAGGGGTGGGGGGTGGGGGGACAAGAGAGAAGATAATTTCTGAAAAAAAATATTTGGTGAAACCCTAGCCGCAATGCTCGAATTAAACCCAAACAATGAAATCAAATAATTCCGCGACGGCTCGAACCAGAAAAAAGATACTTGGAAACAAAAGCTCAGCAAAAATCAATTAGCGAAAATCAGATTAGGTGTAAAATAAACCCATTTAGTAAAATAATCAATGGCAACCAAAATAAACCTGTGCCCATTAGATGTTGCTGGCTCGATCGGCCCAATGACATCCATTCCCCAAGCGACAAAGAACCATGGTGCCGATATGGTGTGCAATTCAGATGGTGGGGAATGGATCAAATCTCCATGTACCTGACATTGAAGACACTTGCGTACAAAGCTGATACAATCCCATTCCATAGTAAGCCAGTAATAACCTGCTTGGAGAATTTTCTTTGCCAACACAAACCCACTCATGTGTGATCCACAGACTCCTACATGTACCTCGGTCATGATTGTTGTAGCTTGTTTAGTATCTATACATCTCAACAAACCAAGATCCGGAGTTCTTTTGTACAAAACCCCTCCAGTGAAGAAAAGTCTGCTTGCCAAGGGTCTAATAGCTCTCTTTTGATCCCCTGTGGCTTGTGCCACATATACTCCCATTCTGAGATTTTCTTTAATATCATAAAACCATGGCTCACCATCAAGCTCTTCTTCCACCATAATTTTAAATTAAATTAAAGCGATAAACGAAGTGGTTCAACACTTATTTTTAGACAGGAAGTCTTCATTAGGCTCGCTCGAATGTAGTTGTCCAAAACTAATCAAATTGATTAATTAACCCTTTGTCTATATGCTGAATAGGACTAGCGATTTCAAAAAAAAGGAAACTGATTATAAAAGGTTATCAGTTGTTATCAGAGTAAAGGAGTTTCAGAAAAAAATGTACTGGAAAAGGTTTAACAGAAAAAGAAATGAACTTTAGAGGACTTGCAGACTAATTGGAAAAGTTTCGCTAATCTTATCAGAAAAGGGTGAGTTTCAGAAAAATGTCAGTTTATTTAGAAAAGGTTTGTCAATTTATGAGGTTCAAAAAGATATAGAAGACTGCCAGTTTTTCCAAAGTAAATACTAATTTCAGCAGTTGGTACTCTTTTGAATGAATGAGACGGTTTAGATTCGAAATTCATATAGGCATGCTTTCTATGCGTTAACTGATTTTAACACTTTTTCAAACGTTAATAGAAGCCTGATGAACAATGATATCCATATGCCATTTTATTATTTAGCCTAATGTTTGCCTACGACGTTATTATATGCAGAAATACAAGCCCCTATAGACATGGTGTCTATATTCTTAGTTGCAGAAAGTTAGAAGTTAATCCCTATAGACATGTTTTCTACGTGTGAAGTCGCACATATAAGAAATTAAATCATATAGGCATGGTTTCTACGTGTGAAGTTGCACAAATCGAAAATTAAATCCTATACGCATGGTTTTTACATGTGAAGTTGCACAGATCAGAAATTAAATCCTATAGTCATGGTTTCTACACTTTGTGTGTAAAAGTAACCCCTTCCCTTTTTCACTAATTCCCCATGAGTTTTTACAAATTATTACAGGCCAGTAAAATAAGATTGAAATTAAAAGTACATCTGACGTTATCAGCTACATCCGAGCAGCTTAATTCAGACTTAGTATCTAACCATATGAGATTGAACCACATCCGAGATCAAGATTTCCAAAGCCTTTTCTTATCTAGGGTATTTCAGAGATCCAAGGAGTTTCAGGAACTCCGGGCAATGCTTGCACCCAAGATATTAGTCAAAAAGCGTTATAGTGCAGTGTGTAAGAGCCAACTCTCAAGTGTCCAAGTTCAAAGGGAGCTCAGGGATCCCAAGGCAAGGCTCACAAGAGAAGGGCAAAACATAAGTTCTAAGAATGAGTGCAAATGCAATAGAGGGGGCTTAGGGAGTGCTAAGGTAGGCTGGTGGTCATGCTAAGCCATAAGGTAGACTGGCACACCCTTGATCAGCCTGATCAGCCAACAAGTAAGAGTGTGGACCTATTGAAGGTCAGACT
>JASVEL010008645.1:0-80342 GCA_032618575.1 Nicotiana noctiflora
ACGTAATTTTTGACCATACCCGAAATCTTATCCGTTTTAGCGTAGAATAATTAATTTAGGTCTCATATAGTTATTTCCACTAATTTTAACTCTTTTACATTATTTTTATCCAAAATTGAAAAATACAAAAAAATAGTTTCACTTTTAGTTTTAATTTAATTAATTAGGAATGATTTCATAATTTTGTAGTTATTATTTTAGGATTTCATAGTTTTAATCTAGTAGCATTAAATGGCCACTTTTTAAGGGTAAATTTGGCCCAATTCGTATATAGCCCATTATTCTCAAGCCCACACAACCTAAAACCCATAACCCCTTATCTTCTAGAATAATCTAAAAAAAAGAAAAAAAAAGAAAAAAAAAAATCCTAAGCCTAAAAACTACCCAGCCGCCTACCCCCACCCTTTTCTTCTTCAATCAATACACAAAACAAAAAAAAACCTAGAAGACTAAGAGCTCCCAGCCGCCAGCCTCACAACACACCAGCCGCCTCCTACACCAGCCTCACTGCACGAAGCCGCCGACCACCAACCCTACGCCGCCTGAAACCAACCATCGCCAGCCCTTCTCCATTGTCGTCATCCCTTAACGCCAGCCGCCGGCGAACCAGCCATCACCAACAACCCAAACAAGTCGTCGCCCAACAGCAAACAACCAGCGACGCAATCAACCTCAACGCCAGACCTTCACCGCGAACCAGCAGCTAGCCGAAAAACGAAACGAGCTTCAGCCATCAACCACCCAAACAGACCCTGCTCTCTACAACAAACTAACAGCAACCAAGTGACAGCCACCCCCTCACCTCCGTCGAAACTCGCCGGAAAATACAACAAAAGTCGCTGCCGATAGCGACGTCATTCGCCAGAAAACGAGCTACAGAGATGCCGGAAACCAGAAACAACAAACAGAAATTGTTGTCTGCTTTTCTTAAATCTGAAAAATGTTGTTTTAGCTCATAATTTTGATATTCTCTTGTGGAGTCGTTTTACATTTGAGATGGGTTTCTGATTGGAGATTTCCATTGCCAAATCGAATTTTTCGGTGGAGTTCGAGTTTCCATCCGTGGTTCCGAGTCGATGTCCGGTCCAGCCCCGATCCACAGTTTTGTTCAAGTATTTGTAAATATCAGGTTCATTTTGAGATCCCTATCTTAAACTCTACTTCCGATCTCTCGTCTCATATATGAATGTTCTGCATTTGTTTGTTGTCGCATTTTAGTTCATGTTAAATGTGAAATTGCTTGTTATTGATTCTGTGGAGTTTCATGCTAGATTAAAGTGTGAAAATGCTTATGCTTAGTTTGTTTTTGTCTTAACATAAGATAAATAATGTTAAGTTACAGCAAGTCAATTAAATTTAAGTGTTAGATGCTATTCTAAAGTGAACAATTGTATTAGCTTAGATTACATTGAAAAGTTGAATGATGTAAAGCCTTGATCTTAAATCTTAAAGAGTATCAAGGTGTGGCATGGGATTCGAGAGTCAAAAAGTGAAAAGAATCTTTACTAATTAAATCGTTAAGAGCATGTTTAGGCCGGTCATACTTGGGTAGGCAATCTCTTAGGATTTTTGTTGGTTTCGAGGCGAGAGGTCGTTCCCGTAGTTGAATTTATTTGAGGAATACCTCGTGAAGTTTGTATATATTATTATCCGGGGTATGCCCTGAAGAATTATGTAAATATTTTGGAGGCCGTGACGAGCTTGCGAAGGAGGCATAGTGTAGTATTTTGTTCTTATTTATATTCTTATTTTTCTTTTATTAGGTGGGGACGACCTCGAGCCTCTTGTGTGCTTATTCTATTTTTGTATGTGTTTTACCTCAATTTGAATGTTTTGAAAGCCAACTTGATCAAGTACGCAACCGTACTAGTTACGGGACTTGGGTAATGCCTAACACCTTCTCCCCGAGTCAAATGAACCCCCTTACCCGAATCTCTGGTGCAGACTTAGTTTTGAAGTCTAAAGTGTTTTAAAGGAAAATTATTTAAAAAACGGTGGCCTGGCACACCGAAATCAATGTCAGGTGGCGACTCTGAGTTATTTTCTTTTAAACACGCATTTTGTCACTTTCAAAATTGAAAAACCCTTTTCAAGCCTTTTTGCTAAATTCTTTTATTTATTTAAGAGCGTTTAGTAGGAAAAAGTTTGTTTTTGGTTAAAAAAAAGGGGTGTGACAATAGGAACAACAAAAATAATAATTAATCAAACTAGATGTTTAAATCTTGGCAAAATACATAAGTTTCACATGATCTATGACCTAAATCCCCCTTACACACTTTCTACGAACAAAAATTATTTTATACGCGTGTGTGTTATTTTTTTCTTGTCCAGATTTTTAAAATGTGTGTAAAGTCACGCACCAATAAGACCGTGACACGTGCCTAACTCAAGAAAAAATACTAAATTTACACCAATTGATAATATTTAAAAGAAAACAAACACAAAAGAAAAAAAGCCCCCTACCCCCACGTTTCTCATCATCTTCTTCTTCTGACCTCTTATACTTATCTACTTTCTCCTCTAAACTCCAACAGCCATGACAAATTTCACCGGAACAAAATATTGAATCAAGTACCTATCCATACTATTGAAGCATCCAAAATATGAAATTTTGAATTTTTTATTTACCAAAATCAAAATCAAAATCTGCAACTTTAGATTCTCATTCAAGTTTAAAATGCACAAAAATGCTAGCTTTTTGCTGAAACAGCGAGAGATTGATTGAACAATATCTTGAGAAAAGAAAATGGTTCCATTAATGTATACTCTACAGAATACAAAATGGGTTCATAATAAGACTCTCTTGGTGAGACCCATCAATATGTTTAGGTAAAAAATATTGTGTATTACTAATGGAGCTTGAAGATAAAAGAAATGGAGTTGTGGAATTGCATAATTTCAGTCATTTTTTAGATATAGAAGAAAATAATTAATTTATGTAAAGTAAATTTTAATGGTATAAAAAGAAGCAATTCTTTTTTTGCTATACACTCTTAAAGCAAATTTACAGCAAGTTGTATAAATTTCATATGATGGATTTGGTAAATTAATTTATTACATGATAAGAAGATGAAAGAGGGAGGGACTTGAAAAAGAAAATTGGGGATGAGGAACCAGGAAGAAGAAGGAGAAGAGTAGCGAGACATTTTTTGGTGAAAAGAAAAAGGATAAAAGGAAAAGATTTATGTATGCCATCATATCAACTTAATTAAATCTGAGCCGTTCGAATAAAACTGCACATGAGCATATTGACAAAATATGTATAGATCTGACGCGCTCAATTTATTTGTTAAATATGCGCCTTCCATCTTACAAAAATAATGTGTCTTAAATACGCTTTAAAAAGATTGTGTGTATAAAATAATTTTTATTCGCAAAAAATATATAAGATGAATTTGGATCATAAGCCAAGTGACAACTTATGTATTTTGTGACCTAACATTGACTACTGACTAGTGCCCTGATCAATTAGCACGATTGTTTTTATGAGAAAGATTTTATATAATGTTCAGAAAATATAAAAGGAATATTCTAGTTAAAGATAATGTCAAGCGAGAATATTTATTTATATTTTTTGTTCCAAAATATTTGAATTATTTCAGATACTATAATTGGATTCTTCACCACACTTGTCTATAGTCTAGAAGTACCCAAATTTTACATCCAAACGTGCATTCCACCATATTTAGAGGAAAAATATTGGTAAAATGTCGCACTCTTAAACCAAACAACTTTTTTGGACCGTTCAACATTGTTCACTGTTTTCTTTTAGTAATTTTTTTTTTCTTCTCTTGGGAGTGTCAAAGAATAAACATAAGGTTTTTTTTTCACTTTTAATCCGCACCAAAAATTATTTATATTCAATAATTGAAAAATATTTAAAATTTGTACCCTTGGACTGATAATCTAACAAATTTAGTTAAACAGGTAAAACAGAGTGTTCAATCTCTCCGTTTCCACCCATTTCTGTAAAAGATAAACCGTATATTAGTTCAGAAATTCTCTTGATAATATATATATATATATATATATATATATATATAATCAACTTGATATTAACAGTTAAGAACTTGCTGGGATTTAAAGTCATGATACTGCAATTTGAAATGTAACAATTTATCTATCGCTAAGCATATCCACAATTTACTCAACTGGGTCCGAGACAAACTCAATCTGGCTAACATGTAACAACCGACATTTGAATTACAACAACGTTGAAAACAATCTTTTAAATGCATTTGCATATTGTTTAGCTCAAAAGTTAATTGTTACTTTATAAGCTTAAAACAATCAAAAGATAGAAAAGGGGTAAATCGTAACCAAATATAGTGAACCTAGATGTGAGATGAATGTAGTTGTGATATAGAAGATATTGCAAAAATGAAGAACTTCAAGAACAATAGTTTATCGAAGTCATGAAAATAGAGAGAGAATGAGAGAGTTGTATTATTAGACAATAACACTTTGTCTGTTACAACGGGGAGACCCCTTTTATATAGAAAGAGGCCTCCTTTAAAATAATAATAATAATAAATATCGAAGCGTAGTCGACGTCCTCTTAATGGAGACGCCCGAGCGTGAGTGATGTCGTTCGCATCCTTACATCCAAACCATACCCCTGTTATAAGGAGCGTAAGAGAGGGGTCGTACCCTCTCACCGTAGGGGTGTGAAAGGTCATATTTGACCACATATAGTTAGTCCCTTCGCTCGTAGGAGGCGCATACGGCATACGTCTTCAATTGGCGGAAATGTCGATTCCATCCTTCGAAGGGTTTAACCTTATAGTTTAGGGTGGCGACGTAATAAAAAAGGGAGAAGTACATGGCGTTGTCGATTTGTTGACACGTGGTCTACTTTTTGAATTGACGTCACAGCCGGCATGTGTCATGATTATGTCTACTCCCGAGATGGTTCAGGGGGCTGATTTGACGTTTTGGTTTTCCGCCCCCTTTTCGACTCATGCCTCTTCGATTTCTGTGTATTTGAGCCCTATAAATAGAGGGAAGGTTCAAGCTTTGCTACCTTTCGAACTTCTCATATTTTTTTACTCCCTCTTTTTATCTTCTTTGAAGAAAATCAATATCCCTTGCTTTAAACCCTTCGATTTCTGTTGAAATCAGTTTCTTTAACCGTCGAAACTCTATTCATATAAACAATCATCATGACAAAACGTGGTCAACAAAATAGGAGGGACCAAGATGATGCTCCTTCTAGGGTTCTATCATCTTCGGGTGGTGGGAAAAAGGCCCAAAGACCCCTTGTCCCTCTTAGTGTGGACAATGTTCTCCCTAGAGAGATCCACGCTCGAAGGGATTTCACAACTAGGTACCCAACCCCCCGTGGAATCATACTGAGCTTCTTAAATCACATTTGGACCGTCTACCGGGGGCGTGCCAAATCCCTGACCAGGTGATTATGGAGTCGGGCGGGACCGACTATATTAACGTACACCGGCCGAGATTTTGCACTTTTTTATGAGTACCCGCTCCTGATCGGGTACGAGCTCCCGATTTATCCTTTGGCGGAGGAGCTTTGCTATTTCTATAATGTATGTCCGGCTCGGCTTACTCCGTACACTTAGAAAGTGTGTCGCATTTTGACCAGTTATACGACTAGGGTCGGACTCGACGTCTCGGTCCATCATCTCTTGCAGTTATTTAGCCCCGGCTATATGAAGGGCTCTATGTTGCAGTTAAAGAGCCGTGGCACGAGGGGATTGGTTGTCAGGGCTGACGACAAGCCTAATCGTTGCTTCTGGTTCAAATTTTCCTACATCAGGACGGCGGACCTGGTGTCGAACCCCGAGGGATTCCAGGAGAGGTGGAACCCGGAACGTGAGTGTTTTTACCCTTATTTAGTATCTTCGCAACCTTTGGTCGTTCAATCCTTATAACTTCTTTTTCTGCTCCTTTTTGCAGTGAGGGCTTCTCCACCCCGACCTGTTGAAGACATAAGGTCATGGGTGGAAAACGTGATTCATTTTGTAGAGGAATATCATACGTGGTCGGTGTTCCTCAATCGATATGGCCCATTAGGTAACTTCTCGACCAGAATTTGGAGATTTTGTTTAATTGTTGTTGCTTGACCTATCTTATTTTAGCAGGTCGGGGCACTCCCAGGAGGAGGAGAAGGCGGAATGTTGCAGCCCCATCGATAGTGGGGATCGACTCTAGGGACGAGTACGTGCCCCAAGAATCTACAAGTGAAGGCGTCCCCGAGGTCGCCCAACCTGAGGTCGTACCTATGGCTGAGTCCTCGAGCAAAACAACTCCTTTGCCTCTATCCCCTCGACTTGAGGAGGAGAATTCCGAAGGTGAGGAGCTGCCGAAACGGAAGAAGAGTCAACTGATGGTTGGCAAAGGAATTGCTACAGAGGATGAGAAGGCGAGTGAGCCCTGTCCAGAGTCGAGGCCAGTCTTAATGGTTGATGTTATTCGTTCGGGGAGGTCCGCTCCCTTGAGGAGGGCGGTTCCTGATATCGCCCTCGCACGTGTCCTAGAGAGTGGCACGTCGGCTACTACCAAGCGGTGGGCAACGAAGAGAGGGCAGGTCCTGAAATGGCCCCTACGGTCGAGGACACGCCGCAGAGGGATCATGCCCGCGTAGAGATGACGGCGGGTGGGCCTAACAACCAGATCATGAATTCGAGCGGGTACAACTTGTTGCTGAACAGCGAGCAGGCCGCAGCAGATATGACTCTAATGTGTGTGGCCGCCGAGAGTGAAAACTTTAAGGATGTCAACGACAGGGACCTATCCCAAAGTGTCGTCGGTGCGGCTTTGCAGGTATATTTCGTTCTTTACATTTTATAGAATAAACCCCGGGTGTATGCTAATTTGTTTTCTTTTCTTCAGACCCTTATTTTGGAAGTAGAGATGGGACGACGAGCACAAAAGAAGGCCGCGACCCTTAAGAGGGCGGTGAAGAAATATAAGGAGTGCTGCACCAAGCACCAGACGTTTGGCGGACCTATACGCTCAGGACCCATAGTTTCAAGTTTTTCGTACGGGCCTGGAGCAGTCGGAGGCTCATCTGCGGGAGCGAGTGGATCAATTGGAAGAAGTATATGATCATTTAATGACCATGCTGGCTCGAAATACGAAACTGGAAACTCTTCTTCAGTCAAAGGAAGATGGGTTGGAGATTGGCCGTGGAGTAGTGGCGGAGGCTGCTAATTGCGTGTCGATGTCGATGCCCTAACTGCCGAGCTCAATGCCAGGACGGTCGAGATTGATGCTCTTATGCAAGCTGCAGTGACTAGGTCTGACGATGGTATGTCTAGCGAGGCATATGACATGTGGGTATACGCTGAAGCCAAGCTTGCAGTATTTGAGGATTTGCTTGCCGCCGGTTGTGCCACTAAGGCAGAGGTCTAGAATCAGCGTCATCTGGTTCAGGTCTCCCAAGAAGCTTGTGGATATAGTTCCAGTTCCCCAGACCAGACAGGCTATACCTCGGAAGGCGTAAACCATCTAGCTTCCGGGTCCTGGATTTCTGCGGCTTTTCGGACCGAAGGCGGCAGCGGGCAAGATGATGTGCCGGCTGGTGACGGTGAACAAGGTGGTGGCGGCTTGAACTTATATTTATTTTGCTTTTGTAATTTTGTAGGGGCGTAAATATATCCCTTTGTAAATGTATAACTTTTTTTCTTTTGAGAAAAATAAAAGTTGTTCTTTTGATATTTCTCTTCGTATCTTTTATTTTGTGCGCTTATCGTAGTAATATGTGTGGTATCATCCGTTGTTGAGTTGTTTTTCGTTTGTCGTGATCGAGCTAAGTCGACTTATTATGATCGTGGCCTTGGTCATTTATTCATTTGAGATGGTCGTGACCATGTAAGTAATCTCGACCGTGTCGAGTTAACTTGTCGTAATCGAGCTAAGTCGACTTATTATAATAGTGGCCTTGGCCATTTATTCGTTTGAGATGGTCGTGACCGTGTAAGTAATCTCGATTGTGTCAAGTTAATCTTGTCGTAATCGTGCTACGTCGACTTGTTATGATAGTGTCCTTGGCTATTTATTTGTTTGAGATGGTCGTGACCATGTAATTGATCTCGACCGTGTCGAGTTAACTTGTCGTAATCAAGCTAATTCGACTTATTATGACAGTGGCCTTGGCCATTTATTCATTTGAGATGGTCGTGATCATGTAAGTGATCACGACCGTGTTGAGTTAACTTGTCGTAATCGAGCTAAGTCAACTTATTATGATAGTGGCCTTGGCCATTTATTCGTTTGAGATGGCCATGACCATGTAAGTGATCTCGACCGTGTCGAGTTAATCTATCGTAATCGATCTAAGTCGACTTATTACGACAGTGGCCTTGGCCATTTATTCGTTTGAGATGGTTGTGACCATGTAAGTGATCTCGGTCGTGTCGAGTTAACTTGTCGTAATCAAGCTAAGTCGACTTATTATGACAGTGGCCTTGGCCATTTATTCGTTTGGGATGGTCGTGACCATGTAAGTGATCTCGACCGTGTCAAGTAAACTTGTCATAATCGAGCTAAGTCGACTTATTATAATAGTGGCCTTGGCCATTTATTCGTTTGAGATGGTCATGACCATGTAAGTGATCTCGATCGTGTTGAGTGAACTTGTTGTAATCGAGATAAGTTGACTTATTGTGATAGTGGCCTTGGCCATTTATTCGTTTGAGATGGTCGTAGCCTTTTATACATTGGAGATGGCTGTAGCCTTTCATACATTGGAGATGGCCATAGCCTTTCATACATTAGAGATGGTCGTAGCCTTTCATACATTGGAGATGGCCGTAGCCTTTCATACATTGGAGATGGTCGTAGCCTTTCATACATTGGAGATAGTTGTAGCCTTTCATACATTGGAGATAGTTGTAGCCTTTCATACATTGGAGATGGTCGTAGCCTTTCATACATTGGAGATAGCCATAGCATTTCATACATTGGAGATGGTCGTAGAATTTCACACATTGGAGATAGTTGTAGCCTTTCATATATTGAAGATAACCGTAGCCTTTCATTCATTGGAGATGGTTGTCAGTCCGTCCGTCCAGTCTTTTTGGCATGACTGTTGTGAGGGTTTGCAGAGTAACTGGCATGTCAAACTTGCCTCGTGAGTATCTCCGAGTATCTCCTATATCGCCTCGTTAAAAACCTTTCTGAGAAAACCTGATTGGGACAAAAATTGGGTAAGGAAAAAAGAGTACGACTCGGGGGGGTGCTCTCCAGAAATGGAAATACTTGAGGTGACAGATGTTCCAATTGTTTTGGAGTGTCTTTCCTTCCATTGTCTCCATTTGAAATGACCCTTTATCTGCTGCCGCAGTGATTTTGTATGGTCCGTCCCAGTTGGTGCCCAGTTTTCCCTCACTTGGTTCTTTAGATACCAAGGTTTTAGCTTTGATGATGTAATCACCCACTTTGAGTCATTGTAATTTGGCCCTTTTGTTGTAGTATCTTTCAATTTACTGTTTTTGGGACACCATCCTTATGTGGGTCGTTTCTCTTCTTTCCTCGGCCTCATCGAGGTCTTGAAGTCTGTTCAAATCATTCCCCCCCTACTTGTGTGCGAATACCTCAGTCTTGGTTCGCCTACTTCGACCGGTATGATACCGTCGGTTCCATACACCAGTGAGTATGGCATTTCTCCCGTGAAGGATTTAGGAGTGGTCCTATGTACCCTTAGTACTTCTGGTAGTAGCTCAAGCCATAACCCTTTGGCTTCTTCGAGCTTCTTTTTCAGTATATTCAGTACCATTTTGTTGGACGATTTTGCTTGACCGTTGGCGGTAGGATGATACGGTGTGGAAAGTATTCGTTTGATAGGCTATTTGTTGAAGAACTCTATCATTTTCTGACCGATGAACTCTCGCCCGTTGTCGCGGGTGATTTCTTTGGGAATGCCGAAGAAGCAGATGATGTTTTTCCATATGAAGGCGATGACTTCCTGTTCACGTATTTGGGCGTACGCACCTGCTTCTACCCACTTGGAAAAATAGTTAGTTAAAACTAATAGAAATGGTACCTTTCCTCATTTTGCAGGTAATAGGCCGACTATGTCCATTCCCCATTTGTTGAAATGCCACGGGGAAGTGACTGAGTGGAGAGGTTCTCCAGGTTGGTGTATCGTGGGGGTGAACGTTTGGCATCATTCGCATTGGCGGATGTATTCTGCCGCATCTTTCTTCATAGTTGTCCAGTAGTAGCCGGCCTGTATTAGACATCGCATGAGGGCACGGTTGCCTGTATAGACGCCGCAATGGCCCTCGTGTACTTCCTCTAGTACCGGTATCGTTTGATTAGGACCCAGGCATTTGGCCAGGGGTCGACCAAAGGTCCTTTTGTAGAGCTCGTAATTTATCATGCAATATCGAACGGCTTGTACACAGAGCTTCTTGGCTTCATTTTTGTTAAGTGGGAGTGTTCCTTCCTGCAAGTAGGATAAGAACTGGTTGCGCTAGTCCCAAGTTAAATTTAACGAGAGTACCTCTGCATGATCAATTTCTGAATGGAGGAGGGTGACGACGCTCTCTTTGTTGAAGTTTTTGGTGGTTGCGGCCAGTTTTGCCAGGCCATCCGCCTCGAAATTCTGTGCCCTGGGAACCTGCTCAAAGTGGCACTTGTCGAGTTCAGCAATTAATCTGTGGATTTTCGCCTGGTACTTTTGTAATCTATATTCCTTGATTAGGTAAGTCCTAGTGACTTGGTTACACCATGAGTTGAGAGTCGCAATGGAGAACAAGTCGGTGGGCTCCATACTTGATGGCCAACCTTATACATGCGATAACAACTTCATATTCTGCCTCGTTGTTAGTCATCTCGAGTATCGTATGGACTGGCAAATTATTTTACCCGTGGGGACTTCGAGGACAAGTCCCAATCCCGATTCGGAGGCATCAGCGGCTCCGTTCATGTAAAGAGCCCATAGGTCGGCACTTGAGGGGGCGCATAGCTCCTCTTGCTCCGCCTCTGATAGTATTTTTATGCTAAACTCGGCCACGAAGTCGGTGAGGACCTATGACTTGATGGCGGTTCTTGGGATGTACGAGATATCATGTTCACTGAGCTCTAGCCTATCTGGCGAGTCGGCCCGATAATTCGGGCTTATGCAGTATGCTTCTTAAGGGGAACGTGGTCACCACTTTAATGAGGTGGCATTGGAATAAAGGTCCGAGTTTCCGTGAAACTGTGACCAGTGCCAGGGCTAATTTTTCAAGGTTTGGATACCGTGTTTCGGAATCCACCAGGATTTTGCTAATGTCATAGATAGGGGATTACGTACCTTTAGTCTCACGGACCAATACTACACCGACGATGACTTCTATACGGACAGGTATACCAGCAGAGGCTCGCCCGGGTCTGCTTTGGCTAGTAGTGAGGGCGAGGACAGGTACGCCTTTCGTTCTCTCAAGGCTTTGATGCATTTTTTGTTCCACTAAAAATCCGTTTTCCTTTCTCAGTAGGTTGAAATATTTGTGGCATCTGTCAGAGGATCGTGAGATAAATCTGGATAGGGCGGCTATTCGGCCTGTCAGCTTTTGCACCTGTTTTTTTGTTGTTTAGTACTTCGGGTATTGCATTAATTGCCTTGATTTGGTCAGGGTTGACCTTGATGCCTCGTTGGGATATAAGGAATCCATGAAATTTCCATAAGGCTACATCGAAAGCACATTTCTCGGGATTCAGTTTCATCCCGTACCTTCTCAGTATTTCGAAAGCTTATTTCAAGTGGTTGATGTGATCCTCTTTTCTCGTCGACTTCACCAGCATGTCATTGGTGTAGACTTCCATGGTCATACCGAGCTATTCTTTGAACATCTTGTTGACCAGTCTTTGATAGGTAGCCCCTGCATTTGAGCCCGAAGTGCATCATTTTGTAGCAGTAGGTTCCTTGGTGGGTGATGAAGGTTGTCTTCTCCTGATCTTTCTCGGCCATCAAGATTTGATTGTAACCGGAATATGCATCTAGGAAACTCAATGGTTCGTGTCCTGCGGTGGCATCGATCAACTATTCGATGTAGAGAAAGGGAAACGAATCTTTTAGGCACGCCTTATTCAGGTCGGTGAAATCCACGCACATCCTCCATTTTTTGTTTTGCTTGTTAACCATGACGACGTTGGCGACCCACTGAGGGTACTTTGATTCCCTGATGGAACTGTTGACGAGTAGTTTTCCTACATCCTCGTTGACCACTTCATTGATCACTGCATTAAATTTTCTTCTCATCTGCCATACCGGCGGATGCAATGGGTCGACGTTCAGCTTATGGGTGGCAATACCTTGAGAAATCCCCAGCATATCTGTATGGGAAAAACAAACAGATCTGCATGGTTAGTTAAGAATTCATGATACTTACTTAGGTTGGAGAGGCCATGGCCAATGTAGGCTTTCTTTACTGGGTTGGTGTTATCCAATTAGATCGAGTCGAGATCTTCAATTGTCACATTACAGGCTTCCATGACGTTAGGGTCTTGGATGGTGTCTGCTATCGGATGGATTTTAGTCCCCGACACGGCTAATTTTTTATGGCTCCGCGCTTGCCCCCCTTAGTTGTTGGGTGTGGGCACAGTTTTGGGTTATTTTGTAGCACTCTTGCACGGTGCGCGGCTCTCCCCTGATGCTGAATATTCCCCATGGGGTAGGGAATTTGACCACCTGGTATAGGCTTGAAGGGACCGTTCGCATGGCATGTATCCATGGGCGCCCTATGATGACGTTATATGTTGTCTCATGGTTAATCACGTGGAAAGTTGTTTCT
The DNA here is from genome assembly GCA_032618575.1 of Nicotiana noctiflora. Taxonomy (NCBI): domain Eukaryota; kingdom Viridiplantae; phylum Streptophyta; class Magnoliopsida; order Solanales; family Solanaceae; genus Nicotiana; species Nicotiana noctiflora. The sequence goes on from JASVEL010008645.1 coordinate 12,744, forward strand.
AGCGTGACTCATCCCGCGAGGCCGGGTAATGTTATTTCTTCGGACATCTATTCCACTGCATTATTAAAACTGATTAGTGTTATGCAGTACAATATTACCCTATCCTCGAGTCCCATTTGTGCGAGGACCCTTGGGTGGATAATACAGGCGTCGCTTCAATCATCGATCATGACTCTTTTGATATCCGTATCAATAATGCGTAAAGTAATAACTAAAGCATCACAGTGAGGGAAAGACAAACCGTCGGCGTCAGACTTATCGAAGGTGATACTACCTTCGAAATCGTCATATCGCTCGTGGGAAATGGTCTGCTTCAGCCTGTGAGTGTTGGTGAACTTGATGTGGTTGATCATTGAGTCGTTACCACCGTCGACGATTATGTTTATTATCTGTGTTGGGGAAGGCGGCTTGGGGGGCCCACGGGACTGCTCTCGCCCGCGTCCAAAGTTGATTTTTCCTTTGTCACTAAGTAGTTCTTTCAGGTATCCTTGGTTCAGCATCCTGACCACCTCTTGCCGTAGACCTATGCAGTCTTCGGTCCTGTGTCCCTATTTCTGATGGAACTCGCACAGGACGTTTGATTTCTTGTGGCGGGATCTCACTTCATCTTCTAGGGCCACTGCACCTTGGTGCCTAGCTTCTCTAGTGCGTGCACTATTTCTGAATGATACACGCTGTAGACGCGTGATTTTTGCCCCCTCCCGAGATTTTTTATATTTTTAGCGTAAAATATATAGTTTAGGCCTAATATAGCTATCTCAACTAATTTTGACTATTTTACTTTATTTTTTACCTTAAAATGAAAAATAGCAAAAAAATAGTTTTATTAATGTTTTGTAGTCATTTTAAACTTAAAAAAAATATACAAAAATAGTACTTTATATTTTTATCTTTATATAAAAAATAAGAATTACAAAAATATTTTGTATTTTGTAGTCATTTTAAACTTAAAAAATACAAAAATAGTACTTTATATTTTTATCTTTATATAAAAATAAAAATTATAAAAAATTGTCTCATTAACATTTTGTAGTTACTTTAATCTTGAAAATATATAAAAAATTGTTTTGTTTTAATTGTGAGTCTTATAGTTATTTTGCTTACGTAGGATTAATTAAATAACATCGTGTTCTCATTCTCGGTTCCGGGCGAAGAATAATATTCGGGTTCAAACTACCCGGTTTTAGGCTTAGTTTTCGGACCTAGCCCATAATAATTCGAGTCCACCACACGAGGAAAATGGACAAAAAGAACCCATACACACACATGCACACACTACACTAACGGACATGGGGTGGGAGAACAATTAAAAAATGAAAATAAAGAAAGAAAAAGATAGAAAAAGACAAAAAAAATATAAAATAAATAAAAAGAGACTACACTAAACGTTGGTGGCAGATTTTGGAGAAAGAAAAAAACAAAACATAGATACTATATAATTGATCTTGTCTCCAACAGAATAAGGAGGACATTTTTTATACAGATAAAAAAAATACATACTACAATTATCATCGGCTTCTTCTAGAAAAACCAGAGAAAACCAAAGAAAAATCATCCATCCCCATCTGCTTCTGCTTCATCGCCCCAGCTTCCTCACGGGAACCACGAGCAGCCATAGCAAGTAGCGCTGCTGCTGCTTCTCCCTCGCGTCCAAACGACCACCAGCTGACTGGTCGTCTCCTCCAAAACGAGTTGCGACGATCAGCTTCAAACAGTCTTTGAACCAGCCCCGAAAGCCATTGTAGCTTAATTCACCCATAAAACCTTGTCCATCAGCCATGAAAACTGCTTGAAATCTCCGCGAAACAGTCCGACGAAGCATTTCATTTTTCCATTCGAGGTCGTAGCCTGAGGTTTCCGGGGAGCTTCATGGTTCCATTTCAGAATTCGGCAATTCTATATGGTCTATGCTCGGAAGTCCATTAGTTGTAGAAGAGAGGTGACAAAAATGAAAGTGGTGTAGTTCCTTAACGTCAACGACAGTGACAAACAATAAACTTCATGTTTCTGTTTGGTACGTTTTTAATATGTTATAGTAATACTTTAATTATTGTGCAAAAATTCTGGTGGTGACTTATGGTGGCCTCAAATAAAAGGAAATTTCCACCTAATATTAAAGAATTTTAGGAATCAAGCATTGTGGAAAATAAGTGGTACGTTAACTTTGGACATTGAAAAGGTAAAAATGAATAAAAATGGGGCATAAAGAGTGATTAGATTATTCAGAACTTGTTCCCATTAATATAAGGTTTAGTTTAAAGCTTGATTTACTTGATCTTTGTGGTATTTGGACGTCTGTGGTTTGTAGCCAAACTAGTATATGTTGGAATTTCGTTGAATCTGCCCCTGAACCTTTGAAAGAAGATTTGAGTGAAATATATGGTTCATTAGTCTATGCTTGTTTTTCGAAAAATTAGTTTATTAGTTGAATTCCCTTTTAAAATTTGGAATTGAGGTGCGCCATGCCGAATAAAAATGACAATTACGTGGCCCTCGTTTTAAATTTATCTTTGTTTTGATCCTTAGAATTCGAGGTGTGCCGTTTTAGCAAATTTTACGGTCTTCTCAAAATAATAATATGTTAGTAGCTTTAGGCGCGTAATTAATAATTTTATCTTCTTAAATTCGGGTGCACATTTATGTAACCCAAATCCAAATCTCAATTTAGTCGAAATGTGTTGACAACCATGGGCGTACTGGTACGACGTGGTTCGAGATACATTTTTGTTACGTTGCAATTCTTATAAAATAATAATAATCAAAAGCAGTTGAAAGTTAAAATTTGCACATAAGTTAAAAGCATGTTATAAAAATCAGATAGTTAAGCCAAATATGACAGTTGAGCGACCGTGCTAGAACCACGGAACTCGGGAATGCCTAAGACCTTATCCCAGGTTAACAGAATTCCTTATCCGGATTTCTGGTGCGCAGACTGTTAAACAGAGTCATTCTTTTCCTCGATTCGAGATTCAACCGGTGACTTGGGACACCATAAATCTCCTAAGTGGCGACTCTGAATTAAATAAATAGATCCCGTTTCGATTGTCCTTTGATTGGAAAAACTCATTCGCGCCCTCGCGGGTTAGCGAAAAAAGGAGGTGTGACAGCTCTGGCGACTCTGCTGTGGAATATATTCCAGAACCATTGGTTCAGGGTTAGAAATTCGAGCTTAAAATAATTGTTGTGTTTGGCTTTATTTATTATCTAATATTTTTTATATGATATATGCTTAAAATGAAAAATGATGATTTTTACCGCTTTGATATTATCTCGATTGTACATATAAACGGTGCCGAAACCAATCTCCTCTTTGAGTTTCTAAATCATGAAGAAGGGTGCACTTCGTGTGACATCTTTTCTCCATAGTGTCTAATTCCCACTTTAAACGAGGTTTGGATAAGTTGCAAAACCGATGAAGTTTCTGTATTCCCGGGCTGCTGCCTCCTCCTCGGCTCGAGCTGTCCGCTCGGGTAAGCTAGGTCTAGACCAATAAACCTAGGGTTTAAACCAAGAATAATAATAAACTCATACTGGATCCCTACTAGGACGTTTGTTTGCATCACGTGCATTTGACTTAGGGGGCTCAACACAGGGGTTGGGTCTGTCTAGGACAGATCACCTTAAATGAAAAGACCATCCTGCTGCATCCTATTTATTTTACGCATTTATTTGCCTCAAACTTGCATGCTGACCGGGTTTTTAATATTGAGGAAAATGAAAAACAAAAATAGAAAAATTTGTTAGTTTCAAAATAGTTTGTTTTTTTTAATTAAAAAGAAAAAGAAAAAAAAACGTTTTTTTTTTATTAAAAAAATGTGCGATTATTTCTTAAAAATTAAAAAAAAGGGTTTAGTTTTTTTTTCAATAAAATAAAAAAATAGTTTGTTTCATTTACAGATGAAGTTTGTTTTATTTGACCGAACTATGCTGGTTTAATTCTCACCGGACGTGAGATACGTAGGCAACCCTCATCGGGTCCAACCTCCCCTTTTGCAAAAAACAAATAGAAAAAAAAACCAAAAATGTCAAAATTTTAATTCTTGTCATAAATAAGATGGGTGGTGCCACCTTTGTCAAACATGGTCGAATGTTCCCGAGAGGGATGCCGAGAGGGACGCCGAAAGGTTGATTTTATATAAACAGCCACCTTTGGGTCAATTCTTTTTTAGATTTTGATCAATTGACCCACGCAGCCTTAAAATCTTCGTCCCCGAAGTGTTGGAAGGCCGTGTTTTCAAAAACAAGTTTTTTGTATTATTATTTGAAAAAAAAAACAAGAAAAGAGTCAGTGATCAAATGAATGTCGTTTGCATTTTTGGTCAGAATAAGCCAAGCCAGCTTCGGTAGTGTTTTAAATCGTTCTCGCCGAGATAGACTTAGAGTATCTTTCAGCTTTCGAAAGGCTATCTTCGTAGAAGAACTGATAAGTTTGTGAAGTGTCATAAAATAATCTTTCTCGACCTCAAAATTTAAGTGAAATTGAGAAGGGTCCACATTTGCAGAAATAGCCATCAGGTTGAAATTGGCAAAAAGGGAAGGAATATGCCAGTTTGTTTTTTAAAAATTCATATTTCTTTTGATTAGAGCATATGGTGTCTGATTTTCAAGTATGTAAATTCTTTTGGCAAAGTTTTTTAATAAGGTCAGTTTCTAAAACTTTGTAATCTAGTTTGTTTTATCTTAAAAAAATTGAAAAAAAAATGTGTTTTATTGTTATTAACCTTTCATTGGCGCGAACTACGCACGGTCTGATTCATGTAGGGACACGATACGTAGGCAATCTCTATAAGATTCGACCACAATTAAAAAGCAAAAAAAAAAGACATGATAGAAACGGTCAAACTGCCTAGGTACATTACAATTGCAATATATGTTAAAACTCTAACGTTGACAAGTTTGTTGTTTTCCACAAGTTTCAAACAGTTAGCTCGTTAGAACGTACCGACATATCACCATTACCAAGCAAGATCTAAAGGGCTCATATCAAAAAGCATGTCCAACTCGGAGAAAGGTGTTGAGGAGGAAAAGACGGAAAATCAAATGCTAAAGGAGGAAGTAGAAAGGTTGAGACAAGAGATGAAAGAAATGCACCTAGCATGGGCTATGGTGCACCAGATACCAGCCCTTCCCACTACTCCTACTCTCCCACCGGTAAAAACTCCGGAATACCCTCCTCACGGCCCTTCGACAAGCTTCCCAAGTCACCACTACTATCAGGGAAGAAATCCGTATGATCCCCCAGCTCCGCCACCGAATCAGAACCTTCCCCCACCAAATATTCCAGTTTTCGTGGCACCCCCACCAGCCACGCTACAAAGATCTGCCAATGAGTCAATGTTTCAGGCTCACGAATACCAACATTTCCCCCATGAACCGGCATTCAAAGCACCTAAGCCACGTGTTTATAATCACCACTTTGAGCTCCCGGTAGAAACTGAGAGGCCGACTAAGATTTTGGAGCAGGATGAAATGCTTCGTAAAGAGAGAAGCATGGAGCAGTCCTTTAGGAATATGCATGGGTTGGGCAGCCAAGTTAGTGTGGCCTACAAAGATCTGTGTCCTTTCCCCGATGTTCAATTGCCGGCAGGATTCAAAATGCCAAAGTTTGATCTATATGAGGGACATGGTGATCCAATGGCACATCTGCGAGGGCTTTGTAGTAAGATGAGAGGGGCAGGTGGGAAAAATGAGCTGTTGATAGCCTATTTTGGTCAGAGTTTAAGCGGGTCTGCGCTGGAATGGTATACAAGGCAGGATCCCAGCAGGTGGTACACCTTGGATAACCTGGCGCAAGCATTTGCCGATCATTTACAATATAATCTTGAAATCGTCCCTGACCGACTCACATTGTTAAAGCTGGAGAAAAAGCCTGAATAGAGCTTCAGGGAATTTGGGTTCTGTTGGAGGGAACAGGCAGCAAGGGTAGATCCTCCAATGAAGGAAAGTGAAATGGTGGATTACTTTTTGCAGACTTTGGAGCCGACTTACTTTGGTCACCTGGTGACATCAGTTGGAAAATCTTTCAATGAAGTCATAAAAATGGGCGGCATGATTGAAGAAGGACTCAAGTCCAATAAGATAATGAGTTATTCGGAAATCAAGGCCACCACTCAGGCCTTCCAGAGTGGCACGTGAGGTATGCTCAGGAAGAAGGAGGGGGAAGAATTCGCAACAGTCGAAGCAGGTACTTAGCCCAGATCTGTAGGTCCTTCACCTTACTACCAACCCAGACCCCCACAACCCCACTACCCACCAAAACCACAGTTTTCCATCCATCACGCCCAAACATATCCCCGAGCTCCGTATAACTCACCTCAATGTTATCATCCGCACAATGTCCGACCATATGTCCAACCGCCAAGTCACTCCTATGGCTAGCACCAGCACCGCATAATGCACTCTTGCCTTCACAACATGCTCGAGCACCCAACAACCTAAGAAAACAGGGGCAGGAAGGGAAGCAAAGGCAAAGAAATAGTTTCACGCCAATTGGGGAGTCCTACACAAGCTTGTTTGAAAAGTTAAAGCATTCTGGCCTGATTGAGCTACTCCTTGGCTATACTTCAGATCCATATGCAAAAGGATTTGATCCCGCTGTTCAATGCATGTACCACTCTAACGTCCAAGGGCATAGCATTGAAGATTGTCGTTCTTTGAAAAAGGAAGTAGAAAGATTGATTCAAGAAGGGGCAATTATGATCAATGACAGTGACGAGGAGCATGCGAATCCTCTTGAGAACTTATTGGCTGAAGTTGATGATATTGAAGTTGGTAATGGGCTTGGCAATATAGATGCAGAACTCAGTGGCTAAGATGCATGCAGTGCTTGGTAGTTGGAAAGACGCTCCATCTCTTGATCAATCAGAGTGGAGTTCTTGGTGGCTTATGTTGTTGTCATTTATGTTGTCTAGATTATTTTCAGGGTTGTAATCCGGATTTTGTCTTGGGGTCAAACCCTCTTATCCTTCTATTTTTGTCATAGCAGTTTTCTTAGTCTTGTCTAGTTTTTTTTCAGGGTTGTACTTTGGTTTGTTCTGCTGGTTTTATTATTGAACCGTCTCGTCGTTAGTCTAATGAAGCTTTCAGTCTTTTGTTACCCCCAATCATCTTCTTTGTTTAGTTCTTTTTATCTTTAGATTTGTCTTTTGTTCAAACGCTGGTTCTAGTGACATGGAATGCACGCACAATTTGGGCCTAATCTTAAATGTTAATCATAAAACCATTTGGAGGTGATCGAGATATTTAAAGGAAATAAGAGTGTTTTGAGAGCATTTGGAGCCCGAGTCATGTGAAACTGGGGCAAGAAAAAGAAAATTGTTGCAGGCAAGTTGGCCATGTTGAGATGGGGGTCGTTTATGGTAATAAAAATGAGAGTGCTGCCCAACAGGGCTTTAAAGATATAGTAAATATCTAATTGTGTTGTTGGCACTTGGCATATTTTGAAGATTGGAATAACGGAGGCATTTTGTTCTGCTATCCAAACACTTTATCCATTGTCAACCCTTTGAGCCTTATTTTAATTTCTTTCATACCCCTCTTTCGGAATTAGTAGCAAAAACTAGAAACACAAATGTGGAATATAAAAAAAAGGAACAAGAAAACAACAAAAACAAAAAAAAATGAAAAAAAAAAGTAAAAAGGAAATAGAACAACGAGGAATTGGGAACTACGTTTGACCTGATTCTTCAAAGAGGATACGTAGGAACTTCACAGCTCGGTCATAGTGTAAATAAAAATAAAAAATCCCCAAGCAAGAAACTGGGGCAAAAGTTGTGTTTTTATAAATAAATCTAATGCCGAAGGTTGTAATTTTGAACCCAAGTTGATTTATTTTGAGCCTTTTATACCCTTTTCTTTCTAGCCCTATCCAAATCCACATTACGGTCCAAAGAAAGACCTTTTGACCAATCTTAAAAAAAGGGCCAAGTCAGGCAAATGAGAGAAGTCTTATCAGAACTTAGCACTGTGATTCCCAGCAGAAAAGTGTCACGACCCAAATCCGGTCGTGATGGCGCCCAACAATCAAGCTAGGCCAGCCGGACCAACAATTTAATTATAACACAATACCAGTCCCCAAATGGACAACCCAAGAAGAATATATGAGTTTAAGAACTCCAATAATAATAATACTGAATAAAAGTACTGACACTCCCAAAGATCCGGAGTCACAAGTCTAGAACCTCGAAACAAACCCAACAGGAAATAGAGAGTACGATATAGAAGTACTCAAGTCCTGAATACAAAATATAAAATAACAACTGGAATGAGAGGAGAAGCTAGGTTCTGCGAACGTAGGCAGCTACCTCAGCAACTCGATGTGACAATGTAAACGCCGGAGATGCCCGTCTACTGCTCCTGAGTACCTGAGTCTGCACACAAAAGGTGCAGGGAGTAGGGGTGAGTACTAAGTACTCAGTGAATAACAAATATATATATGTAGCTGACAGTAAGAAATCCACAAAATACTACAATATGAAGCTACACTACAGTCCGAATCTCCTACGAACTAGCAACAATAGTACAATACAGCTACCACAGAGTAATTCAACAAATACAGATGCAATGCAATGCACATAACCGCTACGGCGTGTAGCCCGATCCAATTTAACGTCGACGGCGCTCACTGGGGGTGTGTACAGACTCCGGAGGGGCTCCTACAGCCCAAGCGCAATACTACTGCGGCGTGCAGCCCGATCCTCATGTTAACCACTGCGGCGTGCAGCCCGATCCCATGCTCAGTCCACAATAAGCAATTAAGTCACAAACAATTCATTTTTCCTTAATTCCAGTTCTCAATTCATAATTTATGAAAAATACTTTAACTTTATTAATTTGTAAAAGCCGGTGACTTAGCATTTCAAAAGTGTGATTACAATTTCCAGGACTGAGATCAGTGATTTAAGCAATTATAGCTATCACATAAATATTGTCCTCTAAGGACGCTACGGATCGGCACAAGGCCCCAAACAAGGCTTACATCCCACAATTATATCAAATACAGTGTATTTCCAACACTAACAACATATTATTCACATCCGGGATGGACCAAGTCTCGATCCCCAGTCACAATCAATCCCGCACCTGCCACGGTGTGCGAGCCACGCCCTACTAGCGTCACAATGTGCTAAGCCGGGGTTTCGAACCCTCAAGCTACCATATACACAAACTACTCACCTCTAGCCGGTCGTAGACTCGTCCGCGATGCCTTTTCCTTTGAATTTCGTTGCCTCGTGTGTAGAATCTAGTCAAATAACAATAATTATATCAAATACGGGTCAAAGAATCATAACCCACTTCAATTTATATGAAATTCGCATAATTATACTAAGTTGGTAAAACCCGACCCCGGGCCCCACTGCTCGGAAAATTCCTAAATTAGTACCAACGCGTTCCTTATCTCGCCACGAGTCCGTGCATATAAAATTTATCAAAATCGGAGTTCAAATGGCCTTCCAAATCCAAAAATCCCGTTTTCAATACTTAGGCCACATTTCTTCAAGATTTCAACCCAATTTCATGAAGATTGATGTTAATACTACCATAAAATGATGTTTTTGAGTCAAGAATCTTACCTCCGACGAATACCCGATGACTTCTCGGTGATTTCCTCGAGTTTTCTTCTCTCTAGGGCTCAAATGTGTGTTTTGGGGGTGTAAACCCGTAACCCCTCTGTTCTGTGATATAAATTCACTGCCAGAACATTTTGTTCTACGCGATCGCGACTCGCCTCACGCGATCGCGATGTTCAAAAACTCGGCCTCACGCGATCGTGACTCCCCTCACGCGATCGCGATGTTCAATCACCCGGCTTCACGCGATCGCGTCCCTCTTCCTGCGATCGCGTAGCACATTTTTGCCTGGACCCATTTCTCTTCTACACGATCGCGTAGATGATCATGCGATCGCGATGGCCACCCGGTTAATTCTACGCGATCGCGACCGGTGATCCTGCGATCGCGATGGCCTAGCCCCCAGCTCTACGCGATCGCGTCCCACTCCCCGCGATCGCGGAGAGCAAAAGCCCGCTGCGTTTATGACAGCAACCAGCCTTCTCTTTTCTTCCAAAAATGGTCTGTTTGGACCCCCAGATTCATCCCGAGACCCCCGGGACCCCAACGAAAACCACCAACATACTCCAAAACATGATACGAACTTGTTCCAATCATAAAAACACCATACTAAACATCAAAATCTCCATTTACTCACGGATTCAAGCCTAAGTTTTCTTCAAAACTTTCAAAACTAACATTCAATCCAAAACCCGATCAAACGATGTCCGAATGACCTGAAAATTTGCAGACACATCCAAAATCACATAACGAAGCTACAGAAATTGTCGGAATTCCATTCCGACCCCCGGATCAAAATATCACCTACCATCCGGTTTTCGTCAAAATTCAATATTCGCCAATTCAAGCCTAAAACTACACCGGACCTCCGAATTCAATTCCGATTGTTCTTCTAAGTCATAAATGATCCCCCGGAACTAGTCGAATCATCAGAATCCGGTTTCGAGCACTCTAACTCAATAGTCAACTCTTGGTTGACTTTTCATATTCAAGTTTTCTTCAAACATGCTATTTGTTTCATTTTCAATCCAAATCACTCCTAACTCACCCGATATACTCTAATACTGTTTTAAAAGCATAATATATGGAAATGCAAGGTAACGGGGTGGTAAATTCCCGTAACGACGGGCCGGGTCGTTACATTCTCCCCAACTTAAACAAACGCTCGTCCGCGAGCGGGTTAAGAAACATACCTGGAGTATCAAACAAGTGTGGATATCTACTTCGCATCTCCTGCTCGGTCTCCCAAGTTTCTTCCTCCACGGGACGACCTCTCCACTGCACTTTCACTGAAGCTATATCCTTAGATCTCAGCTTACGAACCTGTCGACCCAAAATGGCTACTGGTTCCACATCATAAGTCAAATCCTCATCTAGCCGTATCGTGCTGAAGTCCAACACATGAGACGGGTCTCCGACATACTTCCGGAGCATAGATACATGGAACACCGGGTGAACTCCCGACAAACCTGGGTGGCAAAGCAAGCATATAAGCCACCTCCCCAACTTTTGTAAGCACCTCAAAAGGTCCAATAAACCTTGGGCTCAACTTCCCTTTCTTTCCAAACCTCATAACACCCTTCATAGGCGAAACTTTCAGCAACACCTTCTCACCTACTGAATAAGACACATCTCGGACCTTCCGGTCTGCATAACTCTTCTGACGCGACTGAGCTGTGCGAAGTCTCTCCCGAATCACCTTCACCTTATCTAAGGCATCTTGGACTAACTCTGTCCCTAACAACCTAGCCTCGCCGGGCTCGAACCAACCAACTGGAGACCTACACCGCCTCCCATATAAAGCTTCATACGGTGCCATCTGAATGCTGGACTGACAGCTATTATTGTAAGCAAACTCCGCCAAAGGCAAATAATCAGCCCATGAGCCACCAAAATCAATGACACAAGCACGCAACATGTCCTCCAATATTTGAATAGTACGCTCAGACTGCCCATCCGTCTGTGGATGAAATGCTGTGCTCAACTCTACCCTGTGAACCCAACTCTCGCTGAAATGTCCTCCAGAACTGAGATGTGAACTGGGTACCTCTGTCCGATATAATGGAAATAGGAACTCCATGCAATCTCACTATCTCACGGATGAATATCTCTGCCAACCGCTCTGAGGTATAGGTAGTACACACTGGGATGAAGTGAGCCTGACTTGGTCAACCTATCCACCACCACCCAAACTGAATCAAACTTCCTCGCTGTCCGAGGGAGTCCGCTCATAGTAATCCTTTCCCACTTCCACTCAGGAATATCGATACGCTGGAATACACCTCCAGGTCTCTGATGCTCATACTTGACCTGCTGACAGTTTAGACACCGAGCCACATGGCTCACAATATCTTTCTTCATCTTTCTCCACCAGCAATGCTGCTTCAAATCCTGATACATCTTCGCGGCTCCTGGATGAATAGAATACCGCGAGCTATGGGCCTCTTCCAATATCAATTCACGAAGGCCATCAACATTGGGCACGCATATCCGGCCCCGCATCCGCAATACACCATCACTATCAATAGTGACATCTCTGGCATCATCATGCTGAACACTGTCCTTAAGGACAAGTAAGTGTGGATCATCATACTGGCGCTCTCGAATACGATCATATAAAGAAGAACGAGCTACTACACAAGCCATCACCCGATTGGGCTCGGAAATATCCAGCCTCACCATCTGATTAGCTAACGCCTGAACATCAACTGCTAGGGGTCTCTCCCCAATTGGAATATACGCCAAACTGCCCATACTAATAGCCTTCCGGCTCAATGCATCAGCCACTACATTGGCTTTCCCGGGATGATACAAGATAGTAATATCATAGTCTTTAAGCAATTCAAGCCATCTCCGCTGCCTCAAATTTAGATCTTTTTGCTTAAACAAATGCTGAAGGCTGCGGTGGTCCGTATATACATCACAAGATACACCATATAGATAATGCCTCCAAATCTTCAAGGCATGAACAATAGCAGCTAACTCCAAATCATGAACAGGGTAGTTCTTCTCGTGGGGCTTTAGCTGACGAGAAGCATATGCAATAACTCTACCCTCCGGCATCAACACATAACCGAGTCCAACTCTCGAAGCATCACAATATACACCGTATATGACCCTGAGGCTGATGGTAACACAAGTACTGGAGCCGTGGTCAAAGCCTCCTTGAGCTTCTGAAAGCTCTCTTCACATTCATCGGACCACACAAATGGAGCATTCTTCTGTGTCAGCTTAGTCAACGGTGAAGCAATAGATGAGAAATCCTGAACAAACCGACGATAATAGCCTGCCAAGCCGAGAAAACTCCGAATCTCTATAGCTGAGGAAGGTCTGGGCCAATTCTGCACTGCCTCGACCTTCTGAGGATCAACCCGAATACCATCACTGGACACTATATGTCCCAGAAAACCCACAGTATCAAGCCAGAACTCACACTTAGTGAATTTTGCATAAAGCTTCTCTTCCCTCAACCTCTGCAATGCCACTCTCAAATGCTGTGCATGCTCCTCCTGGCTGCGTGAATATACCAGGATATCATCAATAAACACAATCACAAAAGAATCCAGGTACGGTCGAAATACACTATTCATCAAGTGCATGAATGCTGCTGGGGCATTAGTCAACCCGAAAGACATCACCAAGAACTCGTAGTGCCCATATCGCGTCCTGAACGCTGTCTTCATAATGTCTGAGTCCCTGATCTTCAACTGATGATAGCCCGATCGAAGATCAATCTTAGAGAATACACTAGCTCCCTAGAGCTGATCAAATAGGTCCTCAATACGAGGTAATGGGTACTTATTCTTCACTGTTACCTTGTTCAGCTGCCTGTAATCAATGCACATTCTCATTGTGCCATCTTTCTTCTTTATGAACAACACCGGTGCACCCCAAGGTGACACACTTGGACGAATGAAACCCTTATCCAAGAGTTCCTGAAGTTGTTCTTTCAATTCTTTTAACTCTGCTGGTGCCATGCGATAGGGAGGAATAGAAATGGGCTGAGTGCCCGGCACCAAGTCAATACCAAAGTCAATATCTCTGTCAGGCGACATGCCTGGTAGGTCTGCTGGAAATACATCCGGAAACTCCCTTACAATGGGGACCGAATCAAGATTGGGTGTCTCGGCCTCAACATTTCTAATGAAGGCCAAATAAGATAAACAACCCTTGCCAATCATTCGTTGAGCCTTTATATAAGAAATCACCCCGTCGGACACATAATCAGTCAAGCCACGCCACTCGATCCTCGGATTACCTGGAATAGCTAGTGTGACTGTCTTGGCATGACAGTCCAGAATCGCATGGTAAGGAGATAGCCAATCCATGCCTAGAATTACATCGAAATCTACCATGCCCGGTAGTAATAAATCAACTCGGGTCTCCGGACCCCCAATAGTAATAATACAGGATCGATATACCTGATCCATAACAACAGTATCCCCTACTGGGGTAGACACATGTACGGACAAAGCAAGAATACCACGGGTCATACCCAAATGATGTGCAAAATAAGTAGAGACATAAGAATAGGTGGATCCGGGATCAAATAAGACGGAAGCATCCCTGTGGCAGACTGAGATAATACCTGAAATGACCGCATCTGAAGCACTAGCATCCTTCCTGTCCGGAAGAGCATAGAAACGAGCCTGGCCTCCACCAGTACGATCCTCACCCCTAGGGCGACCTCTGGATACCTGGCCACCAGTCCTAGCCGACTGTGCTGGCGCTGAAGAAACAGGAGTAGAAGACGATGGCTGATCCCTCCGCTGAGACCGCTTACGAAGCCACTGAGGACACTCTCTCCCGATATAGCCCAAATCACCGCACTCAAAACAACGGCCTGAAGATGGAAGAAGGGGCTGCTGAGGACCCCTCGCTACCGATGAATCCTGTGCTGAGGAAACAGGAGCAGAGCTCTGAGCTGGAAGAGCACTCAGTGCAGGCTGACTCTGCTGACCCCGATAACCTCGCCGGCCTCGACGACCACGATCCGATGAAACCCTACTGGACTCTGTACGTCCAGACTGATGAGACCCGAAAGAGCGACCTTCCGCTATGCTGAAATTGGCCCCTAGACGGAGCACCACCGTAACTCTGCCGGTACCACGAGGCCTCTTAGCCTCTCTCTCCTCTCGCTCTCTGCGGCGATCCGTCTCAATGTGACGGGCAGCATCAACCACCTCCTCAAAGGTAACTGTCGAAACTCTCTCCCCGGTCATCAATATGCGGATGGGATAAATAAGACCATCAATAAATCTCCGAATCCTCTCCCCGTCCTGTAGGAACCATCCACATGGCATGACGGGCCAGCCGTGTGAATCTCATCTCGTATCGAGTAACCGTCATCTCTCCTCGCTTCAACCACTCGAACCGACATCGCGGCTCCTCTCTCTAAGACCGAGGCACGTATTTCTCCAAAAATACCGTGGAGAACTCCTTGCCAAGTGAGGGGCACCGCCCAGCGGGCCTACGCCTCTCGAAATCCTCCCACCACCGAAATGTTGCACCTGTGAACTGAAAAGTGGTGAATAAAACACCGCCGGACTCTAGAATACCCGCGGTGCGAAGCATGCGCCGACATCTGTCAAGAAAACCCTGGGCATCCTCGCCCTCAGCTCCACTGAATGTCGGAGGCCGTAGCCTCTCAAATCTCTCCAAACGACGCTGCTCATCGTCGGGCATAACCGGAACCATATATGCAGGAGCTGGTGCAACGGGTGCAACTGGCTGAACTGGCTCGGGTGTGTGAGCCACGGGGGTCTGATTCCCTCCCCCTGCCTGTGAAGATGATACTGCAGCAGTAGCAGCAACTACCTGTGCCAAGCCTGTGCACACTGATAATATCTGAGCCAAGGTCTCCCGAAGACCCGGTATCACAATAGGCACTGCCGGTGCCTGAACCTGAGCTGCCGGAGCGTTCGCCGCTGGAATCTGGTCCTGAGTCTGGGGCACTGGTGGGTCAGCAGGTGCTGGTGCTGCTGCCCTTCCTCTACCACGACCACGACCTCTGGGTACCAATGGTGGTCGTCCGCCACGTCCGTTAGCTCGTGTTCTCGCCATCTGCGAGAGAATAGAATATGGAAAGATTTACTTTCATGATAACACAAATCGCACGATATGAATTCAAGACAATGAGGTTTTTCCTAAAGTTTCTGTAGCCCTTCGAAGATAGATACGGACGTCTACGTACCGATCTGCGAAAGCCTACTAAACCGGCTCATGACTCGTGAGTCCTAATAACCTAGAGCTCTGATACCAACTTGTCACGACCCAAATCCAGTCGTGATGGCGCCCAACAATCAAGCTAGGCCAGCCAAACAAACAGTTTAATTATGACACAATACCAGTCCCCAAATGGACAACCCAAGAAGAATATATGAGTTTAAGAACTCCAATAATAATAATACTGAATAAAAGTACTGACACTCCCAAAGATCCGGAGTCACAAGTCTAGAACCTCTAAACAAACCTAACAGGAAATAGAGAGTGCGATATAGAAGTACTCAAGTCTGAATACAAAATATAAAATAACAATTGGAATGAGAGGAGAAGCTAGGTTCTGCGAAAGTAGGCAGCTACCTCAGCAACTCGATGTGACAATGTAAACGCTGGAGATGCCTGTCTACTGCTCCTGAGTACCTGAGTCTGCACACAAAAGGTGCAGGGAGTAGGGGTGAGTACTAAGTACTCAGTGAGTAACAAATATATATATGTAGCCGACAGTAAGAAATCCACAAAATACCACAATATGAAGCTACACTACAGTCCGAATCTCCTACGAACTAGCAACAATAATACAATACAGCTACCACAGAGTAATTCAACAAATACGGATGCAATGCAATGCACATAACCGCTACGGCGTGTAGCCCGATCCAATTTAACGTCGACGGCGCTCACTGGGGGTGTGTACGGACTCCGGAGGGGCTCCTACAGCCCAAGCGCAATACTACTGCGGCGTGCAGCCCGATCCTCATATCAACCACTGCGCCGTGCAGCCCGATCCCATGCTCAATCCACAATAAGCAATTAAGTCACAAACAATTCATTTTTCCTTAATTCCAGTTCTCAATTCATAATTTATGAAAAATACTTTAACTTTATTAATTTGTAAAAGCCGGTGACTTAGCATTTCAAAAGTGTGATTACAATTTCCAGGACTGAGATCAGTGATTTAAGCAATTATAGCTATCACATAAATATTGTCCTCTAAGGACGCTACAGATCGGCACAAGGCCCCAAACAAGGCTTACAGCCCACAAATATAGCAAATACAGTGTATTTCCAACACTAACAACATATTATTCACTTCCGGGATGGACCAAGTCTCGATCCCCAATCACAATCAATCCCGCACCTGCCACGGTGTGCGAGCCACGCCCTATTAGAGTCACAATGTGCTAAGCCGGGGTTTCGAACCCTCGGGCTACCATATACACAAACTACTCACCTCTAGCCGGTCGTAGACTCGTCCGCGATGCCTTTTCCTTTGAATTTCGTTGCCTCGTGTGTAGAATCTAGTCAAATAACAATAATTATATCAAATACGGATCAAAGAATCATAACCCACTTCAATTTATATGAAATTCGCATAATTATACTAAGTTGGTAAAACCCGACCCCGGGCCCCACTGCTCGGAAAATTCCTAAATTAGTACCAACGCGTTCCTTATCTCGCCACGAGTCCGTGCATATAAAATTTATCAAAATCGGAGTTCAAATGGCCTTCCAAATCCAAAAATCCCGTTTTCAATACTTAGGCCACATTTCTTCAAGATTTCAACCCAATTTCATGAAGATTGATGTTAATACTACCATAAAATGATGTTTTTGAGTCAAGAATCTTACCTCCGACGAATACCCGATGACTTCTCGGTGATTTCCTCGAGTTTTCTTCTCTCTAGGGCTCAAATGTGTGTTTTGGGGGTGTAAACCCGTAACCCCTCTGTTCTGTGATATAAATTCACTGCCAGAACATTTTGTTCTACGCGATCGCGACTCGCCTCACGCGATCGCGATGTTCAAAAACTCGGCCTCACGCGATCGCGACTCCCCTCACGCGATCGCGATGTTCAATCACCCGGCTTCACGCGATCGCGTCCCTCTTCCTACGATCGCGTAGCACATTTTTGCCTGGACCCATTTCTCTTCTACGCGATCGCGTAGATGATCATGCGATCGCGATGGCCACCCGGTTAATTCTACGCGATCGCGACCGGTGATCCTGCGATCGCGATGGCCTAGCCCCCAGCTCTACGCGATCGCATCCCCCTCCCCGCGATCGCGGAGAGCAAAAGCCTGCTGCGTTTATGACAGCAACCAGCCTTCTCTTTTCTTCCAAAAATGGTCCGTTTGGACCCCCGGATTCATCCCGAGACCCCCGGGACCCCAACGAAAACCACCAACATACTCCAAAACATGATACGAACTTGTTCCAATCATAAAAACACCATACTAAACATCAAAATCTCCATTTACTCACGGATTCAAGCCTAAGTTTTCTTCAAAACTTTCAAAACTAACATTCAATCCAAAACCCGATCAAACGATGTCCGAATGACCTGAAAATTTGCGGACACATCCAAAATCACATAACGAAGCTACAGAAATTGTCGGAATTCCATTCCGACCCCCGGATCAAAATATCACCTACCATCCGGTTTCGTCAAAATTCAATATTCGCCAATTCAAGCCTAAAACTACACCGGACCTCCGAATTCAATTCCGATTGTTCTCCTAAGTCATAAATGATCCCCCGGAACTAGTCGAATCATCAGAATCCGGTTTCGAGCACTCTAACTCAATAGTCAACTCTTGGTTGACTTTTCATATTCAAGTTTTCTTCAAACATGCTATTTGTTTCATTTTCAATCCAAATCACTCCTAACTCACCCGATATACTCTAATACTGTTTTAAAAGCATAATATATGGAAATGCAAGGTAACGGGGTGGTAAATTCCCATAACGACGGGCCGGGTCATTACAAAAAGACTCTGATCTCTAGCAGAAGAAATATGAGAGAGTTTTAATGGTAACACCCAAAATCCCAGCTGAGAAGTAATGAGAGAGTCTTATCGGTGAAAACCTTCACGGGCACCATAAGGCGATGAAAGCTTGAGATAGAAAACCAAAATTAGAGAGCCTTGATAGTGAAAACCTTTCAGGCACTACAAGTCGAATAAAGATTGAGAATCAGATGGAAATCACTAGACATAAATCTTGAAAGACGATTGACAACAGAGAATAGGCTATATGTGCATGTCATGATCATTAAAGTCGGTATCCGCATTTGATAGGATTTTATTTTATAGTTTCTCTTGTTAGAGAATCATTTTGTTCTTTGTCTTCTATTTTAGTTTTCTTTTATCTTTCTCCTTTCATAAAAAATTCCCTAGTAGAGTCTGCTGGTCAGAACAAATTAGAAATGACTTCAAAATTTGCCATCAGCTTTCCAATTATGCAAGACAAAATCTGATTGGTACACCCAAGTGGTATAAGTCAGGAAGGAACAAACGCAAGGCCCGTGTCCATAAGGATATTCCCCAGCAAGAGGAAATTGACAAAGGGGTGGATCAGTAGGAGGATACCTCCATAAAAAAGCAAAGGTTAATCACCTCAAGGCCAAGGCTAGTGAGACTCAAAGGTCGGGGAAATGCCCGTTCCTTAGATATGCCACAAAAGAAGGGGAGATACCCCAGCAGAAAAGGTATTTCCAGTGACAAGGATGAATGAAGAAAATGGTTCACAAGTAAAACATGCAAAATCCTCAAGCAAGGTCGCTGTCATAGAAATTTGGGTGGTCAAGATACCAGTGGAAAACAACGGGAAAGGGCTTGTGAATAAAGAGTCGTCAAGCAGGGTGGGGAAGCAAGAAAAGGAAAAAACTATCCCTAGTAGGAATGTCATCCCCGGCAAATAATAACGTCCCCAGCAAGTTTTGACAATGAAATGCAGAGCAGGGAAAGAGAAGGAGAACCATCCCCAGCAGGAGCATCACAACCAACCACCGCATTTTTAAACTAATAAATTTTCTTTGATTTGAAATAGGAAAAGGAAATGGCGTTGATGGTGGAAATGCATGCCACAAGGAAGATTATCAAACTGGGGCAGAAAAGTTTCCTTTCATTTGGAAAATTTTCTGGAAGACAGGTTATCCATTTGGGGAAGAAGAAAGATAACACCAGTTTTAAGGGAAGTTGTCCTTGAACCTGTATTATCCCCAGCAGGGTGGAAAGAAAAAAATAACAAGTTTCAATGAAAGGAGTTGTATCCCTAGCGGACAGAACAAAAAGGATGATACTTGTGTTCAGAAAAGCAAAAGGCCAAT
Organism: Nicotiana noctiflora; assembly: GCA_032618575.1. NCBI lineage: Eukaryota > Viridiplantae > Streptophyta > Magnoliopsida > Solanales > Solanaceae > Nicotiana > Nicotiana noctiflora. The sequence continues at coordinate 32,644 of JASVEL010008645.1, forward strand.
GTCATCCCCAACAGCTTTCAGAAGAGTGAAGCACCAGTTTTGAAGAAATGAAAATCACCAAGAAGTGTTATCCTCAACATCGTTATCCCCAGCAGATAAAATTTTTATCCCTAACAGGTAAGTAAATAATCCCCCAACGGTGTTATCCCCAGCAGTTTCAAAGGATGACAACATGAGTTTTAAGGGAAGAAGGTCTGCAAGAAGGTAATTCAGGAAGAAGGAAATGGTTTAGGAGGAAAAGGGAGACGCACTTCCCAGTTTAAATCATTGAGATTTTACCTATAGAAGATGCACTTCCTAAGATTAAAAGCTTCACCCATAGGAGACGCACTTCCTAAGTTTATTTTTACCCATAGGAGACGCACTTCCTAAGATTATTTTCATGCATAGGAGACGCACTTCCTAATTAAGATTTCAATCATAGGAGACACACTTCCTAGTTTAAAGTCATTTTCATCCCTAGGAGACGCACATCCTAAGTTCCTTTTCATTCATAGTAGACATACTTCCTAACTTTATTTTCATGCCTAAGAAGACACACTTCCCAAATTAAAATTTCATTTATAGGAGACGCACTTCCTAACTTTATTTTAATGCATAAGGAGACACACTTCCTAAATTAAGATTTCATTCATAGGAGACGCACTTCTTAAGTTTACTTTCATGCATAGGAGACGCACTTCCTACTTTAAAGTCCTTAAAGTTTCACCTATAGGAGATGCACTTCCTAGTTTAAAGTCATAAAGTTTCACCCATAGGAGACGTACTTCCTAAGTTTATTTTTACCCATAGGACACGCACTTCTTAAGTTCATTTTAATGCATAAGGAGACGCACTTCCTAAATTAAGATTTCACCCATAGGAGACGCACTTCCTAAGTTTCTTTTTATCCATAGGAGACGCACTTCCTAAGTTTATTTTCACCTATAGGAGATGCACTTCCTAGTTTAAAGTCATTAAAGTTTCACCCATAGGAGACGCACTTCCTAAGTTTATATTTACCCATAGGAGATGCACTTCCTAAGTTCATTTTAATGCATAAGGAGACGCACTTCCTAAATAAAGATTTCACCCATAGGAGATGCACTTCCTAAGTTTATTTTTACACATAGGAGACGCACTTCATAAGTTTATTTTCATGCATAGGAGACGCACTTCCTAAATTAAGATTTCATTCATAGGAGAAGCACTTCCTATTTAAAGTCATTAAAGTTTCACCCATAGGAGACACACTTCCTAAGTTTATTTTTACCCAATAGGAGACACACTTCCTAAATTTATTTTCATTCATAGGAGACGCACTTCCTAGTTTAAAGTCATTAAAGTTTCACCCATAGGGGACGCACTTCCTAAGTTTATTTTCATGCATAGGAGACGCACTTCCTAAGTTTATTTTTACCTATAGGAGACACACTTCCTAAGTTTATTTTCATGCATAGGAGACGCATTTCCTAGATTAAATTTCTTAAAGTTTTACCCATAGGAGACGCATTTCTTAAGTTTATTTTCATTCACAGGAGACGCACTTCCTAGTTTAAAGTCATTAAAGTTTCACCCATAGGAGACGCACTTCCTAAAGTTTATTTTTACCCATAGGAGAAGCACTTCCTAAGTTTATTTTCATGCATAGGAGACGCACTTCCTGAATCAATAGTTCATTAATAGGAGACGCACTTCCTAAATTTAAATTCACCCTTAGGAGATGCACTTACTAGTTTAGTTCATTCCAGTTTAACCATAGGAGATACACTTCCTAATCAAGATCTGTCAAGTCATTCTTATAGGAGACACACTTCCTAATTTTAATCACTGAAGTTTTCACCCTTAGGAGATGCACTTCCTAGTCTTGGTTATTTAAATTCATCTTTAGGATACGCACTTCCTAAGCCTGATTCATTCATGTTTTATTTTAGCACACACATTTGCTAGTCAAAGTTCTTGATTTTACTCGTAGGAGACGCACATCCTAGTCCAATATTTAGTTTACTCTCATCATTGCATTAGTAGAATAAGCGGTTTACAATTTTACTAACGACTCACAAATCTTCCTAGTGCAAGCTGGATAGGAAATTTCGTTTGTTTTGGTTGTTTTGGTTGTAGGATCCCGCCCGGAGAGCGGAGGGTTACAATAAAAATCTCCAGCATTCAATCCAAGTTAGAAGTAGCATAAGCTCGCCTCAAGAATGTGAGCCAACAGTCTGAGATGATCGAAAGAAGTTAGTCACAAAAAAAAAGAAGCGAATCCAAAGTGCAGTTGTGGAGGAAAGATGTGATCTGCTCAAGGCATGACCGAGGTCACAAGAGTTGCAAGCCTGGTCCAAATCCAGAAAGTTGAAGAAGATTGAACTAGCACCTACAACTGGCAAGTATCAAGGTTCAAGTTTAGAGTCCGCATGAAACACCAACCAATACTCAAGATCAAGTTTCAGAAGACTTATAGATAGGAATCTTTTAACTAGTAGCTGATAGGCTTAGTTAGTCTTTCTCATGTTTTGATTTTTGATGTAATAGCAGGACCACGGACCGGAACCTCGACGGAACGGAACCTCGGCGGAACGGCACCTCGACTGGCTCTCCACCTCTGCACACCTCATATTCTCACTCACTTCCGAACTACACGTGGCCTGATTCCTTTATAGCCAAGGATATGTAGGCAGCTCAGATACCAGAACTCGGTCACATCCTCTTCCCATTAGTTTAGTCCCTCCGAATAAGGGTCGAGTCAAAACACTTGTCTAGTCGTTCTTTGTCTGAAAACTCTTTGTGTTTTCAGTCAAAGAGGGGCAGCTGTAGACGGGTGATTTTTGCCCCCTCCGGAGATTTTTTATATTTTTAGCGTAAAATATTTAGTTTAGGCCTAATATAGCTATCTCAACTAATTTTGACTATTTTACTTTATTTTTACCTTAAAATGAAAAATAGCAAAAAATATAGTTTAATTAATGTTTTGTAGTCATTTTAAAATTAAAAAAAATACAAAAATAGTACTTTATATTTTTATCTTTATATAAAAAATAAAAATTACAAAAATAGTTTTTATTTTGTAGTCATTTTAAACTTAAAAAATAACAAAATAGTACTTTATATTTTTATCTTTATATAAAAATGAAAATTATAAAAAATAGTCTCATTAACATTTTGTAGTTACTTTAATCTTGAAAAAATATAAAAAATAGTTTTTTTTTTAATTGTGAGTCTTATAGTTATTTTGCCTACGTAGGATTAATTAAATAACATCGTGTTCTCATTCTCGGTTTCGGGCGAAGAATAATATTCGGGTTCAAACTACCCGGTTTTAGGCTTAGTTTTCGGACCTAGCCCATAATAATCCGAGACCACCATACGAGGAACACGGACAAAAAGAACACATACACACACATGCACACACTACACTAACGGACATGGGGTGGGAGAAAAATTAAAAAATGAAAATAAAGAAAGAAAAAGACAAAAAATATAAAATAAATAAAAAGAGACTACACTAAACGTTGGTGGCGGCTTTTGGAGAAAGAAAAAAACAAAACATAGATACTATATAATTGATCTTGTCTCCAACAGAATAAGGAGGACATTTTTATTCAGATAAAAAAATTACATACTACTATTATCATCGGCTTCTTCTGGAAAAACCAGAGAAAACCAAAGAAAAATCCTCGATCCCCATCTGCTTCTGCTTCATCGCCCCAGCTTCCTCACGCGAACCACGAGCAGCCATAGCAAGTAGCGCTGCTGCTGCTTCTCCCTCGCGTCCAAATGACCACCAGCTCGCGTCCAAATGACCACCAGCTGACCGGTCGTCTCCTCCAAAACGAGTTGCGATGATCAGCTTCAAACAGTCTTTGAACCAGCCCTAAAAGCCATCGTAGCTTAATTCACCCATAAAACCTCGTCCAGCAGCCATGAAAACTACTTGAAATCTCCGCGAAACAGTCAGACGAAGCAGTTCGTTTTTTCGTTCGAGGTCGTAGCCTGAGGTTTCCGGGGAGCTTCACGGTTCCATTTCAGAATTCGGCAATTCTATATGGTCTATGCTCGGAAGTCCATTAGTTGTAGAAGAGAGGTGACAAAAATGAAAGTGGTGTAGTTCCTTAACGTCAACGGCAGTGACAAACAATAAACTTCATGTTTGTGTTTGGTACGTTTTTAATATGTTATAGTAATACTTTATTTATTGTGCAAAAATTCTGGTGGTGACTTATGGTGGCCTCAAATGAAAGAAAATTTCCACCTAATATTAAAGTATTTTAGGAATCAGGCACTGTGGCAAATAAATGGTAAGTTACCTTTGGACATTGAAAAGGTAAAAATTGAATAAATAGGGGGCATAAACAGTGATTAGATTATTCAGAACTTGTTCCAATTAATATAAGGTTTAGTTTAAAGCTTGCTTTACTTGATCTTTGTGGTATTTGGACGACCGTGGTTTGTAGCCAAACTAGTATATGTTGGAATTTCGTTGAATCTGCCCCTGAACCTTTGAAAGAAGATTTGAGTGAAATATATGGTTCATTAGTCTATACTTTTTTTTCAAAAAAATAGTTTATCAGTTGAATTCCCTTTTTAAAATTTGGAATTGAGGTGCGCCGTGCCGAATAAAAATGACAATTGCGTGGCCCTCGTTTTAAATTTATCTTTATTTTGATCCTTAGAATTTGAGGGGTGCCGTTTTAGCAAATTTCACGGTCTTCTCAAAATAATAATGTGTTAGTAGCTTTAGGCACGTAATTAATAATTTTATCTTCTTAAATTCGGGTGCACATTTATGTGACCCAAATCCAAATCTCAACTTAGTCGAAATGTGTTAACAACCATGGGCGTACTGGTACGATGTGGTTCGAGATATATTTTTGTTATGTTGCAATTCTTATAAAATAATAATAATCAAAAGCAGTTGAAAGTTAAAATTTGCACATAAGTTAAAAGCATGTTATAAAAATCAGATAGTTAAGCGAAATATGACAGTTGAGCGACCGTGCTAGAACCACGGAACTCGGGATTTCCTAACACCTTTTCCCGGGTTAACAGAATTCCTTATCCGGATTTCTGGTGCGCAGACTGTTAAACAGAGTCATTCTTTTCCTTGATTTGGGATTCAACCGGTGACTTGAGACACCATAAATCTCCTAAGTGGCGACTCCGAATTAAATAAATAGATCCCGTTTCGATTGTCCTTTAATTGGGAAAACTCATTCGCACCCTCGCGGGTTAGCGGAAAAAAGAGGTATGACACACGCAAAAGTTATGTGATGATAATAAGAGGGCGTACCTCTTTCATTTTGGAGTGGGGCGAAGTGTTGTTATAACGCGTCCATGTGCCAGGGCGGTAGATGGGAGGATCTGGTGTATGGCTGATCCTGTTCTCTGTTGGAGCGTGTGAGATGTCTTCGACGCCCCTCATGGTATCGATCTTTCCTTATTTTTGAGTGTATCATTGTCAACTGTTGGGTTGGCCCGTTGAGATCATCTTCGTTTGCTCGTACTTCAATACAATAGGCATTATGGATTTCCTCTCATGTCGTAGGGGGATACTTCATAAGGCAGTTCAGAAGCTTCTTAGTTGCTCTTGAACGGTCTCTTCTTAGTTCGTTCTGGAAGGTGGCGACCGTCATTCCTTCTGATACATTCAGCAGGCTCATTCTCACCCTATTGAATCTGGCGAGGATGTTCCTAAGCCCTTCACATGTGGTTTGTCTGACAACGAAGATGTCATTGACCGTTGCCTCTGCCTTCTTTGCACCCGCATGGGCGGTGACGAACTTATCCGCCATTTCTTCGAGTGTTGATATTGCCTGGGCAGGCAGCTGGGAGTATCATGTCAAGGCTCCTCCGGTTAACGTCTTTCAAAACGTTTTCAATAGCACTAATGGAACATGTTCTTTTGATAGGTCGTTGCCTTTCACGCAGTGATGTAATGGATCAGATGATCCTCAGGATCAGTAGTCCCGTCATACACCCTCAAGTAGGGGGTCATCTTAAAGGTTTTTGGGATAGAGTAGGGGTCAGCTTCTTCAGAGTATGGCTTCTCTACGAACCTCCCCATGTCGCATTTTGGTAGCAACTTAGGGGCTCCAGGAATTTTGTCGACCCTCTCCTGGTGTTCCCTCATCTGGTCGCGGAGAACTTTGTTTTCGTTTTCCATTTCCTCCATCTTTCTCGGGATGATGGTTAGCGTGCCATCATTGGTTTGTGCCTCGACGGGTTGGTCATTTACTCGTGTATCCTCATGTTCACCCATAGTAGTGGTGATACATATCGTTGGTTCTGGCCTTATATTGCCTTGTGGTGGTTTCTCCACTAAGCCACTCAAGGTGCTTGTCAGCCATTCTTCCAGTAGTTTGACCACCGTGGGTGCCTCCTTGATAGCAGATGTGGAAGCTCCTTTGTCATGCAAGATCATTTGATCTTCGTTGGGGGAAGGTGAGATCTCTGCACCTGGTGTGGTGCCGGGGGTTATGCTGATAATAGCGTCGTTGCTGACCTCATTGAGAGGACCAAGAAGGTTGGTTGTGACCCCCATTATTGCTTTGGATCAGGCGTTATTTTCAGCCATTTATTATTTTCGTGCGATGTAGAGGGAGATGGTTGGCTGATCTCTAGGTGGATACTATAATTTGATTCTCGAAATCCCCGTAGACGGTGTCAAATTGCTTAGCTCAAAAGTTAATTATTACTTTATAAGCTTTAAACAATCAAAAGTTAGAAAAGGGGTAAATCGTAACCAAATATAATGAACCTAGATGTAAGATCAATGTAGTTGTGATATAGAAGATACTGCAAAAATGAAGAACTTCAAGAACAGTTGTTTATCGAAGTCAAGAAAATAGAGAAAGAATGAGAGAGTTGTATTATTAGATAATAACACGTTGTCTATTACAACGGGGAGTCCCCCTTAATATAGAAAGGGGCTCTTTTAAAATAATAATAAAAATATCGGAGCGTAGTCGACGACCTCTTAATGGGGACGTCCAAGCGTGTTTGATGTCGTTCACATCCTTACGTCCAAACCGTACCCCTATTATAAGGAGCGTATGAGAGGGGTCGTACCCTCTCGTCGTAGGGGTGTGAAGGGTCATATTTGACCCCATACACATATATCATTATTTTATAAGATTGGAGAAAATACTTATATTCCAAGTTACGATCTTGTGATGGCCCAAAAGTTTATCACTTATTTTAAAAAAATATTTTGTGTTCTGAGGCCTTAAAAACCTCTTTCTATCTCACATTGATTTGCATGCACAGTCTGAGTGCGTAGCCGGAAGCCATTATGTGAAAATCTATAAAAATATTGCCATTAAATGAATTTAAGTTGACTTTCTAGTCAACATTTTGGGTAAACGGACCCAAACCCGGACCCGGACCCATGAATTGAGGTCCTAGAGGGTCCGTAAGAAAATATGGGACTTGGGCGTGTGTACGTAATTCTGAGGTCCCAAACTCGGGAGATGAATTTTTAAAGAAAATTGTTTTTTGGAAAATTTATGAGTTTTTGGAAATGAATTTGGTTTGAAATTTGATGGTATCGGGATTGAATTCTTTTTCTGGTGCCCGGTACAAGTCTTATATTTGATTTAAGTTAAGTCTGTGAAATTTGATAAGAAACGGACTTGAAATGACGTGAATCGGACCTTATTTGAGAGAAAATAAAAAATTTGATGTTCTTAAGTGATTTAATGATTTTGATGCAAAAATGCAAAATTTATAGTTGTTAATGTTATTTTGGTGATTTGAATGACGAGCAAGTCCGTATGATATTTTAAGTTGGTGTACATGTTTGGTTTGGATCCCTCGAGGGCTCGGGTGAGTTTTAGATAGACAACTGAGTGAAATTTTAACCTAGGAAAGTCATGTTATTCAGCTGGTATAGTCATGTTTGCATGCTTCGCAAATGCGACAAAACCTCGCAAATGCAAAAATGGACCTGGGCAGCCTTAGTCGCAAATGCAATTGTTCTATCGCAAATGCGATATCGCATTTGCGAAAGGTCTCTCGCAAAAGCGAAGATGACCAGAAATTTGACTTTGTCGCAAATGCGAAAGTGTTAGTTTTCTGAGGGGTTTGCAATTGTGAACCCTTGTCGCAATTGCGACATGTGAGATCTATAAATTCGTAACTTAGACGCATTTCAACATTTTTTCACACACATTCAAAACTAAAACACTCTTGGGCGATTTTCCAAGACATCTTCTCTTCCTAATCGGTTGTAAGTCATTTCTAACTCGTTTTCTACAATCTTCAACATCTTTTCACTTGATTTCAACTCAAATCAAATGTTTTCATGGGGAAATTGGGTGTTTTGGGTAGAACCTAGGTTTTTCAAATTTTGGGGATATGAATCTCGATTCTAGGTCCGATTTCAAAATAAACTATATATTTGGGTTTGTGAGAGAATGAGTAATCGGGTTTTGGTTTGAACCTCGGGTTTTGATCATGTGTGCTCAAGGCCGATTTTTGACTTTTTGGGATAAACTCTAGAAAATCTATTTTCATGCATTGGAATTGATTCATTTAGAATTTATTGATATAGTTAAGTAACTTGTGGCTAGATACGAGCGAATTGGTGGTGGAAGCAAGAGGTAAAGCAATAATTGAGGCTTGAATTGTGTTTGTGGCATCGAGGTAAGTGTTTGGTCTAACCTTATCTTGAGGGATTAAGAGTCGAGTCCTATTTGCTATGTGATACTTTTTGAGTATGACGTATAGGTATGGTGATGAGTATCTATGCATTGGTGTCAATCATGGTTGTGAGTCTTGTATTTTGATTATTATGACTCTGTTAGTATTGTTCATGCATTTTGTGATGATTTTTATTGTTGACTAATGATGTGGAAGAAATAGTCGTATTTGAGTATTGAAGAGCGTTGGCTCAAATTGTTTAATAAATTGTGGAAGTATAATTGGCATTTAAACTTTATAGAGCATTGGATCAAGTTGTGAAATAAAAGCGAAAAAGAGAATACAATTATTATATTAACTCCCTTACCGGGATGTGGTTGCTTCTAATGTTATCTCCCTTTCCGGCATGTTAACATTTTTGATATTGTTCCATTGTCGGGACTTGGTTGTTGAACTATCATTCCCTTGCCGGGATTTTATTGAAATCTTACTTATTTTCTTGCCTTATTGTTTGTGATTGTTGTTTGGGCGAGAAAGAGTGCTAAAGAACGAAGGGTGATGACGTGTATTATTTTGGCATGTTAAAGCACAAAGGGTGATGCCGTATGATTTTGTGAGGAAGAGTGTAAAGAATGAAGGGTGATGTTGCACCGCACGATGTATAATTAGTTGCCTATTATATTACTTTTATGGTGAGGACGAGAGTAAAAGCACGAAGGGTGATGTCATGAAGTTTATATTAATACTTTTGGTGAAGCCTAGAGTAAAAGCACAAGGGTAATGTCGTGCACTTGTTTGATTCCCGATTCTTGCTGATAATTGAGATATGGTGTTACTTGTATTTAACTGTTGTCTTCTATTCTTAATTGATATTTTCCCCGCAACATGTTTCCTTCTCCCATACTTCAATGTACATTAAGGTTCTTCTTTTCTGTTGTATATGATTTAACTACACAAGTTTATTTGGTAGTCTGGTCCTAGACTCGTCATTATTTCACCATGGTTAGACTAGGCACTTACCAGCACATGGGGTCGGTTGTGCTTATATTACACTCTGCATTGTGTGAAGATCCTGGAGCAGCAGCTTTGGGACTTTAGCTTGGGCGGCTGCCTTCAGTCCATACAGAGATCCAAGGTAGTCCTGCAGGCGTCAGCAGGCCCTGGCGTCTCCCTCTATCCCTTCATCCTATTTCATTTACGTTTTTCAGAAATAGTACATTGATTAACTTTTAGACTTTATTTGTAGTACTCCTAGACCATATGTGAAGCTATGATACCAATTATGGGTAGTCTTTGTTTAAGAAGTTGTATTGGATATATTCAAATAGTTTTATTATTTCTTCCGTTTGCTTAAATTCCATTGTCAATGAGCTATTGTTTCATAATTGTTTAAGGACTTAATATAGAAAAGGTAATTTGTTCAAACAGTTGGCTTGCCTAGCTTTCACTAGGAGTCGCCATCACGACTCTCGAGGGTGGAAAATCTGGGTCGTGACAAGTTAAAATAAGAGCTCTAGGTTACATAGATCTCACAGTTCACAAACAAGCTTAGTAGAGTCTGAGGGATCGGTACGTAGACGTCTGTATTTATCCCTAGAGGTTATAGAGTTAGGAAAAAATTTACATCTTTCTTTCATGTTGTGCAGTTTGGCTTCTCAATACTAATTGAATTTCTACTCTGTTCTTTTATATATGGCAAGAACACGCGATTTCTCATCCACTGACCAGAATTTTAAGCCCCCAATAGCAGCTCCCACGAGGGGCAAAGGGTGAGGTCGAGGCCGTACTAGAGGTCGAGGTAGGGGCAGAGCTCAGCCCAGAGCAGCATCACCAGTGGCAGAACCTCAGGTTGACTTTGATGATGAGGTTCTGGCCCAGGCTATTTCGGTAGGCCTAGCTCAGGCCCTAGAGGGGTTTATTGCTACCCCAATATTCTAGGATGATCGGGTCCGTCTAGTGGGTCGTTTGGAGAGAGTCACCCAGGCAGGCTTGCTTCCAATAGCACCACTCGTCTATCAGGCTGGAGGAGCATATCAGACTCCTGCTACTGGAACTCCGGAGAATGTGGCTCCCTAATTTCAGACTCCAGCAGCTCAGCCAATTAGAGCAGTTCAACCAGGTGTGGTAGCTCAGACTAGTGATGGAGCAGCCATGTCTTCCGATGCTTTGTGGAGACGGGACAGGTTCGCCAAGCTCTTCACCACTATTTTCAGTGGTACATCTTCTGAGGATCCATAGGATTATCTAGACAATTGTTATGAGGTTCTCCGGAACATGGGGATAGTGGAGACCAATTGGGTCGACTTTACTACATTTCGATTGTCTAGATCCGCCAAGACTTGGTTGCGTGATTATTGTTTGGCTAGACTATCTGGATCACCAGCTTTGACTTGGGAGCAGTTTACTCAACTATTTCTGGAAAAGTTTCCCATATTACTCAGAGAGAGATCTACCGGAGGCAATTTGAGCGTCTCCAGTAGGGTTCTATGTCTGTTACTCAGTACGAGACTAGATTTATTGACTTGGCATGTGATGCTCTTATCATACTTCCCACAAAGAGAGAGAGAGAGAGAGAGAGAGAGAGAGAGAGAGAGAGAGGGTGACGAGGTTCATTGAGGGACTTAGCTAGCCTATCCAACCTCAGATGGCTAAGGATACGGGAGTGATATTTCTTTTTAGGAGGTGGCCAGTGTGTCTAGGAGAGTTGAGATAGTTCTATCATAGAGAGTTGGTCAGGGGTCCGACAAGACGCCTCGTCATTCAGGCAAATTCAGTGGTGGCTCGTCTGGGGGTAGGGATTCGTATGGTAGGGGCCATCTTCCTAGGCCCTTTTAGTTAGCACTTCAGGTTTCTCATGGTGCTTCAGGTTGTCGTGGTTCTGATATGCAGTATTCTGATCAACAATCCTATAGTGCACCATCAGCTCCTATCAGTGCACTACTGCTCCAGAGATTTCAGGGTGGTCATTCAGGTTGCTAGGTTTTTCCCTCGGGAATCGAGTAACTCTTAGCATCAGGGTTCCCCTGCCATGGTACAGGTACCAAGTGTTCCATAGCCCACTCAGCCAGCTAGAGGTGGGGGTAGAAGTGCTAGAGATAGAGGTAGAGCTATTAGAGGTAGATCTCAGGCCGATAGAGGTGGAGGCCAGCAAGCAGCAGGCTATCCCAGAGATGTATTTCAGGGTGGTGGGGCCCAGCCCTAATGTTATACTCTTATAGCTAGGCCTGAGGCTGAGGCTTCTTGTGCAGTTATCACGGGTACTGTTCTGGTTTGTAGTAGAGATGCTTTAGTTTTATTTGATCTAGGATCTACAAACTCCTATGTCATCTTATTTTTCACTGTATTGGGTCATGCCTAGTGATTTTTTGAGTGCTCATGTTTATGTGTATACACCGGTGGGTGATTCTATTATGGTTGATCGAATCCATCGTTCGTGTATAGTTATGATTGGGGGTCTTGAGACTCGTGTAGATTTTCTACTTTTGGACACGGTTGATTTCGATATCATATTGGGGATGGACTAGTTATCACCTTACCATGCTATATTAGACTGCAATGCCAAGACTGTGACTTTAGCCTTGCTAGGTTTACCTTGTTTGGAGTGGAGAGGGACTCATGGTCATTCTACTCGTAGTGCTATCTCATATATGAAGGCTCGGCATATGATCGAGAAAGGGTGTTTGACCTATTTGGCATATGTTCTGGATTCTAGTGTCGAGGTTCCTTCTATTAATGTTGTGCCTATTGTTCGTGAGTTTCATCAGGTATTTCCTTCAGACCTATCAGGGGTGCCACCCGACAGGGATATTAACTTCTGCATTAATTTGGCTCCAGTCACTTAGCCCATTTCTATCCTACTGTATCATATGGCCTCGCTTGAGTTGAAAGAGTTGAATGAGCAGTTGCAAGACTTGCTTGAAAAAGGTTTCATTAGACCTAGTGTTTTGCCTTAGGGTGTGCCGGTGTTGTTTGTTAAGAAGAAGGACAGATCGATGAGAATGTGTATAGATTACCGGCAGTTGAAAAAGGTCACAATCAAGAATAAGTATCCATTGCTAAGGATTGATGATTTGTTTGACCAACTTCAGGGTGCCAATGTATTTTTAAAGATTGACTTGAGATCTAGGGCATCTGATGTCCCTAGGACAGCCTTTCGCACTCGGTACGGGCATTGTGAGTTCTTGGAAATGTCATACAGGTTGACAAATGCCCCAGCAGCTTTTATGATTTGATGAACCGAGTGTTCCAGCCTTACTTGGATTTATTCGTGATAGTCTTCATTGATGATATTTTGGTCTATTCTTGCAGCCCAGAGGATCATGAGTAGTATTTGAGAGTGGTTCTTCAGACTCTGATAGATAGTCAATTGTATGCTAATTTTTCGAAGTGCGAGTTTCATATTCCTGGGTCATGTTATATCAGCAGAGGGTATTCGGGTAGATCCAAACAAAATAAAGGCAGTCGAGAACTGGCCTAGACCAGCATCAGCTATTGAGATCCGGAGTTTCTTGGGTTTGGCGGGCTATTATCGTCGCTTTGTGGTGGGGTTTTCATCTATTGCAGCCCCAGTGACCAGGTTGACCCAGAAGGGTGATTAGTTCAGGTGGTCAGATGAGTGTGAGGCGAGCTTTCAGAAGCTCAAGATAGCTTTGACTATGATGTTGGTGTTGGTTATGCCTACAAGTTTAGGGCCATATATGGTTTATTGTGATGTATCTTCTATTGTGCTTGGTGCGATGTTAATGCAAGATGGCAAGGTCATTGCTTATGCTTCGCAGTAGTTGAAGATTCATGGGAAAAACTATCTGGTTCATGATTTGGAGTTAATAGCCACTGTTCACGCATTGAAGATTTGGAGGCATTATCTATATGGCGTGCCATGTGAGATGTTCACGAATCATAAGATTCTGCAGTATTTATTCAAGTAGAAGGAACTAAATTTGAGGTAGTGAAGCAGGTTGGAGCTATTGAAGGACTATGATATCACCATCTTACATCATCCGAGAAAGGCCAATGTATTAGTCCATGCTTTGAGCAGCCAGTATGGGCAGTCTTGCTTATATTCCGGTTGGTGAGAGATTACTTTCTTTGGATGTTCAGGCTTTGGCCAATCAGTTCCTGAGGTTGGATGTTTCTGATCCCAGTCGGGTGTTAGCTTGCATAGTCGCTCGTTCTTCATTATTGGAGCGTATCCGAGATCGGCAGTATGATGATCATCATTTGTGTGTCCTTAAAGACACGATGCATGATGGAGGTGGGAAACAGGTAACCTTAGAAGATGATGGAGTTTTGAGGTTGCAGGGTGGAGCTTGTATGCCAAATGTGGATGGGCTTCGAGAGTTGATTTTAGAGGAGGCTCACAGCCCCCGATACTCTATTCATTCGATCGTCGCTCAGATGTATTAGGATTTGTGGCAAGATTTTTGGTAAAGGAGAATGAAGAAAGAAATTGTTGCATATGTGGCTCAATGTTTGAATTGACAGTAGGTTAAGTACAGGCATCAGAGGTTTGGCATTTTTTTTCAGAAGATTGAGATTCCTGAGTGGAAGTAGGAGTGTATCGCTATGGACTTTGTTGTTGGAATCCTACGGAGTCAGAGGAAGTTTGATGCAGTATGGGTTATTATTGATAGGCCGACCAAGTCAGTGCATTTCATTCTGGTGGCAATCTCCTATTTTTCTGAGAGGTTTGTTAAGATCTATATCCGAGAGGCTGTTCGTAAACATGGTATGCCTATGTCTATCATTTTGGACCGAGGTATGTAGTTTACTTCACATTTCTGGAGAGCAGTTTAACGAGAGTTGGGAACATGGGTGGAGTTGAGCACACAGTTTCATCCTCAAAAGGACGGGAAGTCCGAGCGGACCATTCAAATTTTGGAGGATATGCTCTGAGCGTGTGTCATGAGTTTAGAGGCTCGTGGGATCAGTTTTTGTCTTTAGCAGAGTTTTCCTACAACAACATCTTCCATTCGGGTATTCATATGGCTCCTTATGAGGCTTTGTATGGTAGACGGTGTTAGTCGCTGGTTGGATAGGTTGAGCCGGGAGAGGCTCGATTGTTGGGTACGGATCTAGTACAGGATACCTTGGACAAGGTCAGGATCATTCAGGATAAGCTTCATACAGCTCAGTTCAGGAAAAAGAATTATGCCGACAGTAAGGTTTGTGATTTGGCTTTCATGGTCGGTGAGCAGGTATTTCTTCGAGTGTCGCCTATGAAAGGCGTGATAAGATATGGAAAGAAGGGTAAGCTTAGCCCTAGGTTCATTGGCCCATATGAGATTCTTGATCGTAGGAGAGGTGACTTACAGAATTGCATTTTCACCGAGTTTATTAGCGGTGCATCCAGTGTTTCATATGTCCATGCTTCGGAATCATCACGACGATCCATCCCACGTGTTACATTTCAGCACTATCTAGTTGGACAAGGACTTGTCCTATGAGGAGAAGCGGTAGCTATTCTAGGCCAACAGGTTCGTCAGTTAACATCGAAGAGTTTTCCTTCTGTTCGTGCTCAGTGGAGAGGACATCCTACTGAGGCATTGACTTGGGATTCCAATTCCGATATGCGGAGCCATTATTCCCATATTTTACTCGACTCAAGTACTTCCTTCTTATGTCCGTTCGAGGATGAACGGTTATTTTAGAGGTGGACAATGTGATAACCCAAAATGTCATCACTTGTTTTAGAAATATATTCTATGTTCTGAAGCCTTCAAAACCTTTTTCTATCTCACCTCGATTTGCATTCACAGTCCGGGCGCGTAGCCAAAAAGCCATTATGTGAAAATCTATAAAAACAAAATGGATAAAATTTTCTTTAAATAAATTAAAGTTGACTTTAGTAAATATTTTGGGTAAACGGACTCAGACCTATTATTTGATGGTACTAGAGGGTCTGTAGGAAAATATGGGACTTGGGCATATGGTCAGAATTGAATTCCGACGTCCCAAGCCCGAGAAGTAAATTTTTAACAAAAATTATTTTTTGTAAAATTTATGAGTTTTTGGAAATGAAATATATTTGAATTTGATGGTATCGGGCCCGTATTCTGTTTCCGGAGCCCGATACAGATTTTTTATATAATTTAAGTCAAGTCTGTGAAATTTGGAAAGAAACGGACTTGAAATCACGTGAATCGGACCTTATTTGAGAAATATTGGACAAATTGTTCTTAAGTGATTCCATGATTTTGATGCTAAATTCATAGTTGTTGATGTTATTTTGGTGATTTGAATGCACGGGCAAGTACGTATGATATTTTTAGGTTGGTGTGCATGTTTGATTTGGAGCCTCGAGGGCTCGAGTGAGTTTTGGATAGGCCACAAAGTGGAATTTTAATTAGGAAATTGCAGGTTTTTAAGTTGGTATGGTCAGGTCTGGAGGCTTCGCAAATGCGACAAAGCCTCAGAAATGTGAAAATGGACATGGGCAACCTTAGTCGCAAATGCGACTGTTCTATCACAAATGTATATCAGATTTGCGAAAGGTCTCTCGCAAATGCGAAGATGACCAATTAGAAATTTGACTTTGTCGTAAATGCGAAAGTGTTAGTTTTCTAAGGGGTTTGAAATTGCGAACCTTGGTCTCAATTGAGACTTCTGAGACCTGTACATTCATAACTTAGATGCATTTCAACCATTTTTCACACTCTTTCAAAACCAAAACACTCTTGGGCGATTTTTCAAAGACAACTTCTCTTTCTAATCGATTGTAAGTCATTCTAACTCATTTTCTTCAATCTTCAACATCTTTTCACATGATTTCAACTCAAAATCAAAGGTTTTCATGGGGAAATTGGGTATTTTGGGTAGAACCTAGGTTTTTCAAATTTTGGCGATGTTGACCTCGATTCGAGGTTCGATTTCAAAATAAATTATATATTTGGGTTCGTGGGGGAATGGGTATCAGGTTTTGGTTTGAACCTCGGGTTTTGGTTCGAACTTCGAGTTTTGGTCATGTGGGCTCGCGACGATTTTTAACTTTTTGAAAAGAAAAAAAACTCTATAAAACCTATTTTCATGCATTGGAATTGATTCATTTAGCATTTATTGATATAGTTAAGTAACTTGTGTCTAGATATGAACGAATTGGTGGTAGAAACAAGAGGTAAAGCCATAGTTGAGGCTTGAATTATGTTTGTGACTTCGAGGTAAATGTTTGATCTAACCTTAGCTTGTGGGATTATGAGTCGAGTCCTGTTTGCTATGTGATATGTTTTGAGTATCTATGCGTTGGTGTCAAGTATGGCCATGAGTCTTATATTTTGAGTGTTATGACTCCATTTGTATTGTTCATGTCTTTTGTGATGATTTCGGTTGTTGAGTAATGTTGTGGAGGAAATAGTGGTATTTGAGTATCGAAGAGCGTTGGCTCAAATTGTTTAATGAATTGTGAAAGTACAATTGACATTTGAACTTTATAGAGCATTGGCTCAAGTTGTGAAGTAAAAGTGAAAAATAGAATAAAATTATTATACTGACTCCCTTGCCGGGATGTGGTTGCTTCTAATGCCATCTCCCTTGTCGGGCTGTTGATGTTTTTTATATTGTTCCCTTGCCGAAATTTGGTTGAACTATTGTTCCCTTGCCAGGATTTTATTGAAAATCTTACTTATTTCCATGCCTTATTGTTTGTGATGGTTGTTTGGGCGAGGAAGAGTGTTAAAGAACGAACGGTGATACCGTATACTATTTTGGAGAGAGAGTGTTAAAGCATGAAGGATGATGCCGTGTATGATTTGATGAGGAAGAGTGTAAAGCACGAATGGTGATGTCGTGATGCACGATGTACAATTCCATGCCGATTATATTGATTTTATGGTGATGACGAGAGTAAAAGTACGAAGGGTGATGTCATGAAGTTTATATTGATTCTTTTGGTGACGAGAGTAAAAGCACTAAGGGTGATTCCATGCACTTGTTTGATTCCCGTTCTTGCTGATAATTGAGATCTAGTGTTCCTTGTATTTACCCGTTATCGTCTATTCTTAATTGATATTTTCTCCGCAGCATGTTTCCCCCTCCTATACTTAACTGCATATTATGGTTCTTCTTTTCCGTTGTATATGCTTTAAATGTACATGTTTATTTGATAGTCTGGTCCTAGCCTCGTCAGTACTTCGCCGAGGTTAGGCTAGGCACTTACCAGCATATGAGGTCGGTTGTGCTGATACTACACTATGCATTGTATGCAGATCTCGGAGCAGCAGCTTTTGGACCTTAGCTTGAGTGGCTGCCTTCAGTCTATACGGAGATCCAAGTTAGTCCTACAGGCGTCCGATGGCCCTGGCGTCTCCCTATATCCCTTCATCTTGTTTGATTTATGAATTTCAGAAACAGTATATTAATTATCTTTCAGACTCTGTTTGTAGTATTCCTAGACCGTATGTGAAACTGTGACACCAATTTCGGGTAGTTTTTCTTTAAGAAGTTGTATTGGATATACTTAAATAGTTTTATTGTTTCTTCCACTTGTTTAAATTTCACCGTCTATGAAGTATTGTTTCATAATTGTTAAAGGACTTAAATGGAGAAAAAGTAATTTGTTCAAATAGTTGGCTTGTTTAGTTTTTATTAGTAGGCGTCATTACGATTCTCGAGGGTGGAAAATCTGGATCGTGACAAATCTGCAAAGAAAAGTATGTACTATATGATACAATAGAATAATTCCAATTTAATTTTTGACTAAATAGTTTAGATTTGCTTTTATTTCTATCACGACCTGATTTGTCGTTACGGGAGTTTGTCGTCCCGTTTTCTTCATTTAATACTTCAATATGCTTATTTATATGTGTTTGGAAAGTTAGAAGAAAATCGGAAGGAATTTAGATAGAAATGAGGTCATATACCTCTTTATGAAAAGGATAGTTTGGAAAAGTCAACCAAATGTTGACCGGTGAGTTAGATAGATCGGAATTGAATTATGATGATTCGACTAGTTTCGGGGGATCATTTATGACTTAGGAGAGCAATCAGAATCTAACTCGGAGGTCCGGCGTAGAAATAGGCTTGAATTGGCTAAGGTTGAATTTTGGCGATATCCAAACGGTAGATGAGATTTTGATCCGAGGGTCGGAATGGAATTTCGATAATTTCTGTAGCTTCGCTATGTGATTTTGGATATGTCTGCAAATATTTAGGTCATTCGGACGTCGTTTGGTCGGGTTTTGGATTGAATGTTAGTTTCAGAAGTTTTGAAGAAACTTAGGCTTGAATACGTGTGAAAATGGTGATTTTGATGTTTAGGGTGGTGTTTTTATGATTGGAATAAGTTCATATCATGTTTTGGAGTATGTTGGTAGTTTTCGTTAGGGTCCCGGGGGCCTCGGGATGAATTCGGACCATCATCCGGGCATTTGGAACTTAGAGAAAACTGCAGAAAATTGTAGAAACTGTGCAGGACTGTAAGCCTTCGCGTTCGCGAGGCTAAGGCCGCGTTCACATAGGCAAAGCTGGAATGAGCTTCGCGTTCGTGTCCCAGGAGGTCGCGTTCGTGTAGGAGGAAAATGGAAGGCATCGCGTTCGCGATCAGGATGCCGCATTCGCGTAGGAGAGAGAGGGGAGAGCATCGCGTTCGCGTGAGGGGCGACGCATTTGCATAGAAGGAATGTTGGCTGGCTGGGAATTTGTTCTTCGCGAACGCGTGGAAGGCGTCGCGTTCGCAAAGAGTAAGCTGCAGCTGGGCAACGCAGATGCGTGAACAGTAACGCGAACGCAAAGAAAAGAATCGTCTCGCAATGAATTAAATTCCAGAACAGGCCAATCGCGGGTTCATTCACCAAAAACACAAATTTTGAGCCCTAGAGAGAGAAATTCACGGGAAATCGCTGGGGATTCATCGGGTATTCATCAGAGGTAAGTTTCTTGACTCAAAAACACAATTTTATGGTAGAATTAACATCAAACTTCATGAATTTAGGTAGAAACTGTGAAGAATTATGGCCTAGGTATTAAAAACAAAAATTTGACTTTTGAAAGGCCATTCGAACTCCGATTTCGATAAATTTTATATTCACGGACTCGTGGCGAGACGAGGATCGCGTTGGTACTAATTTCAGAATTTTTCGTGTAAATTGAATTGGGTTATGTTTCTTTGACCCGTAAATGATATAATTATTGTGGTTTGACTAGATTCTATGCACGAGGCAGCGAATTCTAAAGGAAAAGATATTGCGGACAAGTCTATGGTCGGCTAGAGGTGAGTAGTTTGTGTATATGGTAGCCTGAGGGTTCGAAACCCCGGCTTAGCACATTGTGACTCTAGTAGGGCGTGGCTCACACCCCGTGGCTGTAACGACCCGGCCCGTCGTTACGGGAATTTCCACCCTGTTACCTTGCATTTGCATATCTTATGCTTTTATAACAGTATTAGAGTATATCGGGTGAGTTAGGAGTGATTTGGATTGAAAATGAAACAAATAGCATGTTTAAAGAAAGCTTGAATATAAGAAGTCAACCAAGAGTTGACTATTGAGTTAGAGTGCTCGGAACCGGATTCTGATGATTCGACTAGTTCCGGGGGATCATTTATGACTTAGGAGAGCAATCGGAATTGAATTCGGAGGTCCGGTGTAGTTTTAAGCTTGAATTGGCGAAGGTTGATTTTTGGCGAAAACCGGATGGTAGGTGATATTTTGATCCGGGGGTCGGAATGGAATTCCGACAATTTCTGTAGCTTCGTTATGTGATTTTGGATATGTCCGCAAATTTTCAGGTCATTCGGACATCGTTTGATCGGGTTTTGGATCGAATGTTAGTTTTGAAAGTTTTGAAGAAACTTAGGCTTGAATTCGTGTGGAAATGGTGATTTTGATGTTTAGGATGGTGTTTTTATGATTGGAACAAGTCCGTATCATGTTTTGGAGTACGTTGGTGGTTTTCGTTGGGGTCCCGGGGGCCTCGGGATGATTTCGGACCATCAACCGGGCATTTGGACTTGGCAAAAATCTGCAGAAAAACTGCAGGTTCTGCCCAGGCCTTTAAGCCTTCGCGTTCGCGTGGCAAGGGCCGCGTTCGCGAAGGCTAAGCTTATCAGTGCATCGCGTTCGCGGGAAGGGGAGTCGCGTTTGCGTAGGCCAGGGATCGTGTGCATCGCGTTCGCATTCCAGCAGTCGCGTTCGCGTAGGTTTGTGAGGGTAAGGCTTCGCGTTCGCGGGAGGAGTATTGCGAACGTGTAGAAGGATTTTGGGCGCTGGGAGTTTGAGCATCGCGAACGCGTGAATGGCGTCGCGTTCGCAAAGGGTAGCTGGAAGTTGGGCATCACGAACGCGTCGAGGGCGTCGCGTTCGCGAAGGGTAAGTGAGGGCTGTTCATCGCGAACGCGTGGGAGCTCATGCGAACGCGAAGAGCAAAAATCTCTCGCATTGAATAAAATCCAGAAGCAGAGGGGTTACGGGTTTACACCCCCAAAACATAATTTTGAACCCTAGAGAGAAGAAAACTCGAGGAAATCACCTGAGAAGTCATCGGGTATTCGTCGGAGGTAAGATTCTTGACTCAAAAACATCATTTTATGGTAGTATTAACATCAATCTTCATGAAATTGGGTAGAAATCTTGAAGAAATGTGGCCTAAGTATTTAAAACGGGATTTTTCGATTTGGAAGGCCATTTGTACTCCGATTTCGATAAATTTTATATGCACGGACTCGTGGCGAGATGAGGGTCGCGTTGGTACTAATTTTGGAATTTTCCAAGCAGTGGGCCCGGGGTCGGGTTTTACCAACTTGGTGTATTTATGCGAATTTCATGTAAATTGAAATGGGTTATGATTATTTGACCCGTATTTGATATAATTATTGTGGTTTGAATAGATTCCACGCACGAGGGAGCTAAATTCAAAGGAAAAGGCATCGCGGACGAGTCTACGACCGGCTAGAGGTGAGTAGTTTGTGTATATGGCAGCGTGAGGGTTCGAAACCCCGGCTTAGCACATTGTGACGCTAGTAGGGCATGGCTCGCACACCGTGGCAGGTGCGAGATTGAATGTGACTGGGGATTGAGACTTGGTCCATCCCGGAAATGAATAATATGTTGTTAGTATTGGAAATACACTGTATTTGATATATTTGTGGGCTGTAAGCCTTGTTTGGAACCTTGTGCCGATCTGTAGCGTCCTTAGAGGACAATATTTATGTGATAGCTATAATTGCTTAAATCACTGATCTCACTCCTGGAAATTGAAATCACACTTTTGAAATGCTAAGTCACCGGCTTTTACAAATTTAATAAAGTTAAAGTATTTTTCATAAATTATGAATCGAGAACTGGAATTAAGGAAAATGAATTGTTTTGTGACTTAATTGCTTATTGTGGACTGAGTATGGGATCGGGCTGCACGCCGCAGTGGTTGATGTGAGGATCGGGTTGCACGCCGCAGCAGCATTGCGCTTGGGCTGTAGGAGCCCCTCCGAGTCTGTACACACCCCCAGTGAGCGCCGTCGACGTTAAATTGGATCGGGCTACACGCCGTAGCGGTTATGTGCATTGCATTGCATCTGTATTTGTTGAATTACTCTGTGGTAGCTGTATTGTATTGTTGTTGCTAGTTCGTAGGAGATTCGGACTGTAGTGTAGCTTCATATTGTGGTATTTTGTGGATTTCTTACTGTCAGCTACTTATATATATTTGTTACTCACTGAGTACTTAGTACTCACCCCTACTCCCTGCACCTTTTGTGTGCAAACTCAGGTACTCAGGAGCAGTAGACGGGAAATTCCAGCGGTTGCAGTGTCATATCGGGTTGCTGAGGTAGCTGCCTACGTTCGCAGAACCTAGCTTCTCCTCTTATTTCCAATTGTTATTTTGTATTTTGTATTCAGATTTGAGTACTCCTATATCGTTCTCTCTATTTCCTGTTGGGTTTTGTTAGAGGCTCTAGACTTGTGACTCCGGATCTTTGGGAGTGTCAGTATTTTGTTCATTATTATTATTATCGGAGTTCTTAAACTCATATATTCTTCTTGGGTTGTCCATTTGGGACTGGTATTCGATGTAATCAGAAATTGTTGGTCTGGCTGGCCTAGCTTGATTGTTGGGCGCCATCACGACCGGATTTGGGTCGTGACAGTGGCAGGTGCGGGATTGATTGTGACTGGGGATTGAGACTTAGTCTATCCCGGATATGAAAAACAGGATATATATGATTGAAAACACATTGTGGTGGATATATTTGTGTGCAGTAAGCCATGTTTGGGGCCTTTTGCCGACCTGTAGTAGCCCTAGGGGATGGTTATATATTGATAGCTCTGTATGCTTAATCACTGATCTCAGCCCTGGTTCGAAATCAACGTATTGAAATGCTAAGCCACCTGTTTTAGAAAATTAAATAAGAATTAATGTATTTTCATAATTAAATGAACTGGAACCTGGAATTAAATAAATTGAATTGTGTATGATTCATATGCATGTTGTGGACTGAGGATGGATCGGGTTGCACGCCGCAGCGATTAATATGAGGATCGGGATGCACGCCGCAGCGGTATTGTGCTTGGGTTGTAGGAGCCCCTCCGAAGTCTGTACACACCCCCAGTGAGCGTCGTCGATGTTGAATGGATCGGGCTACATGCCGTAGCGGTCATGTGCATTGCATTGCATCTTTATATGTTGAATTATCTATGATAATTGAGTTGTACTGTTGTTGCTAGTTCGTAGGAGGATCGGACTGTAGTTTAGCTTCATTATGTGGTATTATGTGGATTTCTTACTTTCGGCTACTTATATATATTTATTACTCGCTGAGTACTTAGTACTCACCCCTACTCCCTGCACCTTTGTGTGTAGATTCAGTTACTCGGGAGAGGTAGACGAGCACTCCAGCTTTACAGAGTCATATCGAGTTGCTAAGGTAGCTGCCGACGTTCGCAGAACCTAGCTTCTCATCTCTTTTCAGTTATTACTTTATGTTCAGGTTTGAGTATTTCATACAGTATTCTCTATCACTATTCGGGTTTTGTTTAGAGGCTCTAGACTTATGACTCCCGATCTTTGGGAGTGTTAGTTCATTTTCGCACTTCTCAGTATTTGTTCATATTATTATTATTGGAGTTTCTTTGACTCACATATTCTTCTCTAGTTGTCCTTCAGGGACTGGTTTTCTAATTGGAAATAAATTGTTGGTCTGGCTGGCCTAGCTTAATTGTTGGGCGCCATCACGACCGGATTTGGGTCGTGACAAGTTGGTATCATAGCCTAGGTTACTAGGACTCGCGAGTCATGAGCCGGTTTAGTAGGCTTTCGCGGTCGGTACGTAGACGTCTATATCTATCCTCGGGAGGCTACAGAACTTTAGGAAAAACTTCACTTTTCTTGGATTCATATCGTGCGGTTTGTGTTATCATGAAAGGAAACTTTCCATATTCTATTCTCCCGCAGATGGCGAGAACACGTGCTAGCAGACGTGGCGGATGACCACCATTGGCACCTAGAGGTCGTGGTCATGGTAGAGGTAGGGCAACAGTACCAGCACCTGCTAACCCACCAGCTGACCAGACTCAGGGTCATATTCCAGCACCGGTGGCCCAGGTTCAGGATCAGATTCCAGCTATAGATGCTCCAGCAGCTCAGGTTCAGGCACCTGCAGTTTCTATTGAGATACCGGGTCTTCAAGAGACTTTGGCCCAGATTCTATGAGTTTTCACTAGCTTAGCTCACGTGGTTGCAGCCTCTACTGCAACGGTTTTTTCACTGGTAGGGGGAGGGAATCAGACCCCCGTGGCTCGCATACCCAAGCCAGTAGTTTAGAGTATTTAGGCACATGGGGCAGCTCCAGCTCAGCCAGCTACACCCGCTGCACCAGTCCCAGCTCATGTGGTTCCAGTTATGCCTGACGATGAGCAGCGTCGTTTGGAGAGGTTTGAGAGGCTACAGCCTCCGGCCTTCAGTGGTGCTGAGGGTGAGGACGCCCAGGGTTTTCTTGATAAGTATCAGCGGATGCTTCGCACTACGGGTATTCTAGATTCCAGCGGTGTTGCTTTCACCACCTTTCAGTTCACAGGTCCAGCATTTCAATGGTGGGAGGATTTTGAGAGGCGTAGGCCCGCTGGGGCAGCGCCCCTCACTTGGCAGTAGTTCTCCACGGTATTTTTGGAGAAGTATGTGCCTCAGTCCTAGAGAGAGGATCTGCATCATCAGTTTGAGTGGCTGAAGCAGGGGGACATGTCGGTAACTCAGTATGAGTTGAGATTCACACAGCTAGCCTATCATGCCATGTGGATGATTCCGACGGACAGAGAGAGGATCAGGAGATTTATAGATCGTCTTATCTATCTCATCCGTATATTGATGAACAGAGAGAAGGCTTCGGCAATTACCTTTGAGGAAGTGGTTGATGCTGCCCGTCATATTGAGACAGATCGTCGTAGAGAGCGTGAGGAGAGAGAGGCTAAGAGGCCTCGTGGTACTGGTAGCTACAGTGGTGCTCCGTCTAGGGGCCAGCCTCAGTATAGTAGGTGACGTTCAATTAGGTCTCCTCAGTCAGGACGTGCAGAGTCCAGTGGAGCTTCAGCAGATCGTGGTCGTCAGGGTCATCAGGGTCAGCAGGGTCTTCAGCAGAGTCAGCCTACATTGAGTGCTCTTCCAGCTCAGAGTTCTGCTCCTGCTTCTTCAGCTCAGGATTTATCTGCAGCGAGAGGTCCTCAGCAGTCCCTTCCTCTATCTTCAGGTCGTTGCTTTGAGTGTGGCGAGTTTGGCCATATCAAGAAAGAGTGTCCTCAGTGGCTTCGTAAGCGGTCTCAGCAGAGGAATCAGCCCTCATCTTCTACTCATATTTCTTCAGCACCAGCACAGTCAGCTAGGAGTGGTGGCCAGGTGGCCAGAGGTCGCCCTAGGGGTGAGGATCGTACCGGCGGAGGCCAGGCTAGTTTCTATGCTCTTCCGGATAGGAAGGACGCTAGTGCCTCAGATGCTGTCATTTCAGGTATTATCTCAGTCTGCCATGTCACACCTCCTTTTGGCGCGCCCACTACCCGG
Source organism: Nicotiana noctiflora (assembly GCA_032618575.1). NCBI lineage: Eukaryota > Viridiplantae > Streptophyta > Magnoliopsida > Solanales > Solanaceae > Nicotiana > Nicotiana noctiflora. The sequence continues at coordinate 58,234 of JASVEL010008645.1, forward strand.
GGGTAGAAGCGTAAGGGAATTTTTCCAATTCAATTGACAATATTTGAAACGGGATTATTCCATTTATTTCAGAGTCGCCACTTGGAATAAATTAAGGTGTCCCAAGTCACCAATTTATTTAAATCCCGAATCGAGGAAATTTACGACTTTCCAAATGAAGTCTGCGAACCAGAAACTCTAAGTAAGGAATTCTGTTGACCCGAGGGAAGGTGTTAGGCACCCCCGGATCCCGTGGTTCTAGCACGGTCGCTTCAATTATTATAAATGGCTAAAAATTCCTGATTTTATACATGCTTATAAATTATATGCTCCGATTAAACTTTAAACCGCTCTATTAATTTGAAAACCATACCAAAAGAAAGACTAATTACAATATAGACTCGGATTTTGACAGATAGGTAAATAATAATAAAAAAAAAGGGTATCCGGATTACTTATTTGAAACTATGCCGATTTAAAGCCATTGTAAAAGTAAACCCAAAAAAACATCGATTTATTTAAAAGCGTATCCCTTAAAATTATTTCCAATTAAAGAATCGTGCCAAATGATTTGTTATTTCCTAGCTTTTGACTTATGGCCGGAGATTGAATGAAAAGATATGAACTAACGGAAAATTGATCAAAATATACGAAATAGAAATAATTCGCCTTGGTTAATTATTAGACGTGAGGTTGTTTACTTTGGATTTCGCTATCCTCAATCTGACGTTAATTGACGAAATCGAAATTATATGATTAAAGTCGACTAACATCGTCATCTAAAGCATTGGCTAACTTGTCTTGCTTGCTTAATTATAAATGGACTTCAAAGAAAAAGAAAAATCAAAGTAAAGAAAAACTCAAAATGATTCCAAAACATCTTATATTAATAGCTAAGCTTTAACCAAACTAACATCTTAAACATGCTTAAACTACTTGACTTTAACAAATTAACTATGTAAAATATCAAAGGGAATCCCAATCCGAATTGGCTAGTTTTACTTACACAAATCCAAACGTATACTAAAATTATAGAAACTAATTAAGTATAAATGAAAACTGATATCTATTTTTATCAATAGTCCAAAATAATCCAAGTTTACAAATACAAGCCTAGCAAGTTTTGTTTCAATTCGTACATAATGAAAGTAAGAGCTAAGTAGACACACAAGACTAATGCACCCTCAATCTTCTAATGACTAACTGTACGATATCTATTTTAGCTAACAATCCTTAATTTAACAAGTAGTTAAACAAGATCATTTATGTAATGGCTTCAAACAAAGGATTCAAAATGGTCTTCCATTTCATTTATGGTACAAGAATGGTCAAGCCCAAAACACGTGTACCTGGAAGTAGAATCGAACAAATGGAGGAGTTAGCAACAGAAGCAGTATGCAGCAAACGGACCAAAACCAAACAGCACAGCAGTGGCAGATCCAAACAGAATTTCGACAGAAAAACAGTAGCCAAAGACAACCAATAATCTCAAAGATGATTTGAAATCAAAACAAGAATCCGGGGAAAACCAAGAGAGGGCAAAAGCAGAACAAGTTTCAGTGAAGAAACTAGAGGTATTGACGAACTGAAGCAACGAAGACAGGTTTTACTCCAACTGAAAGAACTGCTGAAGTATCTTTTCAAATCTGTCTCCTATATTCTGTTTTAGACAAATGTTTCAGAAAAGTCTCTCTGTCAAAGTCTGTATGAGGGAGAAACTCTCTTCTAGATTCTAAAAAATGTGTGTCTAAAACTCTGTTTTGCTCTCTGTTTTTCCAGTAAGTAATTCTCTCTTTGTGTGTGTGTGTCTGTTTCCCAGATTCTCAATGTGTGTTAAGCTCTCTCTATGAGTGTATTTTCTGTGTGAGTGTGTGTCTATTCTACCCTTCAAAACTCTCTCTGATTTTCCTTAAACTCACAGGATCCTCGACTACCCCCAATGTATTCTGTATATTCTACCCCCCTGTGTCTTCAGTCCATCCCCCTTTTATAGGCTAAAAACCAGAACCAGCCCTTAGCCTTTTCCCCCAGGCTGTCTTCTTTCCCCCCATGTGCATCCTTTAACCTTTGACTATTATAATACTACACAGCCACAATATTCCATCTGTTCTTGTGAGCACGTGATTTTTGCCCTATATGAGAATTACTCCCAAAAATTCAAAATAAAAGAGTTTTGTGTTTTTGCAATATTTGTGAATTTTGTGTTATTTTTTCTTGAATTGTTTGCATTTTATTTGTTTAAATAAATAAAAAATATGAAAATATGTTGCATTTTTATATAAAATTCAAGTTTATAACTAGTAATAATTAAGTTTATTTTATAAAATCACAAAAATATGTATTTTTGCATTTTTAGCCTGTAATATCCAATTTGTGCGATTTTATTTTAATTGACGTCTAATTTTGTGTGATAATTATTATTATGAGTTTATTAGTGTTTTTAGATAATTTTGAGTTTTTATAATTTAATCTTAACATTTTCTTTCATAATAAATAAAAATAAAAATTTAAAAAAATAGAGAAGATAAATCCGGAATTGGGCCTATTCTTAAATTTTAAACTTAGGCCCAAACCTATTCTACCCAACCCAAAACCATATAACCCAAACCCAAGACCCATAACCCATGACCCAAACCCATAACCCATCTACTACACTACTATACACTATTCAAACAAACCCTAAACCTAAAACACACATAACACAAAAGCCTCCACCCTAACTATTCTCTCTTCTTCTCTTCTCTTTCTTTCTTCTCCCTCACCTTGCCTCCATGGCTGCCGCCTCTTTCCCCACGACCACCATGGCTGCCACCCATGCCGGCGTCCATGGCTGCCCGTCAGCCTCACCTAGTAGCCAACGAACCGCCATGGCCATTCCCTTCTTCTCCCTCACGTCGTTCCGTCGACCACACTCGCCTCCACACCATGAACAACCAAACGAACACCTCTCTCTACCTCCCGGCGTCCATGGCTGCCCGTCAGCCTCCGGGTCGTGACATGGCCATTCCCTTCTTCTCCCTCACGTCGTTCCGTCGACCACACTCGCCTCCACACCATGAACAACCAAACGAACACCTCTCTCTACCTCCCGTCGTCCAAACCCCATCCACAACAAGTTGTTAGTCGCCGGAAAAGTACAGCAGCATAGCAGCTCCATAGCTGCTGCCTCCCATCGTCACACCAGCCCCCTCCCCGTTTCGTTTTTTTTTATTTTTATTTTTTTTTTCTTTCTTTGCACAGGTACAAGTTTTGAGCAGCAGTAGTAGCGGTAGTTATCTAGCATGATTTTCATACTCTCGAGACTAAGGTAGCTTGCAGACGTCCGTAGGCCCGGCGTCTCTTCTTATATTTTTCATTGTTGCTGTAGTCTCATTGTTTTCGAGACAGACGGTTTTTTATATTTCTTTCAGACTACTATGTGTAGTTATTCTTAGTAGTTCGTGAGTTTGTGACTCCACATCTTGGGTAGAGGTTCTATGTTGAGTATTTCACACTTATATTCAGATTTATGAAGTAGACTTCCGTAATTAATGTTATTATTATTATTATTATTATTATTATTATTATTATTATTATTATTATTATTATTATTATTGTTATTTTTATTTAATTGACAACATGATGATTGTGTTAATGGAAAGATGGTGAGTAAATTGGCTTGCCTAGCTACTACGAGTAGGCGCCATCACGATCGCGATGGTGGGATATCCGGGTCGTGACACCTATAAATATATATATGTATATTTTCGGATTTAGATAAGTATATGGTTGATTTTGTTTCTTTTTTTGTTGTTCATCATGTTCTTGATTATTTCTTCATTTTTCATACTTTAATCATGTGTTTTGTTAAGTTGTTAATATAGAAATGTTATAGTTCAATCATTTTGCATCCTAAATCTTGGTTGTGATATTGGTAAATTTAATTTGCATTTTAGATGATTATTGAGTTTAGTAGATTAAATTTGTTTCTTTATTTTGCTTAATTCTAAAATTCGGATTTTAATTACAGAATTAAAATAGTTGGTTTGATATGTTAAGTTTATCTAATTTAAATTTAAGTGATTTGAAGTTATTTGTTTGTTATTGTTGATGAATCTGGAATTTTTAGGTTATTAAAAATAATGTTGTTCTTGGTTGTTCATCATGTTGTTAGAATTATTGTTAAAGTTGTTTAAGAATTGTTTAAAATTGCTATATTTTGGTTGTTTGATTTAGATGAATTGGTTATAGCTGACAAGATTAGAATAGTAATTTTCAATAATTTTGGGGGTATTTTGGTCATTAATTTGTAGTTAATTATTTGAATTAAACTATTTTGTCCAGTAGTTATTTAAATATTGTTAAATTAGAGTAGAAGACAAAATATTTTATAGTGGTAGCTAAAGTATTAATAAAATAAGCATAGTGGGGAACAAAACATAATGAGTGGGATTTAAAGTATGATTAAAATAAAGTAGTGGATTGTGGGGTTCAAGAAAGTGGAATCTTTTACTTTTAAATTTATAGTGGTATGTTTGTTTTTTTAATTAAAGGAAGATGTCTTACTTATATAAGAAGAATTAAGAGAAGAAATGAGAGAAAAAATCAGGGGGGAAGAAAAAATTTGAGAGAGAAGAATCTGAAAAAAAAAATCTTAAAGAGTGTTAGCAAATAGTAAAACAAAAATGAAAAAAAAAATCTGAAAAAATTAGTCTTCCATTTTTACAAATCTTATTCTCAAGTTCAATTCTGGTTATTAAATCTTATTGCTTAAATCCGGATACTGGGTATTTTTGAGGTTGCTGTTGCTGTGATATTGTTGTGTTGTTATTTGTTGTGTTGATCACAGGTGTTCTTTTCTTTCCAATATCAGGTACATACCTAATCATGTTTAAATGATAAGATGAATACATGGGAAAGATGAGGATTTTGTTGAAATGTTAAATAGTTTTTCTATCTTCTTTTACAGATTATGTTTTAATAAATTCCGTATTAATATTTTGTAAATTTTGTGTTAACTTTAAATAATTAAGCCTTGTTGTAGCAATAATAATTCACTTCTAAAAATGGTTATTAAATAGTATAGTTGTAAATACGTTTATTAATATTCAAATTGTTTAGGAAGAATGAATTACTCTTTTGTTAATCAAATTAATTAGAACTTCTTTAATATCGTCTTTAATAAACTAAGTTGTTAATATGTAGGTAAGTTCAATAAAAATGCGAATTTTAATTATTTTGCGTAAATTAGGCATTTAGGTACGATTTGAGTTTTCAATAATACAAGAATTGTTTCTTTTCTAGTTTAACCATCTCAAAATATAGGTGTAAATAATTAAGGTTGATTATGGTTTTGAATAATATTTGTAATTAGTTAATATCAAGGGTTTAAGTTAAAAAATAGTAAAAAAAAAAGTTAAAAATATGAGTCTAAATTATTTATAAGATTGGTTTAGTTTGTACATATATTAGTTGTTGGTTTTGCACTTTTATTTTTAGTTTTAATTTAAGTACTGGTTATTTTAAAAAAATAAAAAAAAAAATATTTCCAAACGTAGCAAATAAATATTTTTTTTATGTAATCAATTAGGATTTTTGTTGTTTTTTTTAAAAAAAAACGAATTTAAATAAAAATTACATTGATTTGTGATTTCTGTTTTTTTTACTTAGTTTTAAATAATTGGGAATAAATACTTTTATCATACAAACTTTAATATTGTTATAATTTTTTTGATAGTTTTTGAATAAATGATTTTATTGGTTTTTCTTTTTTTATATATTTGTCACGACCCTATTATTCTAAATTAGATTTTTTTTTATTATTAAGTTGTGAAATTTCGTATTTAATAAAATAATAAAATAATAATAATAATAAAATAATAAATAAAACAATTTCGAAAAAAAAAAATTTTGTTTAAACATAGATTAAAATCTGTTTCATTAAGTTTTTTTGTCATAAATAAGATAAGTATTGCATTTTTAATTTCTAAATTGTTTATGAGATTTCTTTATTTATAAAAACTAAAAAATAGGAAATGTAGTCATTTTAGAATTATATTGTTAATAAAAATGAGATGAGCCTCGCCGCACTAAATACACAATTGCGGGGCCCTCAAATTAATTGTAAAGACTTAGACTCGGGAAGACCGTTTAATGAATTTCACGGTCTTTCCCAAAGTTAATAAAGACGATAGAACCCTTAGGCACGATTTGTAAATAAATTACTTTCCTAAATACGGGTGCGCATTTATGTGACCCAAATCTTACTCTCGGCGAAACTGAAATGCATTAAAGTCACAGGCGTACCGGTTGCGGTGTGACTCGAAATGTGTTTTCGTGACGTCGCAATTCTTCTAAAATTAAAAGGCGGAACATTAAAAGCATCTAGTTAAAATATAAAAAGAAATCAGATAAAAGCAAAAAGAACAGTTGAGCGACCGTGCTAAAACCACGGAATTCGGGAGTGCCTAACACCTTCTCCCGGGTTAACATAATTCCTTATTCAGGTTTCTAGTTTTGCGGACTATTTAAACAGAGTCAATTATTCCTCGGTTCGGGATTAACCGGTGACTTGGGACACCATTATTTTTCCAAGTGGCGACTCCGAAAAATTAAATAAATTGATCCCGTTCTGACTGTCCTTTAAGTGGAAAAACTCCTTCACTGATTATTATTATATTCCTTCTCTGGGTGTAGTATTAAACAGTGGCACATTTACATTTATACGTTATGTGTGGTAAAAAAGGGAGGTGTGACAGCTCTGGCGACTCTGCTGGGGACAAGTAACCCGGAACTTCGGTTCGGGGTTTAAGAATTCGAGCTCAGTAAAATTGCTATTTTTGCTTATATCTGATTTCATTATATGTTTTGATTAATGTGCTACATGATTACCGCTTTGATATTGCGTGAACTGTATATATAAAACTGTGTCGAAAACCCTTCTCTTCTTATCTCTGGGGATGTGCTTACTGGTTGAGACTCCCCTTTCTGTTAGTGTCAATACCAAAAATAAGAAAAAGAGGCCGGACAAGTTACAAAGCCGATTGACTCCGCGGGTCACCGGTACGTAGCCCCATCCTCGATCCGAGTTGTCCGCTCGGGTACACGGTCTAGCACCATATGAAAACTTCGGGATATTGAACCTAGGTCTAGGACGTTTATTTGCATCATATCTGACTTAGGGGACTCAACATAGGGGTTGGGTCCGTCTAGGACAGGTGACCCGGTAATTAAGACCGAGCATATTATATGTTGCATTTTTAATTGTCCTTGATCATTATGCGGACCGGCAAAAATCCCAAGGGTAGAAAAATTATTGAAAAAAAAAGAGAGAAATAAGAGTTAGTGAAAATGGGTATCAAAAAAAAAATTGAAAAAATGGTTTTGTTGTTGAAATAAATTGGTCGATTAATCTGACCGAACTACGTAGGTTTGATTCTCGCCATTAGGTGGGATACGTAGGCAACCCTCATCGGGTCCAACCACCCCTTTTAAAAAAAAAATCAAAAAAAAAATGTGTGTTTAATTTTGTCAATAAAATCAAAGTGATGTCGTTTTTGTAAATAGCCGAATGTTCCGAAAGGACGCCGGAAGGCTGTTTTTGCAAAAATAGCCACTTTGAATCTTTTTAAATAATTTACGGGCATAGCCTTGAAATACTCCCTCGCGGAAATGTTGAAAGGCTGTATCCGCAAAATTAAGTTTGAGTCATTGCTCAACTTTTCAAAAATATTCACTTTATCAAATAAGCCATTACATGGCCCGTGTTTGCATAAATAGCCACATTTGGCATTTTAACTCCCTCGGTCTTGTGTTGGCTTGTGTCGGTGCTGAACGATGCCCCATAAGCCACCGGATGAGAAAATTTTTGAGTTTATTCTCTTAAACAAAATTTTGCAAAAATAGCCGCTTTGTCTAAATAAGCCATTATATGGCCAATTTATGAAAAATAGTCTTGTGTTGGTTTATGGTGATGCCGAACGATGCCCCATGAGCCACAGGATAAAAAAAAATTTCAGTTTTATCTTTCTTAAATAAATTTCGCAAAAAATATTCATTTTGTCAAATAAGCCATTATGTGGCCAATTTTGTAGAAATAGTCATAATTGACACAAAAAATATATTCTTATAGAAATATCCGGTACAAGGTGTGAGTTTGTAGTTGGGATCGGCTTTTACAATTTTTCTTCAAAAAAAAAAAAAAAAAAAAAAAAAAAACAGAAAAAAAAAAAATCAAATAAACATATCTTTATTTCTTGCATTAATTTGCAAGAACTACGCTCGGTCTGATTCATGCGGGGTCATGATACGTAGGCAATCCACATAGGATTCGACCATGTCCATAACCAAAAAGAAAAAAAAAAGTGAAAAAAAAAAAAAACCACAAAAGGAAAAAAAAAAGAGAATAATCAATAAATGGAATGCCTTAACGCTAACCCGGTGGTTTCGTTTTGTTAATCCAGAAAGTCGGGGTGGTTGGTTGTGGTAAATTGGAAAGCAAGATCCAAGGAAAATGACAACCGGCATCGAAGCTGTTACGGGTGCTCAAGAGACTCAGGGTCAGAAAATTCAACAAGGGTCTACTGTGGTTGAAGAAAATAGAGCATTGAACCAACAAATGACCCAAATGCGTCAAGCATGGGCCAATGGCCAAGGACAGCCTTCTCATGAGTCACAATCTGCTATACAACAAGAACAGTACCACTCTCCCGAGTACCACTCGTACTCGTTTGACCTTCCTGCAAACGTTGAGAAGCTTACCCGAAAGAATGTGCAGGAAGAAATGGCCCAAAGGTTGAAGAGATTAGAACAATGGATGAAAAACATGCAAGAAATGGCAGAGAATCTCAAGACTGAGTGGGTTGGTACCGGTTCCCGACAACAGCTGGTTGAACGGAACCACATGTTAGTAGAAGAAGTCAAAATATTAAGACAACACGTGGTTGAAATGTATCAGGCATGGAGGGATGGAAAAGCACCACCCCCGCCGCCACCTAGTTTCATGGACCCGGTGCCAAATATACCTGCCTATCGCAGCCTTTCTAGCCACTCGAGTAGCTCAATTACTCGTCCCCCAGCCATGCTTTCCCAACACTACTTCCATCCCCAACCCTACTACTCTCCCGGAGGCACCCAAAATCGTACTTCACCTTCCATGTACCCAATTCCACAAAAAGCCTACCGACCCCCACAAACATACCGGAAACCCCCGGGTCAGGTTTCAGGCCAAACAAGGCGTTTAGGGAGGAAAGGTTGCTGAAGCGAGAAAAGGCTTTCACCCCTATCAGAGAATCCTATACCAGCCTTTATCATAGGTTGAAAGAGTTGGGGATGTTAAGACCAATCGCACCAAAAGTTCCAAACCCACCCCCGAAAAATCTTGATTCTTCTGTCAGATGTGAATATTGTTCGGGAACATTGGGTCACGATACTGAAAAGTGTTGGCAATTGAAGAATGCCATTCAAGATCTTATCGATGAGAGGAGAATTGAAGTGCAGGCTCCCGAGGCCCCAAACATTACCCAGAATCCATTGCCGAATCACCACGAAACGAATATGATAGAGCTGGTGCAGGGTGATGGCAATCAAAAACCATCTCAGGCCGTCATGATGATAAAGTCGAGTGACAAGGTAGAGAAAGAAATTGTGAAAGAGGAAGCAATTGTTGAGAAACCAAAGCCAGTAGTGATGGGAGGTTTAAAGGTGGTAGTTCCAGGTGCAAAGACGATCGTGACTGTGAAAGGAGCAAGTGCGGAGCCAGTAATCATAAAACCAGTAGTGCAAATGCCAGTGGTGAATACAAAGACTGTGCCTTGGAACTATAACAAGGTAACAGTAGTTTACAAGGGAAAAGAGATTTCTGGTGAAATTAATGAAACGCATGGACTCACTCGGTCGGGAAGGTGTTTCGCTCCAGAGGAACTGAGAAAGATGAAGACGGTAAAAGAAAGTCAACTGAAGAAGCCAGTGTCGGAGGAGGAAGCAGAAGAATTTCTTAAGAAAATGAAGTCGCAAGAGTACTCACTGGTCGAGTAGTTAAGAAAGACCCCGGCCCAGATTTCTTTGTTATCTTTGTTGATACATTCAGAGGAGCACCGGAAGGCTCTTATGAAGATTCTAAATGAGGCTCATGTTCCGGAGAAGATTTCAGTGTGTCATTTGGAGAAGATTACCACCAAAATTTTCGAGTCTAATAGAATCACCTTCTCTGATAAGGAGCTGCCGGTGGAAGGAACTGAACACAATAAAGCATTGTACCTCACGGTAAAGAGTGAAGAGTCGGTCGTGACCAGGGTATTGATTGACAATGGATCGAGCGCGAACATCTGCCCGCTGTCAACTCTAGGGAAGCTGAACATTAGCCCGGACAGAATCCGGAGAAACAGTATCAATGTGAGAGGATTTGACGGCGGGGGTAAGAACACGTTGGGAGATATTATTTTGGAAGTGACCATCGGTCCCGTTGATTTTACGATGGAGTTCCAGGTGCTCGACATCGCCGTATCGTATAACTTGCTGTTAGGTCGACCCTGGATTCATGCGGCCAAAGCGGTACCATCTTCTCTACATCAGATGGTCAAGTTTGAATGGGAGGCAGCAAGAGATTGTTGTACACGGAGAGGAAAATGCTTGTAATGTGGTAGCACCTTTTGACGGTACCGATGGGGATCGGGGTCCTTGGGTCTACCAAGTGACGGATGCTGTAGAAGTGAACAAAGTTGCTGAAGGAGAAAAGTTACCAACCCCGATGTTGGCACCAACTGCTATAATGGTGGCCAGAGAAATGCTGAAAAACGGATTTGCACCGGGGAGGGGATTAGGCAAAACACTGCAGGGAGTCACTCAACCAGTTCAGCTTCCGGAGAATAAAGGTAGATTCGGCTTAGGGTTCAAACCCACCTTTGCCGATATCCAAAGAGCCTCTAAAGCCAAGAAAAACTGGACCTTGCCCAAACCCATACCCAAATTATCCGACATCTTTATCAGGCCTGGTACAAAATATCAACCATCTGCTGCAGCAAAGTGCATTGAGACCCAACTCAATGAAGAAATGCTTGGTTTTAAGAAAATGTTTTGGGAGGTGAATACGATTGAAGCAGAGGGGAAGGCACGAGCAACATGGACGTGCAATTTGTGGGGCCTAGAGTCACATTGAACAATTGGGAAGCTACTCCTTTCCTTATCCGGAAGGAGTCTTGGTAGTTAGCTCAAAATTTCATCATTGCTTCCCCGAAAGTTGTTCTTTTATAGTTTCCCCATTCCCCTCATGAAAAAAAAAAAAAAAAATCACCATGTATCCCGAACATTGTTCGTTTCTTTTATTAATGAAATGCAGTTTTTCCTTTTTCTTCACTTTTGCCTTATTTTTCTTTATTTTTCCTTTTGTACAGTTTTGCATGTGTTGATTCCAATGCCATGTCATGCGTGAAGGATTCTGGACCCAGTTCCGACAATCACGTTACTATACAGGAAATCGAGGAAGATAATGAAATAGAATGTGAGGATGAGGAAGCCCTGGAGGAAATAAGTAAGGACATGAAACAATACGAAGAAAAACCCAAACCGAATCTAAGTGATACGGAATCTGTAAATTTGGGGAGCAAAGATGATGTCCGAGAAACAAAGATTAGTGTACATTTGGAGGCCCCCCTCAGGGATGAATTGATAAGGTTGTTACATGAATTTAAGGACATCTTTGCCTGGTCCTATGATGACATGCCCGGGCTTAGCACGGATCTGGTGGTACACAAGTTGCCTATCTACTCGGAATGCCGGCCAGTGAAACAAAAGCTGAGGAAATTCAAAACGGACATTAGCGTGAAGATAAAGGAAGAGGTGAATAAGCAGTTTGAGGCAAAGGTCATAAGAGTTACCAAATACCCCACCTGGTTGGCAAATGTTGTGCCGGTCCCGAAGAAAGACGGCAAAACCAGAGTGTGTGTAGACTATAGAGACCTCAACAAAGCCAGTCCGAAGGATGACTTCCCATTGCCAAACATTCACATATTGATCGACAATTGCGCCAAGCATGAAATCGGTTCGTTTGTGGACTGTTATGCAGGTTATCACCAGATCCTTATGGACGAAGAAGATGCTGAGAAAACTGCCTTCATTACACCTTGGGGAACATACTGTTACAGAGTAATGCCGTTTGGATTGAAGAATGCCGGGGCAACTTACATGAGGGCAATGACCACGATGTTTCATGATATGATGCATCGAGAAATTGAAGTATATGTGGACGATGTCATCATAAAGTCCAGAAAACAACCTGATCATGTGAAAGATTTGAGGAAGTTCTTCCAAAGACTCCGGAGGTACAATCTAAAGCTCAATCCGGCGAAGTGTGCTTTTGGAGTACCTTCAGGGAAACTACTGGGGTTTATTGTGAGTCGGCGAGGTATTGAACTGGATCCGTCAAAGATCAAGGCTATTCAAAGTCTACCTCCGCCGAAGAACACGAAGGAGGTCATGAGCTTATTAGGAAGGTTGAATTACATTAGTCGGTTCATCGCTCAATTGACATCAACATGCGAGCCGATCTTCAAGTTGTTGAAGAAAGATGCAGCAGTGAAATGGATCGACGAGTGTCAGGAAGCCTTTGACAAAATTAAGGAATATTTGGCCAATCCTCCGGTGTTAGTTCCTCCAGAACCAGGGCGTCCTCTGATTTTGTATTTGACGGTGCTAGATAACTCTTTCGGTTGTGTACTGGGTCAACATGATGAGACAAGCAAGAAAGAACAAGCCATCTACTACCTCAGCAAAAAGTTTACATCCTACGAGGTGAAGTATACTCAACTGGAGAGAACTTGTTGTGCATTGATCTGGGTGGCTCAGAAGCTAAAGCATTATTTGTCAGCATACACCACGTACTTGATATCACGGTTGGATCCTCTCAAATATATATTTCAGAAGCCTATGCCTACGGGAAGACTGGCCAAATGGCAGATTCTGCTCACAGAATTCAACATTATCTATGTAACTCGTACGGCAATGAAGGCACAAGCTATTGCGGACCACTTAGCCGAAAATCCGGTGGATGATGAATATGAGCCATTGAAGACATACTTTCCGGATGAAGAGGCAATGCTTGTCGAGGAGATGGAGCAAGATGAGAGACCCGGATGGAAAATGTACTTTGACGGAGCCGTCAACAGCAGGGGCGTTGGTATCGGAGCGGTACTTATTTCAAGTACGGGTCAACACTATCCCGTAACAGCTCAGCTTCGATTTTTCTGTACCAACAATATGGCCGAATATGAGGCGTGCATCTTGGGATTAAGGATGGCGATTGACATGGGTGTTCAAGAGATTTTGGTCATGGGTGACTCGGATCTCTTGGTACACCAAATTCAAGGGGAATGGGAGACACGAGATTTGAAATTGATACCTTATCGGTATTGTTTGCACGAGTTGTCTCAAAGGTTCCAATCTATAGAGTTCAAGCACATCCCAAGAATGCACAATGAGATTGCAGATGCTTTGGCCACGTTGTCCTCTATGTTGCATCATCCGGACAAGACATACATAGATCCGCTCCAGATCCAAGTCCGAGATCAGAATGCTTATTGCTTCGCTGTGGAAGAAGAGTCGGATGGAGAGCCGTGGTATCATGATATTAGAGAATACTTGAAAGCTGGCAAATACCCGAAGCAAGCCACTGGAGATCAGAAAAGAGCCATCAGGCGTCTAGCCAATGGATTTTTCTTCAGTGGAGGAGTGGTATACAAAAGAACACCAGATCTGGGTTTATTGAGATGTGTGGATGCACAACAAGCAGATGAAATCATGATTGAAGTACATGTTGGAGTATGCGGACCCCACATGAGCGGATATGTTTTAGCAAAGAAGATTCTGAGAGCAGGGTACTACTGGCTCACAATGGAGCGTGATTGTATCAGGTATGTAAAGAAATGCCATCAATGCCAGGTACATGGGGATCTGATCCACTCCCCGCCTTATGAGTTGCACACAATGTCGGCACCTTGGCCCTTTGTTGCTTGGGGCATGGATGTCATCGGCCCAATAGATCCGGCCGCATCTAATGGGCACAGGTTCATTCTAGTGGCAATTGATTATTTCACCAAGTGGGTCGAAGCTAAGACATTCAAGGCAGTGACGAAGAAAGCGGTGGTGGATTTAGTGCACGAGAATATTATATGCCGATTTGGAATCCCCAAGGTGATTATCACAGACAATGGAGCCAATTTAAACAGTCATCTCATGGCGGAAGTTTGTGAAAGGTTTAAGATCACACACCAAAATTCCACGCCTTACAGGCCAAAGGCGAATGGTGCAGTAGAGGCGGCAAATAAGAACATCAAGAAGATTCTCCGAAAAATCGTGGAGGGATCCAGGCAGTGGCACGAAAAGTTACCCTTTGCTCTCATGGGTTACCGCACGACGGTGCGTACTTCTATCGGAACCACACCTTATACCCTGGTGTATGGAACGGAGGCTGTTATACCCGCAGAAATAGAAATACCGTCATTGCGAATTATAGCCGAATCTGAGATAGATGACGATGAATGGGTAAAGGCCCGATTAGAACAGTTGAATTTGATTGATGAGAAGAGATTGGCCGCAGTCTGCCATGGACAGTTGTATCAGCGGAGAATGGCCAGAGCGTATAATAAGAAGGTACGACCTCGAAAGTTTGAAGTCGGACAACTGGTATTGAGGCGTATCTTACCACATTGGGCAGAGGCAAAAGGCAAGTTTGCGCCGAATTGGCAGGGACCATTTGTGGTATCACGGGTGTTGTCCAATGGAGCATTATATTTAACGGATGTTGAAGGAAAGTGCGTAGAGACTGCTATCAATTCAGATGCGGTCAAAAGATACTATGTATGATTCCTTTTCAATTGTATGTTTTTATTTTGTTGTGATTTTGGAATTGAAATGACGAAGGCATTTTATTCTCTATCCAAACACTTTATCCATTGTTAACCCTTTGAGCCTTAATGAATGAATTCTTTCATATCCCTCTCTCGGAATCGCTCTAGTGCAATAAGATCAAAATTGCTAGAATGAAAAATGAAATGACAGAAAAAAAAAAAAATGAAAAAATGAAAAAAAAAATGAAAAATGATGAAAAAAAAAAGAGAAAGAGAAAAAGACAAAAATCGGGAAAAAGTCAAAAAAGAAATCCATCTAACTTGTAAAGTTGGATGAACTACGTCTGACTTGATCCCGAAAGGGTACGTAGGCAGCCTCTCTGAGGTTCAGTCACAATAAAGAAAAATCCAAAAATTCCCCACATATTGAAACTGGGGCAGAAGTTATGTTTAATAATTCCGAGAGTTGTAAATATTTTTAACCCTCGTTGAAATTTTGAGCCTTTATATCTTTCTTTCTTAACCCACCCGAAAGCCACGTTACAGTCCAAAGAAAGACCTTCCGATCAATTTTGAAATGATAACAAATACAGCGAAGGAGGAGCGAAGCATCGGATAATACCCGTGGTACAGAAAACAAAATACAAAAAGGAAAAATGGAAAAAATAATAAAAATGAGAGAGTCTCATCGGTGAAAACCTTAGCCGGCACTGTGAGACGATTGTGAGGTTGAGAGAAATAAAATGAGAGAGTCTCATCAGTGAAAACCTTAATCGGCACCGTGAGATGATTGTGAGGTTGAGAGAATAAATGAGAGAGTCTTATTGGTGAAAACCTTTCGAGGCACCGTAAGGCGATCGTGAGGACTATCAGAAAAGAGAAAAGGCAACAAAAGAGAGTATTGGTTTGGGTCAAAGGCAATTCAGAGTCAGAATAATGATTGGAACGAACCGGGTCAGAGTTTAAATACATGGCATGGTCAGCGGAATCAGCCAGCAAATACCCAGATAAGTTCCGTCATCTCTCCAAAATACCCTTACCTTTCTTTCATTTTTCTGCATTTCATTGTTTACCTTTTTGAGAGCTAACTACCAGCTCTTGATAACGGAAATTGAAATAACACTGGATCAGAAAGGATGGAAGATTGGGGAAAGAAATAAAGAAGCTTGGCAAACATGGCCAAAGGAAAAGAAAACAAAACAAAAATGGAGAAATGAGAAAAATAAAAAAAAAGAGTCTGCAAGGGACGAGAAGTCAAAAGCCATGCAACATGAGAAAGCAAAAACAAAGGAAGCAATAAGAAGTGGGGACGGCAGATGCCAGTTGCCAGCAGCTTATATCTAATAAATTTTGTTTCATGCAGGAACAAATTGTCACTAATCACTGTAAAGTGAATGTGACCAATGTGGAAAATTTAAAATACCAAAAAGAGAAAGTCTGCCGAATAAGTGGAGAAATTCACAGGCGAGAGATAAGTTGGTAAAAGAAAATACCAAAAAGAGGAAGGTAACATCTTTTAAAATCCACTCCCCGGTCCTCAGGCTGAGGGAATACTTTTCTGCATTGCACGTTTAATTTCTGTTAGGCGCCCACCTTCAAATACGGGAATATTTTCTGCATCGCATTGCACGTTTAATTTCTGTTAGGCGCCCACCTTCAAATACGGGAATATTTTCTGCATTCGCATTGCACGTTTAAATTCGTTTAGGCGCCCACCTTCAAATACGGGAATATTTTCTGCATTCGCATTGCACGTTTAATTTCTGTTAGGCGCCCACCTTCTAATATAGGAATATTTTCTGCATCGCATTGCACGTTTAAATTCAGTTAGGCGCCCACCTTCAAATACGGGAATATTTTCTTCATCGCATTGCACGTTTCATTTCTGTTAGGCGCCCACCTTCTAATATGGGAATATTTTCTACATTTCGCATTGCACGTTTAAATTCTGTTAGGCGCCCACCTTCAAATACGGGAATATTTTCTGCATCGCATTGCACGTTTCATTTCTGTTAGGCGCCCACCTTCAAATACGGGAATATTTTCTGCATCGCATTGCACGTTTAAATTCTGTTAGGCGCCCACCTTCAAATACGGGAATATTTTCTGCATTCGCATTGCACGTACAAATTGTCACTAATCACTTTAAAGTGAATGTGACCAATGTGGAAAATTTAAAATACCAAAAAGAGAAAGTCTGCCGAATAAGTGGAGAAATTCACAGGCAAGAGATAAGTTGGTAAAAAGAAAATACCAAAAAGAGGAAGGTAACATCTTTTAAAATCTGCTCCCCAGTCCTCAGGCTGAGGGAATATTTTCTGCATCGCATTGCACGTTTAATTTCTGTTAGGCGCCCACCTTCTAATACGGGAATATTTTCCGCATCGCATTGCACGTTTAAATTCAGTTAGGCGCCCACCTTCAAATACGGGAATATTTTCTGCATCGCATTGCACGTTTCATTTCTGTTAGGCGCCCACCTTCTAATACGGGAATATTTTCTGCATTTCGCATTGCACGTTTAAATTATGTTAGGCGCCCACCTTCTAATACGGGAATATTTTCTGCATTTGCATTGCACGTTTAATTTCTGTTAGGCGCCCACCTTCAAATACGGGAATATATTTCTGCACGTCATGGTTTATATAGCTAAAAGCCCACACTGGGGCAGAAAAAGAAAAAAAAGTAGTTTGTTGTTTTTGTTTTGAGCAGGTTCAGCTCGAGGGCAAGAAGTACCATTGAAAATCAAAAAAAAAGAAGAAGAGGAAAACAAGAAAGAAAATCAACAAAAAAGGGAGAGTGAGCATCTCAAAAAATCAAAGAAAAAGAGACAAGGAGAAGCAAACAAAAGCTAGGATAGGAATAATTGTAATTGTAGAATCATAGCTTAGAATAACTTCTTCATTTTACATTCCCCCGGTGTAATAAGGAGGTCGGCAAGCAGTAACCGCAACAGCAGCAACAGTAACAGCAAAAAATCGCAGTTTCATTGGTAGTCCCAGCTACCAAAATTTTCCGAACTACATTGACCTGATTCCCTTTTAGCCAGGGATATGTAGGAAACCTTTTGAAGCAAAGGTTCGGTCAAAATTTTGAAAAAAAAATGCTTCTCACGGAGTGCTCAAACGGGAAAAAATCGCTCGTATCCGCTCACTTGTCTTTGCACAGAAACTCTTCGTGTTTACGCGCAAAGAGGGGCAGCTGTGAGCACGTGATTTTTGCCCTATATGAGAATTACTCCCAAAAATTCAAAATAAAAGAGTTTTGTGTTTTTGCAATATTTGTGAATTTTGTGTTATTTTTTCTTGAATTGTTTGCATTTTATATGTGCATATTTATTTGTTTAAATAAATAAAAAATATGAAAATATGTTGCATTTTTATATAAAATTCAAGTTTATAACTAGTAATAATTAAGTTTATTTTATAAAATCACAAAAATATGTATTTTTGCATTTTTAGCCTGTAATATCCAATTTGTGCGATTTTATTTTAATTGACGTCTAATTTTGTGTGATAATTATTATTATGAGTTTATTAGTGTTTTTAGATAATTTTGAGTTTTTATAATTTAATCTTAACATTTTCTTTCATAATAAATAAAAATAAAAATTTAAAAAAATAGAGAAGATAAATCCGGAATTGGGCCTATTCTTAAATTTTAAACTTAGGCCCAAACCTATTCTACCCAACCCAAAACCATATAACCCAAACCCAAGACCCATAACCCATGACCCAAACCCATAACCCATCTACTACACTACTATACACTATTCAAACAAACCCTAAACCTAAAACACACATAACACAAAAGCCTCCACCCTAACTATTCTCTCTTCTTCTCTTCTCTTTCTTTCTTCTCCCTCACCTTGCCTCCATGGCTGCCGCCTCTTTCCCCACGACCACCATGGCTGCCACCCATGCCGGCGTCCATGGCTGCCCGTCAGCCTCACCTAGTAGCCAACGAACCGCCATGGCCATTCCCTTCTTCTCCCTCACGTCGTTCCGTCGACCACACTCGCCTCCACACCATGAACAACCAAACGAACACCTCTCTCTACCTCCCGGCGTCCATGGCTGCCCGTCAGCCTCACCTAGTAGCCAACGAACCGCCATGGCCTGTGACGACCCAA
The DNA here is from genome assembly GCA_032618575.1 of Nicotiana noctiflora. Taxonomy (NCBI): domain Eukaryota; kingdom Viridiplantae; phylum Streptophyta; class Magnoliopsida; order Solanales; family Solanaceae; genus Nicotiana; species Nicotiana noctiflora. The sequence continues at coordinate 77,164 of JASVEL010008645.1, forward strand.
AAGGTCATCACTTGTTTATTTAATCATTCCGAGCTTTTGAGGTCTTGAAAACCTCATTTATAGTTGCCTCGATTTGCGTGCACAGTCCGGGCACAAAGCTGGAAAAGATTTATGTTGAAATATGTGAAATATGTGAAAAAGTAGAAGAATTTTGATATTAATATTGATATGGTTGACTTCGGTCAACATTTTTGGTAAACGGATCCGGACCGAGATTGGATGGTCCCGAGAGGTCCGTAGGAAAATATGGGACTTGGACATGCGTCCGGAGTCGAATTCTGAGGCCTAGAGCCCAAGTTATGAATTTTTATGTGAAATTGTTTTTGATGCAATTATTAAAGGAAATAAATTAATAGACTTTGGTATCGGGCTCGTATTTTGGTTCCGACGCCCGGTACAAGTCTTAAATATTATATATGTGATTTCCGTAAAGTTTGGTGACATTTGGATGTCGTTTGAGATGTTTTGGACCTTGAGTTCCAAGTTAAGAAGTTTTGAAAATCAAAACTATGAAAACCATGAGTTTGGGGCTTGATTTGATTGAAACGAAGTGATATTGGCGATATGATCGCACGAACAAGTCCATAATGTGTTTTTGAGGTTGTGTACATGTTTGGTTTGGAGCCGGGGGGCTCGGGTAAAGATTTGATAGGCCGTTGGTTAAATTTCTGAATTTTGAACTGCTGGTTTTTTTTCACCCAGCTGTTGGCTTCGCAATTGCGAAGAATTTCTCGCAATTGCGAAGGTGACGGACCAAGGCAGGGTTCGCAAATGCGAACCCTTGATCGCAAATGCGAAGGGCGTCCGGGAAGGCTTGGGTTCGCAATTGCGAACATAACCTCGCAAATGCGAGGCCTTCACTGCCTAGCCATGCTTCGCAAATGCGAAGCATTCTTCGCAAATGCGATGCCTCACTGCTAAGCCATGCTTCGCAAATGCGAAGCACTCTTCGCAAATGCGATGCCTCCACTGCTAGCCATGCTTCGCAAATGCGAAGCCTTCTTCGCAAATGCGAAGGAGTCTGGTTCGCAAATGCGAACAAATGTTCGCAAATGCGAACTTTCCACCCTTAGCTTATTTTTCAAACTCCAGAAATTGGTCGGGGTTCGCAATTGCGAACCCATGTTCGCAAATGCGAACACAGAGAGACCTGAAAAACACGAATTTCAGTCATTTCTTCATTTTTCACAAAACCAAAACACCCATTTGCGACTCTTCAAGGATTTCTTCTTCATCAAAACGATTGTAAGTCACTTTTTACTTAATTCTTTCAATTCCTAACATCATTAAACATGTTTTTCATTAGAAATCAAATGTTTTCATGGTAAAATTCTTGTTTTTGGTTAGAAAATAGGTTTTTCATAAATTGGGGAATTGGACCTCGAATTGAGGTCCGATTTTGAAACAAATTATATACATGAACTCGTGGGGGATGGGTAACCGGATTTTGGTCCTAACCCCGAATTCCGACCATGTGGGCCCGGGGTTGAAATTTACTATTCATGGCAGAATGTTGTAAAAGTGTTATGTGGTATTAGGAATTAGTTTGTGGAGTAGAATTGATGATATTAAATCAATTGTGTATAGATACGGTTGGATTGGAGCCAAATTGAAAGAAAAGACATTTCCACGGATTGGATTGTTCATAAGTATTCGAGGTAAGTGTTTGTTCTATCCTAGCTTGAGGGAATAGGATTATGTGTTATGTGTTATGTGATCGAGTGCGGTGTATGGGGCTGTGGTGACGAGCATCCATACACCGGCGTCTAGTATGACCGTGAGTCGTTGGAAAATGATATTTTGAGATATATTACATGTGAATCGTTATTGTTCTCCCTTGTTGGGACTTGTTGTGAAGATAATTATTGATTGCCCTTGATGGGACGATTTATGAATTGTTGCCCCCTTTGGCCCAGCCTTGTTCGCAAATGCGAACAATTGTTCGCATTTGCGAAGGTCCCCAGTGCCATGTTTATTTATTTATGCACGAAGGTTAATGCCGTGCCATGTTTATTTATTGATTATGCACGAAGGATCATGCCGTGCCCTGTTATTGAACCATGTACGAAGGATCATGCCGTACTATGGATGTGAGGATGAGAGTAAAAGCACGAAGGGTGATGCCGTGTACTTTATTTATTTATTTGGTGAGGATGAGAGTAAAAGCACGAAGGGTGATGCCGTGTACTTTATTTGCTTATTTGGTGAGGATGAGAGTAAAAGCACGAAGGGTGATGCCGTGCAATTGCTTGTTATTTCTTGAAGTGATATTATTCGTGTTTACATTATACTTTGTTTTCTTTGTGAAATTATTAATTGTGGTTAGTTGTTAAATTCTTTAAGATATTTCTTATTGTGTTATTACTTGATTATTTCTTGTTATATTGTGGTACACATATGTATATTGAATTCTACAGGTTTATGTGGGTGTCTGGTCCTAGGCTTGTCACTACTTCGCGGGATAGGCCGGGCACTTACCAGCACATGGGGTCGGTTGTGCTGATGCTACACTTCTGTGCGTTTTTGCACAGGTCCAGGTTACGATCAGGAGCAGCAGCAGCAGTAAGTAGATTGCGTGGGAGCTAATCATATTTGAGACCGAGGTAGCTTGCAGACGTCCGCAGGCCCGGCGTCTCTTTCTTTATTTATGTTATTAGCTGTAGTCTCTTTGTTTCGAGACAAACAGAATTATGTTATATTTCCTTCAGACTTTTATGTGTAGTATTCCATAGTAGTTTGTGAGTTGGTGACTCCACGTCTTGGGTAGAGGATTTCAGTATAATTTTCACTTTGTGATTTGTTATATCCATTTCGATAAAGTATTCCGCAATTATTTAATTACAATTGTGTTAAAAACAGGATAGTATGAATATAGTGGCTTGCCTAGCTACCACGAGTAGGCGCCATCACGATCCCGATGTTGGGGGAAAATCCGGGTCGTGACAAGTTGGTATCAAAGCTCTAGGTTACATAGGTCTCACCACTCACGAACAAGCTTAGTAGAGTTTGAGAGGTAGGTACGGAGACGTCCGTACTTGTCCTCCAGAGTCTATTGAGTTAGGAAAAAGTCTCTCATTTGTTCTTTCTTGTCGTGCGACTTGTTCCTCAATTACTGATTGAATTTCTATTATGTCCTTTCGCAGATGGTAAGGACACGCACTTCTTCGTCCGCTGACCAG
>JASVEL010008646.1:0-112299 GCA_032618575.1 Nicotiana noctiflora
TCGCGTAGAGTAATCAGATGCCCATCGCGATCGCATGAGGGTCTACGCGATCGCGTAGAAGGAAAGAAATACAGTCTCGGATTTTTGTGATACGCAATCACAGGAGCAGAGACGCGATCGCGTGGGTCCGGCTTTTTGAACATCGCGATCGCATGAGGCGGGTCGCGATCGCGTAAGGTTAAATGTTCTGGCAGTGAATTAAATCACAGAACAGAGGGCTCGCGGGTTCATTCACCCAAAACACAATTTTGAGCCCTAGAGAGAAGAAAACTCGAGGAAAACACTGAGAAATCATTGGGTATTCATCGGAGGTAAGATTTTTGACTCAAAAAACATAATTTTATGGTAGGATTAACATCAATCTTCATGAATTTGGGTAGAATTTTGAAGAAATGTGGCCTATATATTGAAAACGGGATTTTGAGTTTTGGAGGGCCATTTGAACTCCGATTTCGATAAATTTTATATGCACGAACTCGTGGCGAGACGAGGATCGCGTTGGTACTAATTTCGGAATTTTCCGAGTAGTGGGCCCGGGGTCGGGTTTTACCAACTTAGTGTATTTATGCGAATTTCATGTAAATTGAAATGGGTTATGATTCTTTGACCCGTATTTGATATAATTATTGTGGTTTGACTAGATTCTACGCACGAGGGAGCTAAATTCATAGGAAAAGGCATCGCGGACGAGTCTACGACCGGCTAGAGGTGAGTAGTTTGTGTATATGGTAGGCTGAGGGTTCAAAACCCCGGCTTAGCACATTGTGACGCTAGTAGAGCGTGGCTCGCACACCGTGGCAGGTGCGAGGATTGATTGTGACTGGGGATTGAGACTTGGTCCATCCCGGATGTGAATAATATGCTATTAGTGTTGGAAATACACTGTATTTGATATGTTTGTGGGCGGTAAGCCTTGTTTGGGGCCTTGTGCCGACCTGTAGCGTCCTTAGAGGACAATATTTATGTGATAGCAATATTTGCTTAAATCACTGATCTCAGTCCTGGAAATTGGAATCACTTTTTTGATATGCTAAGTCACCGGCTTTTGCAAATTTAATAAAGTTAAAGTATTTTCATAAATTATGAACTGGAAACATGAATTAAGAAGAATGAACTGTTTTTGTGACTTATCTGATTTATGTGGACCGAGGATGGATCGGGTTGCACGCCACAGCGGTTGATATGAGGATCGGGCTGCACGCCGCAGCAGTGTTGCGCTTGGGCTGTAGGAGCCCCTCCGGAGTCTGTACACACCCCCAGTGAGCGACGTCGATGTTAAATGGATCGGGCTACATGCCGTAGCGGTTATGTGCTTTGCATTGCATCTTTATTTGTTGAATTACTATGTGGTAGCTGTATTGTACTGTTGATGCTAGTTCGTAGGAGGAATCGAACTGTAGTTTAGCTTCATTATGTGGTATTTTGTGGATTTCTTATTTTCAGCTACTTGTATATATTTATTACTCACTGAGTACTTATTACTCACCCCTAATCCCTGCACCTTTTGTGTGCAGACTCAGGTACTCAGGAGCAGTAGACAGTCATTTCCAGCGGTTTCAAAGTCATACCGAGTTGCTAAGGTAGCTGCCGACGTTCGCAGAACCTAGCTACTCCTCCTCTTTCCAGTTGTTATTTTGTATTCAGACTTGAGTATTTCTATACAGTATTCTCTATTCCTGTTGGGTTTTGTTAGAGGCTCTAGACTTGTGACTCCAGATCTTTGGGAGTGTCAGTTATTTTCACACTTCTCCGTATTTTGTTCACTATTATTATTATTGGAGTTCTTTAACTCATATATTCTTTTTGGGATGTCCATTTGGGACTGATATTCGATGTGATAAGTAATTGTTGGTCTGGCTGGCCTAGCTTGATTGTTGGGCGCCATCACGACCGGATTTGGGTCGTGACAAGTTGGTATCAGAGCCTAGGTTACTAGGACTCGCGAGTCATGAGCCGGTTTAGTAGGCTTCGCAGATCGATACGTAGACGTCCGTATCTATCCTCGGAGGGCTACAGAAACTTTAGGAAAAAACCTCATTTTCTTGGATTCATATCGTGCGAATTGTGTTATCATGAAATTAAATTTTTCCATATTCTATTCTCGCAGATGGCGAGAACACGGGCTAACGGACGTGGCAAACGACCACCATTAGCACCCAGAGGCCGTGGTCATGGTAGAGGTAGGGCAGCAGTACCAGCACCTGCTGACCCACCAGCTGCCCAGGCTCAAGACCAGATTCCAGCGACTTTGGCCCAGATTTTATCAGTATGCACTGGCTTAGCTTAGGTGGTTGCAGCCTCTACTGCAGCGGTTTCTTCATAGGCAGGGGGAGGGAATCAAACCGCCGTGGCTCGCACACTCGAGTCGGTAGTTCAGGGTTTACAGGCCCCTAAGGCAGCTCCAGCTCAGCCAGCTGCACTTGTTGCACCAGCCCTAGCTCATGTGGTTCCAGCTATGCTTGACGATGAGCAGCGTCGGTTGGGGAGGTTTGAGAGGCTACAGCCTCCGGCATTCAGTGGTGCTGAGGGTGAGGACGCCCAGGGTTTTCTGGATAAGTGTCAGCGTATGCTTCGTACTGCGGGTATTCTGGAGTCTAGCGGTGTGGCTTTCACTACCTTTCAGTTCACAGGACCAGCATTTCATTGGTGGGAGGATTTTGAGAGGCGTAGGCCTATTGGGGCAGCGCCCCTCTCTTGGCAGCAGTTCTCCACGGTATTTCGGGAGAAGTATGTGCCCCAATCTCAGAGGGAGGTGTTGCGTCGTCAGTTCGAGTGGTTGAAGCAGGGAGATATGTCGGTGACTCAGTACGAGTTGAGATTTACACAGTTAGGCCGCCATGCCATGTGGATGATTCCGACAGACAGTGAGAGGATCAGGAAATTTGTGGATGGTCTCAATTATCCTATCCGCATATTGATAATTAGAGAGAGGGCTTCAGAAGTTACTTTTGAGGAGGTGGTTGATGCGGCTCGTCAGATTGAGATAGACCGCCGCCGAGAGCGTGAGGAAAGTGAGGCTAAGAGGCCTCGTGGTGTAGGTAGTTACAGTGGTGCTTCGTCTAGGGGCCAGTCTTAGTACAGCAGAGGTCGTTCCTTCATATCTCCGCAGTCAGGGCATGCAGAGTCCAGTGGGGTTTCATCACATCGTGGTCGTCAGGGCCATTAGCGTTATCGGGGTCAGCAGAGCCGTCAGCCTGCACTGAGTGATCTCCCAGCTCAGAGCTCTGCTCCTGATTCCTCAGCATAGGGTTCATCTGTAGCGAGGGGTCCTTAGCAGCCCCTTCTTCCATCTTCAGGCCGTTGTTTTGAGTGCAGTGATTTGGGCCATATCGGGAGAGAGTGTCCTCAGTGGCTTCGTAAGCGGTCTCTGCAGAGGGATCATCCCTCGTCTTCTACTCCTTTTTCTTCAGCGCCAGCACAGTCAGCTAGGACTGGTGGCCAGGTATCCAGAGGTCGCCCTAGGGGCGAGGATCGTACTGGTGGGGTCCAGGCTCATTTCTATGCTCTTCCGGATAGGAAGGATGCTAGTGCGTCAGATGCGATCATTTCAGGTATTATCTCAGTCTGCCACAGGGATGCTTCTATTTTATATGATCCCGGATCCACCTATTCTTATGTTTCTACTTATTTTGCACATCACCTGGGTATGACCCATGGTATTCTTGCTTTGCCCGTACATGTGTCTACCCCAGTGGGCGATACTGTTGTTGTGGATCAGGTATATCGATCCTGTCTCATTACTATTGGGGGTCCGGAGACCCGAGTTGATTTATTACTGCTGGGCATGGTTGATTTCGATGTTATTCTAGGCATGGATTGGCTATCTCCTTACCATGCGATTCTGGACTGTCATGCCAAGACAGTCACACTAGCTATTCCAGGTAATCCGAGGATCGAGTGGCGTGGCTTGACTGATTATGTGTCCGACAGGGCGATTTCTTATATAAAGGCCCAACGAATGATTGGCAAGGGTTGTTTATCTTATTTGGCCTTCATTAGAAATGTTGAGGCCGAGACACCCGGTCTTGATTCGGTCCCCATTGTGAGGGAGTTTCCGGATGTATTTCCAGCAGACGCCGCCTGACAGAGATATTGACTTTGGTATTGACTTGATGCCGGGCACTCAGCCCATTTCTATTCCTCCCTATTATATGGCACCAGCAGAGTTAAAAGAATTGCAGGAACAGCTCCAGGAACTCTTAAATAAGGGTTTCATTCGTCCGAGTGTGTCACCCTGGGGTGCACCGGTGTTGTTCGTGAAAAAGAAAGATGGCACAATGAGGATGTGCATTGATTATAGGCAGTTGAACAAGGTAACAATGAAGAATAAGTACCCATTGCCTCGTATTGAGGACCTATTTGATCAGCTCCAGGGAGCTAGTGTATTTTCTAAGATTGATCTTCGGTCGGGCTATCATCAGTTGAAGATCAGGGACTCAGATATTATGAAGACAACATTCAGAACGCGATATGGGCACTACGAGTTCCTGGTGATGTCTTTCGGGCTGACTAATGCCCCAGCTGCATTCATGCACTTGATGAATAGCGTATTTCGACCGTACCTTGATTCTTTTGTGATTGTGTTTATTGATGATATTCGGGTGTATTCACGCAGCCAGGAGGAGCATGCACAACACTTGAGGGTGGTATTGCATAGGTTGAGAGAAGAAAATCTTTATGCAAAATTCACTAAGTGTGAGTTCTGGCTTAATACTGTAACTTTTCTGGGACATGTAGTGTCCAGTGACGGCGTTCGGGTTGATCCACAGAAGGTCGAGGTAGTGCAAAATTGGCCCAGACCTTCCTCAGCTACTAAGATTCGGAGTTTTCTCGGCTTGGCAGGCTATTATCGCCGGTTTGTTCAGGGTTTCTCATCTATTGCTTCACCGTTGACTAAGTTGACACAGAAGAATGCTCCATTTGTGTGGTCCGATGAATGTGAGGAGAGCTTTCAGAAGCTCAAGGAGGCTTTGACCACCGCTCCAGTACTTGTGTTACCATCAGCTTCAGGGTCATATACGGTGTATTGTGATGCTTCTAGAGTTGGACTCGGTTGTGTGTTGATGCAGGATGGTAGAGTTATTGCATATGCTTCTCGTCAGCTAAAGCCCCACGAGAAGAACTACCCTGTTCATGATTTGGAGTTAGCTGCTATTGTTCATGCCTTGAAGATTTGGAGGCATTACCTATATGGTGTATCTTGTGATGTGTATACAGACCACCGCAGCCTTCAGCATTTGTTTAAGAAGAAAGATCTAAATTTGAGGCAGCGGAGATGGCTTGAATTGCTTAAAGACTATGATATTACTATCTTGTACCATCACGGGAAAGCCAATGTAGTGGCTGATGCTTTGAGCCGGAAGGCTATTAGTATGGGCAGCTTGGCGTATATTCCAGTTGGGGAGAGACCCCTTGTAGTTGATGTTCAGGCGTTAGCTAATCAGATGGTGAGACTGGATATTTCTGAGCCAAGTCGGGTGGTGGCTTGTGTAGTAGCTCGTTCTTCTTTATATGATCGTATCCGAGAGCGCCGGTATGATGATCCACACTTACTTGTCCTTAAGGACAGAGTTCAGCATGATGATGCCAGAGATGTCACTATTGATAGTGATGGTGTATTGCGGATGCAGGGCCGGATATGCGTGCCCAATGTTGACGGCCTTCGTGAGTTGATATTGGATGAGGCTCATAGCTCGCGGTATTCTATTCATCCAGGAGCCGCGAAGATGTACCAGGATTTGAAGTAGCATTACTGGTGGAGAAAGATGAAGAAAGATATTGCGAGTCATGTGGCTCGGTGTCTAAACTGTCAACAGGTCAAGTGTGAGCATCAGAGACCTGGTGGTGTATTCCAGCGTATTGATATTCCTGAGTGGAAGTGGGAAAGGATTACTATGGACTTTGTTAATGGACTCCCTCGGACAACGAGGAAGTTCGATTCAGCTTGGGGTGGTGGTAGATAGGTTGACCAAGTCGACTCACTTCATTCCCTTATGTGTACTACTTATTCCTCGTAGCCGCTTAGCAGAGATATTCATCCATGAGATAGTGAGATTGCATGGAGTTCCCATTTATATTATATCGGGCCGAGGTACCCAGTTCACTTCTCAATTCTGGAGGACATTTCAGCGAGAGTTGGGTTCACAGTAGAGCTGAGCACAGCATTTCATCCACAGACGGATGGGCAGTCTGAGCGTACTATTCAGATATTGGAGGACATGTCGCGTGCTTGTGTCATTGATTTCGGTAGTTCGTGGGCGGATTACTTGCCTGTTGCAAAGTTTGCTTATAATAATAGCTATCAGTCCAGCATTCAGATGGCATCGTATGAAGCTTTATATGGGTGGCGGTGTAGGTCTCTAGTCGGTTGGTTCGATCCCGGCGAGGCTAGGTTGTTGGGGACAGAGTTAGTCCAAGATGCCTTAGACAAGGTGAAGGTGATTCAGAGAGACTTCGCACAGCTCAGTCGCGTTAGAAGAGTTATGCGGACCGGAAGGTCCGAGATGTGTCTTATTCAGTAGGTGAGAAGGTGTTGCTAAAGGTTTCGCCTATGAAGGGCGTTATGAGGTTTGGGAAGAAAAGGAAGTTGAGTCCAAGGTTTATTGGACCTTTTGAGGTGCTTAGGAAAGTTGGGGAGGTGGCCTATATGCTTGCTTTGCCACCCAGCTTGTCGGGAGTTCACCCGGTGTTCCATGTATCCATGCTCCGGAAGTATGTCGGAGACCCGTCTCATGTGTTAGACTTCAGCACGATACAGCTAGATACGGATTTGACTTATGATGTGGAACCAGTAACTATTTTGGGTCGACAGGTTCGTAAGCTGAGATCCAAGGATATAGCTTCAGTGAAAGTGCAGTGGAGAGGTCGTCCCGTGGAGAAAGCAACTTGGGAGACCGAGCAGGAGATGCGAGGCAGATATCCTCACTTGTTTGATGCTCCAGGTATGTTTCTTAACCCGCTCGCGGACGAGCGTTTGTTTAAGTTGGGGAGAATGTTACGACCCGACCCGTCGTTACGGGAATTACCACCATGTTACCTTGCATTTACATATCTTTTTCTTTTATATCAGTATTAGAATATATCGAGTGAGTTAGGAGTGATTCGGGTTGAGAATGAAGCAATTAGCATGTTTGAAGAAAGCTTGAATATGGGAAGTCAACCAAGAGTTAACTATTGAGTTAGAGAGCTCGGAACCGGATTCCGATGATTCGACTAGTTCCGGGGATCATTTATGACTTAGGAGAACAATTGGAATTGAATTCGGAGGTCCGGTGTAGTTTTAGGCTTGAATTGGCGAAGGTTGAATTTTGGTGAAAACCGGATGGTAGGTGAGATTTTGATCCGGGGGTCGGAATGGAATTCCGACAATTTTTGTAGCTTCGTTATGTGATTTTGGATATGTCTGCAAATTTTCAGGTCATTCGGACACCGTTCGATCGGGTTTTGGATTGAATGTTAGTTTCGGAAGTTTTGAAGAAACTTAAGCTTGAATTCGTGTGGAAATGGTGATTTTGATGTTTAGGATGGTGTTTTTGTCATTGGAACAAGTCCGTATCATGTTTTGGAGTATGTTGGTGGCTTTCGTTGGGGTCCCGGGGGTCTCGGGATGAATCCGGGGGTCCAAACGGACCATTCTTGGCCAAAGGAAAGAGCTGGTTTGCTGTCATAAGTGCAACAGATATTTACTCTCTGCTATCGCACTAACGAGCATGCGATCGCGTAGAGTAATGGAGAGGGGGAGAATTTTACCCTTCGTGATCGCAGGGAAAGGGACGCGATCGCATAAGGTCAAGAGCAAAAGCAATGCGATCGCAGGAGGCACGGACGCGATCGCGTAGAGTAATCAGTTGCCCATCGCGATCGCATGAGGGTCTACGCGATCGCGTAGAAGGAAAAAAATACAGTCTGGGATTTTTGTAATACGCGATCGGAGTAGGAGAGATGCGATCGCGTGGGTCCGGCTTTTTGAACATCGCGATCGCATGAGGCAAGTCGCGATCGCGTAAGGTTAAATGTTCTGGCAGTGAATTAAATCACAGAACAGAGGGCTCGCGAGTTCATTCACCCAAAACACAATGTTGATCCCTAGAGGGAAGAAAACTCAAGGAAAACACTGAGAAATCATCGGGTATTCATCGGAAGTAAGATTTGTGACTCAAAAAACATAATTTTATGGTAGGATTAACATCAATCTTCATGAATTTGGGCAGAATTTTGAAGAAATGTGGCCTAAATATTGAAAACGGGATTTTGAGTTTTGGAGGGCAATTTGAACTCCAATTTCGATAAATTTTATATGCACGGACTCGTGGCGAGACGAGGATAGCGTTGGTACTAATTTTGAAATTTTCCGAGCAGTGGGCCCGGGGTCGGGTTTTACCAACTTAGTGTATTTATGCGAATTTCATGTAAATTGAAATAGGTTATGATTCTTTGACCCGTATTTGATATAATTATTGTGGTTTGACTAGATTCTATGAACGAGGGAGCAAAATTCAAAGGAAAAGGCATCGCGGACGAGTCTACGACCGGCTAGAGGTGAGTAGTTTGTGTATATGGTAGCCTGAGTGTTCGAAACCCCGGCTTAGCACATTGTGACACTAGTAGGGCGTGGCTCGCACACCATGGCAGATGCGCGTTTGATTTTGACTGGGGATTGAGACTTGGTCCATCCCGGTATGTGAATAATATGCTATTAGTGTTGGAAATACACTGTATTTGATATGTTTATGGGCGGTAAGCCTTGTTTGGGGCCTCGTGCCGACCTGTAGCGTCCTTAGAGGATAATATTTATGTGATAGCTATATTTGCTTAAATCACTGATCTCAGTCCTGGAAATTGAAATCACCTTATTGATATGCTAAGTCACCGCTTTTGCAAATTTAATAAAGTTAAAGTATTTTCATAAATTATAAACTGAAACTGAAATTATGAAGAATGAACTATTTTTGTGACTTATTTGATTTATGTGGACTGAGTATGGATCGGGTTGCACGCCGCAGTGGTTGATATGAGGATCGGGCTGCACGCCGCAGCAGTATTGCTCTTGGGCTGTAGGAGCCCCTCCGGAGTCTGTACACACCCCCTGTGAGCACCGTCGACGTTAAATGGATCGGGCTACACGCCGTAGCAGTTATATGCTTTGCATTGCATCTTTATTTGTTGAATTACTCTGTTGTAGCTGTATTGTACTGTTAATGCTAGTTCGTAGGAGGAATCGAACTATAGTTTAGCTTCATTATGTGGTATTCTGTGGATTTCTTATTTTCAGCTACTTGTATATATTTATTACTCACCGAGTACTTAGTACTCACCCCTACTCCCTGCACCTTTTGTGTGCAAACTCAGGTACTCAGGAGCAATAGACAGGCATTTCCAGCGGTTTCAGAGTCATACCGAGTTGCTAAGGTAGTTGTCGACGTTCGCATAGCCTAGCTACTCCTCCTCTTTCCAGTTGTTATTTTGTATTCAGACTTGAGTATTTCTATACAGTATTCTCTATTCTCGTTGGGTTTTGTTAGAGGCTCTAGACTTGTGACTCCAGATCTTTGGGAGTGTCAGTTATTTTTGCACTTCTCAGTATTTTGTTCATTATTATTATCATTGGAGTTCTTTAACTCATATATTCTTCTTGGGATGTCCATTTGGGACTGATATTCGATGTGATAAGTAATTGTTGGTCTGGCTGGCCTAGCTTGATTGTTGGGCGCCATCACGACCGGATTTGGGTCGTGACAATTGTGGTAATTACTCGAGAGAGATTTATGATATCCAGAGCGCTCATGATTGGTAGAGAATACTTACGCGAATTTATAGAAAACGTAGCGGGAAGGATTCCGACAATAGGGAAAATCATAACTCTAGATCTCCTAAATCTTGTCTCTAACCCTTAGTATCTTTAGTTGTTAATTTACTATTTTAATATGTTAGTTAATTAGTTGAACACAAGAATCTTAATATCTATATGTTAGGAATTGTTCAAGCTTGTCTTCTTGTTGATATTGTATATCAGTAGCTAAGCCATAGTTCTCTGTGATATTCGACTCCGCACTTGTAAATCGAATTATATTTGCAACAACAACTTAGTCCTTTTTATAAGGAATAGTTGGGTATGATCAAAGGGCTTGCCGCGTTCGTCATACACAAAGGCCTAAAAGGACTACGCGTTCACGAGTTTACTCACGCGTTCGAGAAGGCTGCTCCCCCAAGCGCTTTGCATTCGCGAAGCCAGTGATCGCGTTCGTATAGAGCAAACTACAGGTCCCCTTCACAGTTCCTCAATGCTATGCATTCGCGAAAGGCTGCCCGTGTTCGCAAAGGGAAACCCCCCTTCGAGTTCGCATATAAGCCATCGCGTTCGTGATGAAGAGAACTTTTCCCAACACAGATTCCTCTTCGTGATCGTGGAAGTATCTTCGCAATCACGAAGAAGAAAACACCAGATGACAGCATAAGCCAAAACCAGAAATTTTCTTATGTCTAAAATCATGTGTAGCCTATCCGAAACCCACCCGAACCTTCAAGTCTCTAAACCAAATATGCACACAAGTTCAAAAATACTATACAAATTTACTCGCATGATCAAAACATCAAAATAACACCTAGAACTACGAATCATACACCGAAAAGAATAATTTTTTTAAAGAAACTTAAGAACTTTTATTTTAACAACCGGACGTCCGAACAACGTCAAATAAATTTGACTTGCATCAAATTTTACAGACATGTCATCAATACGGTAATAAACTTATACCAAGTTCCAGAACTAGAATTTGGACCCGTTAGCAACAAAGTCAAATTACGATCAAACTTAAAATTTCTTTAAACCTTTAAAGTCCTAGTTTTTAACAAATTTTATATAAGTCAGGGACTTTCGAATTCGATTTCGGGCATACGCCCAAGTCCAAAATCACGATACGGGAGGAGGGGAGGGGACGGGGGGTGTGCACAGATAGACACTAACGGCTCATGTCTTTATTTTAAAGCCAGCGTTTTAAATGTCTTTAGTTTTTAGCCATTGATTTAATAAACTTTAACTGGCCGGTCGAAAACACCCTTATGCTCATGTCCTTAACTTCAAGTTTTCAGGACTACATGTCCTTAACTTTTGAACTTGAAACTCTAAGTTTAGAACTTCAGGACAAAATATCCTTAACTTTTGAACGTAGAACTCTAAGTTCAGGACTTCAGGACTACATGTCCTTAACTTTTGAACTTGGAACTCTAAGTTCAGGACTTCAAGGTTACACGTCCTGAACTTTTGAACTTGGAACTCAAACTTCAAAACCAAGCATCCTTAACTTTTGAACTTGTAAGTAAAAGTTAAAGACCTATTTTCCTTAACTTTTGAACTTGTAACTATAAGTTAAGTACTGCTTGTCTTTAACTTTTGAACGAGTAACTGTAAGTTAAGGACTGTTTGTCCTTAACTTTTGAACTTTAAACTCAAAGTTAAGGACTGACTGTCCTTAAGTTTTGAACCTGAAATAATAACTTAAGGACTGCCTGTTCTTAAGTTTTGAACTTGAAACTATAAGTTAAGGACTGTGTGTCCTTAACTTTTGAACCTGAAACTCAAAGTTAAGGGCAGAAAGTCATTAACTTATAGTTACAGAAAACCAACTTTTGAATGATAAGTTACTTTTGAACTTAAATACATATATTTAAATATGTAATCCTTTTCTGATAAATCAAATTTTTTTTCCTGTTTTGACAAAAAATTTATCCAATTTAAAAACCATAACAGGTAAAAGTCAAAAGAGAAGGAGAACTAAAAAGGTGATCATGACTTAACATCTAATGAAAGAGAACTAAAAAGGTGATCATGACTTAACACCTAATTCCCTCTCCCTCCATAGGATCTCAAGGCACAGTACGTATAGTAGTAGTAGCAGTAGACTCAGTAGAAAAAAACATAATGAATTTCTATTGCTTATATGCAGTGTTATTCTGAGGAGTAGGCCTTGTATTTTCCTTTGACTCAACCTTCCATTCTCCATTAACTACATACTCTGATGTAGCTTTTCTTAGATCATAAAAAAGGAGTCATTTTTCAATGACAAAGACAAAACAAAATATATAGGAAGAAGACGATAAAGAAAAAGAAAGAAAATGAAGGTTGGGAATGGAAGAAGAATATACAGAGAGAATACCCTAGAAAGAGAATTTGAAAATGGCGTATCTATCCAACCTGTGATACCACTGTATTTCTATTTGGGAAGGAAAAGGTAACAACGTCCTTTCATGTTAATTTTAATAAAGTAGTGGCTACTTTTGCTCAGCATTAAAAAAAGGGGATAAAAAGTTAATACCACTTTAAATAGTGGCTCCCCATACAATTTTTACACGATACGGACCCACTGGGATCGTCAAAATACTGATGCTTGTCCGAAATCAACTCAAAGGAGTTTTAAAGCATGATTTAACATTTTTTTTTATCAATTTCACATAAAACCTTCCGGAAAAAGACACTGCGTATGCAAATCGAGGAAGGCTAAACGAAGCTATTCAGGGTTTCAAAATACAGAATTGACGGTTAAAACTATAAATAACCTATCGGGTCATTATAATTATATTAAATATGTTATTGTTAACTTAATATTGAACATACAATACAACTTTTAAGCCTAAAAAGGTAAAGCAACGGTAAACTCAAAATAATTGTATAGTGTTAAATAACTTTAGTTTCTGAAAATTTTTAACTAAATCACATACCAATCGTATTATTAACTTAAGAACTATGTGTATTAAAAATGAATTCTATTAAATTAATTAAAGAAGTACAATATTATAAAGTTATTAGTCATAAATAACTAAATATTTAAAATGCTTTGAATTGGTTTAAGTCAGGATTAAAATGCGCGACAATAGAAACGTTTGAGAATCAAAATTATGTATTTTACTATATGAAATATGATTGCTTTCAACTGATATACTTCCATTACATGGAAACACATGAAAGTATAATGTAAGGTTACAATGGAAGCAGGGCCCTGTAAAATGCGTCGAATCGTCTCAAGTAATACTTTTCTCAAAAAGTAAACAAGAGCCTTCTTCCGTCTATCATACAACATCCAAGTCGAAAATCACTATATTATATTACAAGGTCCTACAAATGAGAAGGTGAATTTTTCAAATTAGACGTTCAATTGTACAGCTGATGTGGTTTTCAAAAATATCCAATCAATACCAGAATAAATAGAGAGAAAGTACAAAATTACATAAGTGGAAGACACCTCTTCAAATATTTAGGACAGATCTTGCACCATAGAGCAATAGGATGTATGTTTAGTCAAACATAGTATAATTTGAAAAAGCCAGAAGTTGGATTCATGTATAGTCCCTAAAGGTAGTGAGTGCATAAACCCTTTAATTCTCAAATTGAATATTGGTTCCCCTTTTGTTTCATTTTATGTAAATCAGTATTAGCTAATACCAATAACCAAATACAGAGATACATGCTCTTGTATCTGAAATATAACATTACTAGACGATATAAGAGCACGGAGCTTGACATACTCCATAACGTTCAAATACAAGCTAAATAAAGGTTTGGATCCCTGTAAAAGAATATAAGCATCCAACCCACAGGTTGTCTAAGGCAATATAAATCCATTTTAAAAACTCGTACACAACTAATGAAGGATATTTTTATTAAATAACTACACATACACATGCTATCAGAAGTCAGAACAGGGATCACATTCGAAATTCAACATGAAAATTTGATGAACTCAATCTGCCATTGGAAGGTGTACTCAAGCTAGCCCGGACACCTGTTATGTAAGAATCCTGGAAAAATACAGTATTTAAACTTGCCCTCAAACACGACACTGATCCATCAACTCGGGGTTGTTTGTCTTTAAAGTTTGAAGTTTCGGACAATGAATATGAGATACTTTGGACGAATAAAAAAAGTCTTTCAACACCATCTTAGTTAGGTTTTCACAAAGTAGGTAAAATTTTCCTACACTCATATGATGAATTTCTAATAACTCGAGTTTCTTGTGTTGAATGCTAAGATTCTTCAACGACTTGCTACACCCACGAAGGACAAGATTCTTCAAGAACTCACAATTACCAATGATGCCAATTAGGGTTTCTTCAGTAAGAACGCACGCCGTAAATTTTAAGGTTTTAATATTGACACAACCTTTAAACGGTGAAGCATCTGGTAGTACATGTTCATTTAATTCCACTGATCGAAGAAATCTTCCATGGAATATGCTGTCTGGTAACACACTTGTTAGACTTGGAACCAATGTACTTCCTTCATCACAAGACAGTGAAATCCCTCGGAGTCCCTTTTCATCTTTTAAAAGTTTAATCAATCGTAGCGTACTGCAATATCCCCAATATATATATGGGAGGTGATTCAAGTGAAAAAATTCAACATTACCAGTGTGTGATGAAAGAAACTTGTGCAAAGTCTTCCTTTTACGTCTGAATTCATCCCTTCGACAACGAATTTCAAATTCATCATTACCATTATCATTAACAACAGTTGTTAGATCAAAAGATAGGCGAGATAAAGATTTCCATAGGAATCTCCAGCGTTTAGAATATATGCTTGTTGTTACGGCTTCTTTAGCAGGAAGAAAGGAGATTATTGAGTGTAAGATTTCATCAGGAAGATTGCTGATCAAGTCTGGAGCCTCCATATTCTCGTCAATGGTGTTATCCATAGCCTTTGAATATATGTTGCCGCTTTTGCAATTTGAGAGAACTAGGGTAAGGAAAACACCCGCTTCTCTGATATATATATTTACGGGTGTTAAATATATATAATCCAGTTCGATTTTGGGATGGATACTTACTCATTGATTAAAGAAATTTTTACCTAATTATACTATACTAAAAACTTAGTTACCATCTTAATTTAGGGTTTTTATTAACTAATTTGTATATCTATATTTACAAGTTATATATAAAATCATAAATAAGAAAATAAATTCAAGATCCCATAATTTTATCATGTCAGGACACCCATCCTCCATTTCCAATAACCTCCTTACACTTAAGATTCTGCTTCTTTTTTCCCCCTTTCTTAATAATCACCCAAAATCTGTCTTTTATTTTTATACCCAACCCTCCTCCAAATTATTGATTCTTTTCCTTTTCAAAAGATTTTCAGACTCAATTCTCCCTTTCTAACTACTCATCACCCAAAATATCTATTTCTTATTGTATGTGAATCTTGTTTTGAATCTCTTTCTTATCGTGGGTAAGTTTTGAATCTTGTTTTCATTCTTTTTAAAATCTTTATTGTATGTGATTTGTATATGTTCTATCACTACCCATAAATACTCAATACAATACTAATACAATTATAATATGATTATATTAGATTTTTAATGTAGGGCTATGATTAAAACGTGAAAAAGATGAAGATCATAATTGTATCATATTTTTTCGGAAATGTATCGTGATTGTGTGTGTGTGTGTATATATATATATATATGAAAAATTTACATCATTATATACGCACCACCACCTAACAGCTAGTATACGGTGATGATTTTGACCACAATGGCCGCGACGATATGATGGAATACCCTCAGAGGCCTAATGATGTTATGAAATATGTACCTACGCACAACACGATATTCATACGTATATGCATGGCACTATAATTATTTCATAATTTACAAAGTTATCCAGACTTACAGGTTGAGTCATTTGCTTTATATTTCGTCCACGTCTATTATATACTCATTTATGTGCCTTACATAATCGATACATCATTTGTATTGACGTCCTTTTTCCCTGAGAAACTACGTTTGATGCTCGCAGGTCCTGATAGATAGGATGAGAGTCCTCCAAGTAGGCTACTAGCTCAGCGGAAGGTGTTGGTACGGTCCATTTTCTCTAGAGTTTCTTATTTAGTCTGTATGATTAGGACATGTATTGAGTAGTATGGCGGGCCCGTGTAACGACCTTTATGATATTTTATTTACTTTTAATGGCTTGTAGACATATGTTGTGTACGTGAAAGATTCTATGGCATTGCCGGCCTATGTTCAGAGTATGAGTGATCATTTTTGTCCTTATAGGCCAGTATGTCATATGTATACATTTGTATCTCCCTATGATTTACTTCGGTTCATTTATCTATGATAGAATTATATGAAAGATATGTTAAGGTTGTACTTGATTAAGTAAGGTACCAGGTGCTTGTTGCGGCCCATCTATTTGGGTCATGACACATGAGTTCACTTGTACCAAAATTACTAAAAGCTGATATCAAAATATCAATCAAAACGCAAAACTTTGGTTACAGAACTTTTCAACTTTTTCCTAAACTTTCTCAATCCAAATCTTTAATTAAATGATGAAATTAACTACTCCCTCCGTTTCAATTTATGTGAACCTATTTACTTTTTAGTCCGTGCAAAAAAGAATGACCTCTTTCCTTATTTGGAAACAATTTACCTTTATGCAATGATTTATAGCCACACAAAATAAAGGTGACTCATTTTACACCACAAGATCAAAAGTCTTCTCTCTTTTCTTAAACTTCGTGCCCAGTCAAATGGGTTCACATAAATTAAAATGGAGGGAGTATATATTAGTGGAATATAATAAAAAATTAGTTAAGAATCATTACCAATAACTTCCTTTGAAAATCCTCCAAATTAACTCCTGAATCTGAGCTTTCAAAGTCCTAAAGTGAAAATGAGATCAAACACTTGCAATTTCCCATTTTCTTCCTAGTTTATCTACTTCTGCGATTCAGCACATACTGAAAACCATCTCAGGTGTAGACATCACTTAAGTCCTCAAAGTTTGCTTCTCCGAACAAGGGTCGTTTCTGTGCTCTATCACCCGCTCCTTGCGTCGACTTCTATGAAACTATGACCACATCTCCGATACTAGCTAGGCAGGCCAATAATAAATTCTGCGGTTCAATGGAAGCTTTTGCAGTGCTACACCTGCGGCCCAAAGTATGCATGTGCAGAGGCCCTTATGGGTTCGGGATTATAATCCATTTAAGTTACTGGGTTCTAAATTAATAGTTTATACATATTCATTGGAATTTTTAATATAAATACAGGGTTTACGCAAAAACTACTGGGTTCTGCCGAACCCACAGCTAATACTGTGGCTCCGCCCCTGGGCATGTGTGATTAAACCAGGTGCAGCAAACTTCAGCCAATCTAACACATCTCCAAATGATCTTTTAACTACCTGTAATCAACCCGATGCCCTCGGGACCTCAACAAAACATACTAGTAAGTCCTAAAATATTATCCGAACTTAGTCGAGCCCTCAAATCACATCAAATAAATACAAAAACATGAATCACGCTCCAACTCAAACTTAATGAACTTTGAAACTTCAAACTTCTACAACCGATGCCGAAACCTATCAAAACACATCCAATTGACCCTAAATTTTGTGCGCAAGTCATTATTGACATTAAAGACCTACTCCAACTTCTGAAATAAAATCTAGCCTCGAGATCAAAAAGTTCACTTCCGATCAAACTTCTCAAAAATTTAACTTTCGCCATTTCAAGTCTAATTCAGCTACGCACCTCCAAATCACAATATGGACACGCTTCTATGTCCAAAATACCCAACGAAACTAACAAAACCGATAAAACTACATTCTGGAGTCGTCTTCACATAGTTCCAACAACAGTTAAATTCTAGATCTTCAGCTTCCATTTTAGGGACTAAGTGTTCCAATTTAGTCCAAAATAGAAAACAAAACCTCCCTGCAAGTTACATAAGCAGAAAAAGATATTGGATAAAGTGTAAGTATGGGGTTGAGGATAATACACTCAAAACAATAGGCCGATTCATTACAGATTACCTCTTCATCTAGTTCCACTTCTAGTGGCATCAAGGAGAATTGTATTGCAATTTTAATCCTCTGATCAAGGCCTGTAATTCTGCTCCAATACAATTTGAATGTGGAGTTTTCCTTGCAAAACCCACTATCCAATCTCCGAGATAATTATGAATGACTCTACCAATTCCACCTATATTAGATGTGTGAGAAGTGGTGACATCTGTATTGAGTTTGTAAAATTTTAGTTGGGGAGATATCCATCGAAGTACAAGTTTAACTCGTAGAGGTTTTTCATGGTCTGATGCATCTAAATAGGAAAATTCTATAGCTTGATGTATTGTACAATATGGGCTAACTTGAGAGAATATTTGTTCGTAAAGGTTGCGGTTACGTGTAAGCCAAATGTTCCATAGAATTAATGGTAGGAAGGTGTGATGGATTAATTTTATGAGGTAATTAGGATGGTTTTGAATGGAATAGAGGGTATAGCCATTGTTGTGTGCTATCCATATGTATGAGCACACAGATATTTCCGGGAAGCCTATTGATTCCCAATAGTTTTAGGTGCTGGCAAAAGTTTAAAAAAATATGGGTTAAATATATTCGATATTTAAAGATTGGGAATTTTGTCCTTAAGAAAGTGTTTTGATTAACACATGCATCAAATGCACGAAAACTGAGTCCAATTGGGATGGGCAGCATCACATTAAAGGCATTGCTGGAAAAAGAGTATGAATTGGAGACCATGGATGAGAAAGTGTTACCTTCCAATTAGAATGCGGTTCACTTGAAGAAATACTACCTTTGAGCAAGTACCCATGGTCAAGTATCTTAAAGTTCATTTTTTTATTTGTTCATTTGAGTTGTACTAACAGTTTTAGATGATAAGAAAAAATTTAGCTTGTACTAGATAATGATATTAGCCCTAAAAGACAGTAGTATGATTAACTATTCCCCATCTAGGTTAATGTAAAACTCTTAAGTTTCAATGATGACAATATCTAGTTGTTCTATTTCACATAACTCATCAAAAAGGAAAAGGAAATAAGTTGCCAAAATCAATGGATCTATAGAAGGAACCAGAAACGCTGCGGATATAGCTAGCTTCAATCAAAGCAATGAGCTTTCAAATGAAGACGTTATTGCCATATTAAGCTCCTCAATTAACCTTAGAAAAGGGATTCACTGTAGCTTAAATGAAGGATGTGACAAAAAAAATTTACGATCGAATCTGTTCTTTCCCAAACAACAGAATTTGAAGAGGCACCCCTTGGGTCAAATCCTTTTCAAAGATCTCGTACCTCTATTTTTCGTCAAGATATCAACGTCTATTTTTCATCTTGTATAAAAAGGCCGAATCCATAGCTTATATCCTCCCCCGCCCTCAAGATCTCACAATCCAGTTAAAAAGAACCAACAAGTTTTGTGACAATTTCATTAGTTAGAAGCTACATAGGTTAATTTAATCTCCAATATTGCGAGGAGACAAATCATGAAGGAATTACAAATACACATAATTAAGCACTAGAACATGACTTTTTAGCAGGAAGTATTAATTTTTGAGTGCCATCAGAAACAGAATGCTTTTTAAAGCAATTAATTTCAGGTTTCATTTTATAGCTTCCTTCTGCCAATTTTTTGAATTTCTTTATTAATTTTCTCCTTATGGAATGATCATTTGAATTACCTCCATTAATATGGGACTTATGCAGGTCCCACTGATGAACTCCTCCTTATGATTAAGTCATTTATTTCTGGTACAAATTCTATGATAATTTCTCTATATTCTTCTCCCAAATTTAATTCTTGATCTTGATTTTTCTCTTGTTCTATTTGTTCTTCATTCCACCTCATTAATTCATCCTTAAGCATGCATTATACCACATTAAGTATGTTAGCTCTTTGTCTTCAGTAATAATCAGTGATATTCTTTAGTATTAAATATATTATATACCACAAATTATTTACATAAGACTAATCCTTACAAATTACTATGCCTTTTTGGTTAGAACACAACATTTGATGAAATATTCTTGTGTATATCCTTTCTGATAAGGGTAAGAGCTAAGGTATGTGATAAACAATTGAGTATCTGAAATGGCTTTACTTTGAAAGTTATTCAGGACCTCTTTGTATCATTCCAAGCAAATGCTTGCCACTGTGAGGCAGATACAAACAAATTCTTTTAAGCTTTGCTTTGAACGCAAAGTTAAAATGATCGAATAATTGGTCAAATCAAAATCAGATTCTAAAGCTTTTATGTGAATCACTTTGCAAGTATTATTATAAAAGTTAATTGTATACATCATGGTGGGCTTATCATGAGTTGTTTTGCTGTTATTTTTCTTTTCCTTTTGGGAAGGGCCGTAAGGATTTCCTGTTTGCCGATTCAATATTTTCAAGTGGATGTAGTTGGTGCTTCTTTTTCTCCTCTTAGAGTTATCGTTATTGACTTCCTCGCAAAGTTATATGATTTTAATCTTTAAAGTTTTTAATATTGAATCCTCTTTCTCGCTTACTACGAATGTTACGAGTGATTACTAAGTCTTTATGTGTAGATATAGTTGAATGTATGATATAGGTACACGACGCATAAGATCTACTGACCAAAAAGTGATCTAAGCTTCTCTCAATTATATAGCTAATGTTAAGATGAGTCTTCAGTAGAAATGATTGTCTCCTTAAAGTCTTTGAGAGATTTGTTCAGAAGTGGAACAAACTTTTTTCCCTTTCATGTTAGTTGCGGTATTTATTGATATAATATTCTTCTTTTTGCATGTACGGTAGGTATTATTTATAGTTGTACAAAGATGAAATTATTTTCTCATCTATAATTTGGTTATGTAGGATCAACTATACATAAATATGCATCACCACCTGTCACTTAACTTGTGCTACTTACAACTACGTGTGCACAGTTTATTTTCAACATGCACATTATTTTGCATGGTTTTACCTAGATAAAAAGAATCAAAAATCAAGTCATTTTGTCTCTTACCCGCTATTCCTATTGTTTCTTTGTGTTATCCAGTGTTGTGCCTTAATTGCGCAAAGTGTCTTTTTGTAATTGCATTCGGCATCAACTGCTCATTATTCAGGTTACGTTGGTTCTAATTTGATAAGAGCAACGGGGAAACTAATTCTATAAATAGAATAACTTTGGTAGAACTTAAAATTTTATTAAAGTAGCTATCAAATTTATTTGTTTTAATGATTGCTAAACTGCTGAAATTGCAGATGTCGGCCGATAAAACAACCGTAACATCAATAAGCTGCCCATCTAAAAAGAAGTGTCAATACTCAACAGAAACAATATCTTAAATGAAGCTTCAGCGACGGCGACGTAAGCTGTACAAACAACTATCCTTTGTTAAAAAAGAATCGTTTTTATCGCAACGGCGATCAAAAGAATTTGAATAAAAAAGTCAATACCTACTGCTTGATGGCTCTGGCAAAGGAAAGAATCTTACTGACCACTTTTCCGTGTTTGAACTTGGTAAGTTGGAGGCAGGGGCGGACCTACGTGTTAAGTTGAGGGTCACGTGCACCCGTTAGTCTCGGCAAAAACTCTATATATGTATTATATATATATTTGTACATACAGTTGGGACCCCTCAAATAATTTTCTTGTGCCCCCCAAACAAAGAAAGGCAGACAGAAGAAATGGTAATGAGGGCACACTTTGTTTCCCCCGTTTTGTAGGAGGTCGTGGGTTCGAGACTTGCTAAGGTTTTCCACCTTTCTATTCCTATTTATACTCTAATCTTGTGTCCCTAAATAGAGTAAGGTTGATGGAAGCAATGGTAATGGAGCACACTTTATTTCTTCTTTTTACATGAGGATGTGGGTTCAAGACTTGCCTAAGCATTTTCACCTATCCTATTACTAAATAATTTTATTTATTATTTTTATATTTTGTTGAAGCTAATTATAGTTTAGTATTACTTAGTTAATTTTATTTTCTTCAAATTCCTCCCTTAAAACTAAAAAGCTTCAAATTGCTACTTATTACTCCATAAACAGAAAAATACAAATTATTTTGTTATTACGTATTACTTTTATATTTTATTGAATTCAAATGAGTTTAGTATTCATGCATAATAGTCAAGTTAATTAATTTATTATTTTTCAAATTCCTCTCTTAAAATTTAAAGCTTCAAATTATAAATTATTGCTCCACAAATAGATAAATACATATCATTCTACCACAACTTTCTTTAAAATTATTTTGACAATGTTGCGGATATAAAATCCGACTTAGCAATGAAAACTAAGAGTTTGAGACTGTTTTTTAGTACTTTGACTATTAATATGCCCTTAATCTTGATTTCTTTTGTTAATTTTTGAAGTTTGAACGCCCTTTTGATCACTGACACGTTTTTTATTTGAGAAAATAATCTAAAATTTAAAGCTTGAAACATGTTTAAATCAACACTTTTACTTCTTATAGCACCCATTTTGTAAAAAAATCTCCCCCTTCGGTATTTTCTCCTTTTAGAACTTCTTTTTGTTTATACTTGGATGATTAGTCATCATACTTGTTCAAAATTTCAAAGAGTTGCATATTAAATTTTATTGCTAGTAATTAATATATATTAGTGCCCCCGCTGTGCTAAAATCCTGGGTCCGCCTCTGGTTGGAGGAAATATCTTGTTTAAATCTGAATATACTCTCTTCTAATATATTAATTATAATATAATAGCATTTGTGTAGGTAGCACGTGCAGCTGTGATATATCACATATGGAAGGCCAAATGAAGCTCTATGGTTACAAAAAGTGTAACACCACAGAAGAAGTTTGAACGGATCAAGTACAAGTGTAAATATAGATGCATTGATGTTATAAAGAGGAAAACATAGCAGTGGTACAAGCTGGATAGGAGTCTTGTACAAACAGGGAAAGTGCAGTAGTATAGATTCAAAATGTATATATGAATGAAGGGGAAGGGAGATACAGATTCATATGGTGGGGTTAACTGGCTGGGACTGACTGGCTCGATTCTGTTATGGAGTTTTCATGACTGTTTGATAGATGTAAATGTATTTGTTTCGTGGTGATTAATTAAACTTTTTATTTCACTAAAAAAGTCTACACTATCTGTATATGCTTCTTAGTGTTACTTGATGACAATGTACTCTTTCATGCATTAGTTGTCTTATAAAAATTGAGACCTCTCTCATGAATTAGTGACAAATTTTATTTGTCCAGAAAACAAAATTAAAACAAGTCTGACACTCATTTGGATAAGAATTATTCATCAATTCTCAAATGCTAGCAGCCTGAGTATAAATTTATTGGCTGCACACTATCTTTGGAAAAATTAGGAATTAGAACTTCCTACTACTACAAATCCCACAAAATTACTGCACTTGTGTTATATGAAAGATTTGCTAACCATACATTACATGTGATTAAAGAAGATCATAACAATGTGTACACAAACACCACCGACAAATTTTTAGTAATAAAATGTCACGACCCAAATCCAGTCGTGATGGCGCCCAACAATTAAGCTAGGCCAGCCAGACCAACTATTACTTATCACAACGACTATCAGTCCCAAATGAACATTCCAAGAAGAATATATGAGTTTAAGAACTCCAATAATAATAGAAATGAACAAACTACTGACACTCCCAAAGATCCGGAGTCACAAGTCTAGAGCCTCTAACAAAACCCAACAGGAATAGAGATTACTGTATAGAAATACACAAGTCTGAATACAAAATACAAAATAACAACTGGAAAGGAGAGGAGAAGCTAGGTTCTGCGAACGTAGGCAGCTACCTCAGCAACTCGATATGACACTGCAAACGCTGGAATTGCCTGTCTACTGCTCCTGAGTACCTGAGTCCGCACACAAAAGGTGCAGGGAGTAGGGGTGAGTACTAAGTACTCAGTGAGTAATAAATATATACAAGTAGCTGAAAATAAGAAATCCACGGAATACCACAATATGAAGCTACACTACAGTCCGAATCTCCTACGAACTAGCATCAACAATACAATTCAGCTACCATAGAGTAATTCAACAAATAAAGATGCAATGCAATGCACATAACCGCTACGGCGTGTAGCTCGATCCAATTTAACGTCGACGGCGCTCACTGGGGGTGTGTACAGACTCCGGAGGGGCTCCTACAGCCCAAGCGCAATACTGCTGCGGCGTGCAGCCCGATCCTCATATCAACCACTGCGGCGTGCAGCCCTGATCCCATGCTCAGTCCACAATAAGCAATTAAGTCACAAAACAGTTCATTTTTCTTAATTCCAGTTCATAATTTATGAAAAATACTTTAACTTTATTAAATTTTGCAAAAGCTCGTGACTTAGCATTTCAAAAGTGTGATTTCAATTTCCAGGACTGAGATCAGTGATTTAAGCAAATATAGCTATCACATAATTATTGTCCTCTAAGGACACTACAGGTCGGCACAAGGCCCCAAACAAGGCTTACAACCCACAAATATATCAAATACAGTGTATTTCCAACACTAACAACATATTATTCACATCCGGGATGGACCAAGTCTCAATCCCTAGTTACAATCAATCCCGCACCTGCCACGGTGTGCGAGCCACGCCCTACTAGCGTCACAATGTGCTAAGTCGGGGTTTCGAACCCTCATGCTACCATATACACAAACTACTCACCTCTAGCCGGTCGTAGACTCGTCCGCGATGCCTTTTCCTTTGAATTTAGCTCCCTCGTGCGTAGAATCTAGTCAAACCACAATAATTATATCAAATACGGGTCAAAGAATCATAACCCATTTCAATTTACATGAAATTCGCATAAATACACTAAGTTGGTAAAACCCGACCCCGGCCCACTGCTCGGAAAATTCCGAAATTAGTACCAACGCGACCCTCATCTCACCACGAGTCCGTGCATATAGAATTTATCAAAATCGGAGTTCAAATGGCCTTCCAAAACTCAAAATCCCGTTTTCAATATCTAGGCCACATTTCTTCAAGATTTCAACCCAATTTCATGGAGATTGATGTTAATTCTACCATAAAATGATATTTTTGAGTCAATAATCTTACCTCCGACGAATACCCGATGATTTCTCAGTATTTCCGCGAGTTTTCTTCTCTCTAGGGCTCAAAATTGTGTTTTGGGGGTGTAAACCCGTAAGCCCTCTATTCTGTGATATAAATTCACTGCCAGAACATTTTGTTCTACGCGTTCGCGTGAGCTCCCACGCGTTCGCGATGAACAACCCCCTTTTACTCTACGCGAACGCGATGACTCCCACGCGTTCGCGATACTCGACCCGGACTTACCCTATGCGAACGCGAACTCCTCCACGCGTTCGCGATGAACAAGATTCCCAGTCGCATAAAAATCCTTCTGCGCGTTCGCGACTACCAGTCACGCGAACGCGAAGCTTAACTCCCTCTGACCTAAGCGAACGCGATGCCATTGTCGCGAACACGGTGCTTTAGCCTACCTGGCCTTCGCGAACGCGACCCATGTCACGCGAACACGAAGGCTTAAATGTCTGGACAGAACCTGTAGTTTTTCTGCAGATTTTTGCCAAGTCCAAATGCCCGGTTGATGGTCCGAAATCATCCCGAGGCCCCCGGGACCCCAACAAAAACCACCAACGTACTCCAAAACATGATACGGACTTGTTCCAATCATAAAAACACCATACTAAACATCAAAATCACCATTTACTCACGAATTCAAGCCTAAGTTTCTTCAAACTTTCAAAACTAACATTCAATCCAAAACCCGATCAAACGATGTCCGAATGACCTGAAAATTTGTAGACATATCCAAAATCACATAACGAAGCTACAGAAATTGTCGAATTCCATTCCGACCCCCGGATCAAAATATCACCTACCATCCGGTTTTCGCCAAAAATCAACATTCGCCAATTCAAGCCTAGAACTACACCGGACCTCCGAATTCAATTCCGATTGTTCTACTAAGTCATAAATGATCCCCCGGAACTAGTCGAATCATCAGAATCTGGTTCCGAGCAATCTAACTCAATAGTCAACTCTTGGTTGACTTCCCATATTCAAACTTCCTTCAAACATGCTATTTGTTTCATTTTCAATCCAAATCACTCCTAACTCACCCGATATACTCTAATACTGATATAAAAGCATAAGATATGTAAATGCAAGGTAACGGGGTGGTAATTCCCGTAATGACGGGCCGGGTCGTTACATTCTCCCCAACTTAAACAAACGCTCGTCCGCGAGCGGGTTAAGAAACATACCTGGAGTATCAAACAAGTGTGGATATCTACTTCGCATCTCCTGCTCGGTCTCCCAAGTTGCTTCCTCCACGGGACGACCTCTCCACTGCACTTTCACTGAAGCTATGTCCTTGGATCTCAGCTTACGAACCTGTCGACCCAAAATGGCTACTGGTTCCACATCATAAGTCAAATCCTCATCTAGCTGTATCGTGTTGAAGTCCAACACATGAGACGGGTCTCCGACATACTTCCGGAGCATAGATACATGGAATACCGGGTGAACCCCCGACAAACTGGGTGGCAAAGCAAGCATATAGGCCACCTCCCCAACTTTCCTAAGAACCTCAAAAGGTCCAATAAACCTTGGGCTCAACTTCCCTTTCTTTCCAAACCTCATAACACCCTTCATAGGCAAAACCTTCAGCAACACCTTCTCACCTACCGAATAAGACACATCTCGGACCTTCCGGTCTGCATAACTCTTCTGACGCGACTGAGCTGTGCGAAGTCTCTCCTGAATCACCTTTACCTTGTCTAAGGCATCTTGGACTAACTCTATCCCCAACAACCTAGCCTTGCCGGGCTCGAACCAACCAACTAGAGACATACATCGCTTTCCATATAAACCTTCATACGGTGCCATCTGAATGCTGGACTGATAGCTATTATTATAAGCAAACTCCGCCAAAGGCAAATAATCAGCCCACGAACCACCGAAATCAATGACACAAGCACGCAACATGTCCTCCAGTATCTGAATAGTACGCTCAGACTGTCCATCCGTCTGTGGATGAAATGTTGTGCTCAGCTCTACCTGTGAACCCAACTCTCGCTGAAATGTCCTCCAGAACTGAGAAGTGAATTGGGTACCTCTGTCTGATATAATAGAAATGGGAAATCCATGCAATCTTACTATCTCACGGATGAATATCTCTGCCAACCGCTCTGAGGAATAAGTAGTACACACTGGGATGAAGTGAGCTGACTTGGTCAATCTATCCACAATCACCCAAACTGAATCAAACTTCCTCGTTGTCCAAGGGAGTCCACTAACAAAGTCCATAGTGATCCTTTCCCACTTCCACTCGAGAATATCAATACGTTGAAACACACCACCGGGTCTCTGATGCTCGTACTTGACCTGCTGACTGTTGAGGCACCGTGCTACATGACTCATAATATCCATCTTCATCTATCTCCACCAATAATGCTGTCTCAAGTCGTGACATCTTCGCGGTACCTGGATGGATAGAATACCGCGAGCTATGGGCCTTGTCCAATATCAACTCACGAAGGCCATCAACATTAGGCATGCATATCCGGCCCTGCATCCGCAATACACCATCACTATCAATAGTGACATCTCTGGCATCATCATGCTGAACTCTGTCCTTAAGGACAAGTAAGTGTGGATCATCATACTGGCGCTCTGGAATACGATCATATAAAGAAGAACGAGCTACTACACAAGCCATCATCCGACTGGGCTCAGAAATATCCAACCTCACCATCTGATTTGCTAACGCCTGAACATCAACTGCAAGGGGTCTCTCCCCAACTGGAATATACGCCAAATTGCCCATACTAATAGCCTTTCGGCTCAATGCATCAGCCACTACATTGGCTTTCCCGGGATGGTACAAGATAGTAATATCATAGTCTTTAAGCAATTCAAGTCATCTCCGCTGCCTCAAATTTAGATCTTTCTGCTTAAACAAATGCTGAAGGCTGCGGTGGTCTGTATATACATCACAAGATACACCATATAAGTAATGCCTCCAAATCTTCAAGGCATGAACAATAGCAGCTAACTCCAAATCATGAACAGGGTAGTTCTTCTCGTGGGGCTTTAGCTGACGAGAAGCATATGCAATAACTCTACCCTCCTGCATCAACACACAACCGAGTCCAACTCTAGAAGCATCACAATACACCGTATATGACCCCGAGGTTGATGGCAACACAAGTACTGGAGTTGTGGTCAAAGCCTCCTTGAGCTTCTGGAAGCTCTCCTCACATTCATCAGACCACACAAATGGAGCATTCTTCTGTGTCAACTTAGTCAACGGTGAAGCAATAGATGAGAAACCCCGAACAAACCGGCGATAATAGCCTGCCAAGCCGAGAAAACTCCGAATCTCTGTAGCTGAGGAAGGTCTGGGCCAATTCTGCACTGCCTCAACCTTCTGTGGATCAACCCGAATACCATCACTAGACACTACATGTCGCAAAAAACTGACAGTATCAAGCCAGAACTCACACTTAGTGAATTTTGCATAAAGCTTCTCTTCTATCAACCTCTGAAATACCACTCTCAAGTGTTGTGCATGCTCCTCCTGACTGCGTGAATATACCAGAATATCATCAATAAACACAATCACAAAAGAATCAAGGAATGGCCGAAATATACTATTTATCAAGTGCATGAATGCAGCTGGGGCATTAGTCAGCCCGAAAGACATCACCAGGAACTCGTAGTGCCCATATTGCGTCCTGAATGCTGTCTTCATAATATCTGAGTCTCTTATCTTCAACTGATGATAGCCCGATCGAAGATCAATCTTAGAAAATACACTAGCTCCCTGGAGCTGATCAAATAGGTCCTCTATACGAGGCAATGGGTACTTATTCTTTACTGTTACCTTGTTCAGCTGCCTGTAATCAATGCACATTATCATTGTGCCATCTTTCTTCTTCACGAACAACACCGGTGCACCCCAAGGTGACACACTCGGACGAATGAAACCCTTATCTAAGAGTTCCTGAAGCTGTTCTTTCAATTCTTTTAACTCTGCTGGTGCCATGCGATAGGGAGGAATAGAAATGGGCTGAGTGCCCGGCACCAAGTCAATACCAAAGTCAATATCTCTGTCAGGCGGCATGCCTGGTAGGTCTGCCGGAAATACATCCGGAAACTCCCTCACAATGGGGACCGAATCAAGACTGGGTGTCTCGGCCTCAACATTTCTAATGAAGGCCAAATAAGATAAACAACCCTTGCCAATCATTCGTTGGGCCTTTATATAAGAAATCACCCTATCGGACACATAATCAGTCAAGCCACGCCACTCGATCCTCGGATTACCTAGAATAGCTAGTGTGACTGTCTTGGCATGACAGTCCAGAATCACATGGTAAGGAGATAGCCAATCCATGCCTAGAATTACATCAAAATCTACCATGCCTAGTAGTAATAGATCAAATCGGGTGTACAGACCCCCAATAGTAATAATACAGGATCGATATACCTGATCCACAACAATAGTATCCCCCACTAGGGTAGACACATGTACGGCCAAAGCAAGAATACCACGGGTCATACCGAGACGATGTGCAAAATAAGTAGAGACATAAGAATAGGTGGATCCAGGATCAAATAAGGCAGAAGCATCCCTGTGGCAGACTGAGATAATACCTGAAATGACCGCATCTGAAGCACTAGCATCCTTCCTATCCGGAAGAGCATAGAAACGAGCCTGGCCTCCACCAGTATGATCCTCGCCCCTAGGGCGACCTATGGATACCTGGCCACCAGTCCTAGCCGACTGTGCTGGCGCCGAAGAAACAGGAGTAGAAGACGAGGGCCGATCCCTCTGCTGAGACCGCTTACGAAGCCACTGAGGACACTCTCTCCCGATATGGCCCAAATCACCGCACTCAAAACAACGGCCCGAAGATGGAAGAAGGGCCGCCGAGGACCCCTCGCTACAGCACGAACCCCGTGCCGAGGAAGCAGGAGCAGAAGCTTCGAGTCGGAAGAGCACCCGCGTGCGCCGACTCGCCGACGGTTCGCCGACCCCGATAACCCCGATGGCTCGCCGACCCCGATAACCCCGATGGCCCCGACGACCACGATCCGATGAAACCCCACCGGACTCTGCACGTCCGGACCGATGAGACTCGAAAGAACGACCTGCTCGCTACGCCGAGATTGGCCCTGCAGACGGAGCACCACCGTAATCGCCGTGTGCCACGAGGCCTCTTAGCCTCTCTCCTCCCGCTCTCTCACGGCGATCTGTCTCAATACGACGGGCAGCATCAACCACCTCCTCAAAGGTAACTGTCGAAACTCTCTCCCCGGTCATCAATATGCGGATGGGATAAATAAGGCCATCAATAAATCTTCGAATCCTCTCTCGGTCTGTAGGAACCATCCACATGGCATGACGGGCCAACTGTGTGAATCTCATCTCATACCGATTAACCGTCATATCTCCCTGCTTCAACCACTCAAACTGACGTCGCAGCTCCTCTCTCTGAGACTGAGGCACGCACTTCTCCAAAAATACCGCGAGAATCGCCGCCAGTCGAGGGAACCGCCCACGTCGGGCCTACGCCTTCGAAATCCTCCCACCACCGAAATGCCGCACTTGTGAACCGAAAAGTGTGAACGAAACACCGTTGGACTCTAGAATACCCGCGGTGCGAAGCATGCGCCGACATCCGTCGAGAAAACCCTGGGCATCCTCGCCCTCGACACCACCGAATGTCGGAGGCCGTAGCCTCTCATCTCTCCAAACGACGTCGCTCATCGTCGGCATAGGTGGAACCATATAGCGAGGAGTCGGTGCAACGGCGCAACCGGCCGGACCGGCTCGGGTGTGCGAGCCACGGGGGTCCGATTCCTCCCCTCGCCCGTGAAGAAGACATCGGAGTAGTAGCCGCAACTACCCGAGCCAAGCCTCGTGCACACCGATAAGATCTGAGCCAAGGTCTCCCGAGACCCGGATCATAACGGGCACCGCCGGTGCCCGAACACTGAGTTGTCGGAGCGTCCGCCGCCGGAATCTGGTCCCGAGCTCCGGCCACTCAGTGCGAGAATCCGACCCCGAGTCCGGTCGGCTGGCGGGTCGCCAGGTGCCGGCACCGCCGCTCTTAGCCTACTGCCACGACCACGGCCTCTAGGTGCCAACGGTGGTCGTCCGCCACGTCCGTTAGCTCGTGTTCTCGCCATCTGCGAGAGAATAGAGTATGGAAAAATTTAATTTCATGATAACACAAATCGCACGATATGAATCTAAGAAAATCAGGTTTTTCCTAAAGTTTCCTGTAGCCCTCCGAGGATAGATACGGACGTCTACGTACCGATCCGCGAAAGCCTACTAAACCGGCTCACGACTCGCGAGTCCTAATAACCTAGGGCTCTGATACCAACTTGTCACGACCCAAATCCGGTCGTGATGGCGCCCAACAATCAAGCTAGGCCAGCCAGACCAACCATTTCTGATTACATCGACAACAATTACTTATCGAACTCCAATAATAATAATAATGAACAAAATACTGAGAAGTGCAAAAATAACTGACACTCCCAAAGATCTGGAGTCACAAGTCTAGAGCCTCTAACAAAACCCAACGAGAATAGAGAATACTGTATAGAAATACTCAAGTCTGAATACAAAATAACAACTGGAAAGAGGAGGAGTAGTTAGGTTCTGCGAACGTAGGCAGCTACCTCAGCAACTCGATATGACACTGCAAACGCTGGAAATGCCTGTCTACTGCTCCTGAGTACCTGAGTCTGCACACAAAAGGTGCATCGAGTAGGGGTGAGTACTAAGTACTCAGTGAGTAATAAATATATAGTAGTAGCTGAAAATAAGAAATCCACAGAATACCACAATATGAAGCTACACTACAGTCCGAATCTCCTACGAACTAGCAGCAACAATACAATACAGCTACCACAGAGTAATTCAACAAATACAGATGCAATGCAATGCACATAACCGCTACGGCGTGTAGTCCGATCCAATTTAACATTGACGGCGCTCACTGGGGGTGTGTACAGACTCCGGAGGGGCTCCTACAGCCCAAGCGCAATACTGCTGCGGCGTGCAGCCTGATCCACATATCAACCACTGCGGCGGGCAGCCCGATCCCCTGCTCAATCCACAATAAGCAATTAAGTCACAAAACAGTTCATTTTTCTTAATTCCAGTTCATAATTTATGAAAAATACTTTAACTTTTATTAAATTTGTAAAAGCTGGTGACTTAGCATTTCAAAAGTGTGATTTTAATTTCCAGGACTGAGATCAGTGATTTAAGCAATTATAGCTATCACATAAATACTGTCCTCTAAGGACACTACAGGTCGGCACAAGGCCCCAAACAAGGCTTACAGCCCACAAATATATCAAATACAGTGTATTTCCAACACTAACAACATATTATTCACATCCCGGATGGACCAAGTCTCAATCCCTAGTCACAATCAATCCCGCACCTGCCACGGTGTGCGAGCCACGCTCTACTAGCGTCACAATGTGCTAAGCCGGGGTTTCGAACCCTCAGGCTACCATATACACAAACTACTCACCTCTAGCCGGTCGTAGACTCGTCCGCGATACCTTTTCCTTTGAATTTAGCTCCCTCGTGCGTAGAATCTAGTCAAACCACAATAATTATATCAAATACGGGTCAAAGAATCATAACTCATTTCAATTTACATGAAATTCGCATAAATACACTAAGTTGGTAAAACCCGACCCCGGGCCCACTGATCGGAAAATACCGAAATTAGTACCAACGCGACCCCCATCTCGCCACGAGTCCGTGCATATAAATTTTATCAAAATCGGAGTTCAAATGGCCTTCCAAAACTCAAAATCCCGTTTTCAATATCTAGGCCACATTTCTTCAAGATTTCAACCCAATTTCATGGAGATTGATGTTAATTCTACCATAAAATGATGTTTTGAGTCAAGAATCTTACCTCCGACGAATACCCGATGATTTCTCAGTGATTTCCTCGAGTTTTCTTCTCTCTAGGGCTCAAAATTGTGTTTTGGGGGTGTAAACCCGTAAGCCCTCTGTTCTGTGATATAAATTCACCTGCCAGAACATTTTGTTCTACGCGTTCGCGTGAGCTCCCACGCGTTCGCGATGGACAACCCCCTTTTACTCTACGCGAACGCGACGACTCCCACGCATTCGCGATACTCGACCCGGACTTACCCTACGCGAACGCGAACTCCTCCACGCGTTCACGATGAACAAGATTCCCAGTCTCCCAAAATCCTTCTACGCGTTCGCGACTACCAGTCACGCGAACGCGAAGCTTAACTCCCTCTGACCTACGCGAACGCGACGCCATTGTCGCGAACGCGATGCTTTAGCCCACCTGGCCTTCGCGAACGCGACCCATGTCACGCGAACACGAAGGCTTAAATGTCTGGACAGAACCTGCAGTTTTTCTGCAGATTTTTGCCAAGTCCAAATGCCCGGTTGATGGTCCGAAATCATCCCGAGGCCCCCGGGACCCCAACGAAAACTACCAACGTACTCCAAAACATAATACGGACTTGTTCCAATCATAAAAACACCATACTAAACATCAAAATCACCATTTACTCACGAATTCAAGCCTAAGTTTCTTCAAAACTTTCAAAACTAACATTCAATCCAAAACCCTATCAAACGATGTCCGAATGACCTGAAAATTTGCAGACATATCCAAAATCACATAACGAAGCTACAGAAATTGTCGGAATTCCATTCCGACCCCCGGATCAAAATATCACCTACCATCCGGTTTTCGCCAAAAATCAACATTTGCCAATTCAAGCCTAGAACTACATCGAACCTCCGAATTGAATTCCGATTGTTCTCCTAAGTCATAAATGATCACCCGGAACTAGTCGAATCATCAAAATCCGGTTCCGAGCACTCTAACTCAATAGTCAACTCTTGGTTGACTTCCCATATTCAAGCTTTCTTCAAACATGCTATTTGTTTCATTTTCAATCCAAATCACTCCTAACTCACCCGATATACTCTAATACTGTTTTAAAAGCATAAGATATGTAAATGCGAGGTAACGGGGTGGTAATTCCCGTAACGACGGGCCGGGTCGTTACATAAAACGTCTCAGTATATATACAATTTTTCTTTGTGCTTGAGTTTTGATATTCATATAATATTTGTCGAAATAAAACATAGTATAATACAAAATGTTGGGTCCGGACTTGCACGGGCTATCCTATCTAGTATCTACATATAATGTAGTTCATTGGGTTGACCAGTAGTGATATAATTGGTTTGAGCTTGTCCTGTAGTCACTGCTGAATTTTAAGGAATCATTTGTTGTTACTGGTCCAACCTAATGCCAAAAGATTATTGGATTGTGGGATAACTTTGCAGTTTTTATCTATGATAATTTACTGAGCAGACGCTACCTTTGGTTTTCGCGGGGGGGAGGGGTGGGGGGGGTGGTTTTAACTTTTTGTCATACTAAAGAATTGATGAAAGTAATTGTTTTTTTAATTCATCAAAATGTTCATGGAAAGAATAAAACTGGATTGACTGGTTGACCCAAGAAAATAGATTTTTATTTTCCCGGATTGATTATTCAATATCTTAAATTCACGGTCCAATTAAAGTATTGCATTAATAAAAGATTCTCCATTCACAAAATAGGAAAACATCCAAAGTTCCAAACTTTTAAATAAAGGTAAAGGCATCTTAAGCATATACCGGCCATCACATCCTTATGTGTGATAAAGGAGTTGCTTAAATCCAATCGATATAAGTTGAAAAAACCAACAAAGATTTGCAGAACTTGTTAACTAAGGCATCATTTGATTCACGGACTAATTATGCAAGAATTTTTTTCATGCAGTGAACAATAATGAAAGAATTATTATATAGGAACTAATTATTGAATTCCTTTATTTAGTTAACCTTTTCTATGTATAACTAACACATATATATATATAGGGTGGATCTAGAGTTTAATATTTAGGTTCACGGGAACTCGGTAGATTTTGCTCAAGTTATGTTTATATATTAAGAAGTCTATATATATATATATATATATATATATATATATATATATATATATATATATATATATATATATATATAGTTTCACATTATTAGGGCTTCATATTTATAATATAATATGATATTGAAAAGATATCATATGAGTGTTGGCTTAAACTAACCCAAAGATATTTAACACCGTATGATATTATCTGCTTTTGATTTTAACTAATCCTCACAGTTTTTTTTAAATTGCCTCGTACCATTAAGAGTATCCAACTCTTAGGATGTGTATGCATTTTGAAGGTACGCGTAAAAATATTAAACTAGCCCAATGAGAAGAAAAATACTAAGCAGTTACCTGCTTTGATAAAAACAGCTTTGAAGTGCTGAAAAATAACTTTTAAGTATTCAAACTTGTTTTATAAATAAGCAGTTACCTGCTTGGATAAAAGTGTTGAAGCTTAAAAAAAGCTGTTGAAGTATTTGGTAAACAAGTACTGGTAAGAGCTTTTAAGTGATGAAACTTATTTTATAAACAAGCGATTTCCACTGAATTGCTTCAAGAAAAACGCACAAAATTTAAAGATGAAGCATAGATCGATGAGGATGAAAGGAGACCGCAGTCTTCAAAGTTCAAACAGAAGAAAATAGGAGAAATACGATAATTTATGGTTTCTTTGACGGATGGTAATTTTGGTATTATAAAAAAATATAAGGGACAGGAGGGTAATTTCACTGGTCAAACCAAAATGGCTTTTAAGCCAAAATAAAAAAAGTTGGGGTAGACCAACTTGTTGCTTTTAGCTTTTTTTAAGCATTTTTTTGTTTTTTTAAGCAGCTTTTTTTTATCCAAACACTCCATCCCATAAAAAAGTACTTAAAAGCTGGTTTGACCAGTTTTTAAGCCCATCCAAACATCCTCTAAGCCGGACCCAGCACCATTATTTTGCCATCGTTATACCTTAATACAATGAGATATATCTGTTTTGGGTAAGCATGTACGATCTTTTCCAAGACATAATATTATTAAGAGTATCTAACTGTCACGACCCAAAAATCCCTCTCAAGGAGTCGTGATGGCACCTAGTTCTCAAACTAAGTAAGCCTAACATAAACCGAAATAACGTTGCTACTTATTAACTTCAACTGAAATTTCTCTAAACGATTTACTATTCCCAAAATCGGTAGTACAAGTCACAAACCTTTCTAAGAGTAGTTATACAATATAATTACATAATTGTTCCGAAACAAAAGGAACAAATGAAAATAAGTACAATTGAAGGTGACTCTGAGGACTGCGAACGCTATAGCAGGTTTACCTTGAGTCTCCACGGCAACGAATAGCTACCATCGATCAAATACCTTGATCTGTACACAAAAATGTACAGAAGTGTAGTATCAGCACAAGTGACCACATGTGCTGGTAAGTATCTACCCTACCCCGGCGAAGTAGTGACGAGGCTAGGACCAGACACTCACATAAACCTGTGCAGTTTGTAGCGTACAAAATAATAGGTAGCAAATAACAATAATGGCAACAATGATCTACCAGAGATATAAATAGATGGCAACAATGATCTACCAGAGATATAAATAGCTAGCAACAAGAACGCCACAAATATTTCTCAACAAATAATTAATACAAGTGCAATCAATTAATCGAGTCTTTCAAGATAAATATTTCGCATATAAATCCTCCAAGTAATAATCTCTAGAATAATATGCTTTCAATAAATACGTTTCGA
Organism: Nicotiana noctiflora; assembly: GCA_032618575.1. Taxonomy (NCBI): domain Eukaryota; kingdom Viridiplantae; phylum Streptophyta; class Magnoliopsida; order Solanales; family Solanaceae; genus Nicotiana; species Nicotiana noctiflora. Next base: position 36,536 of record JASVEL010008646.1, read on the forward strand.
ATATATTTCCTTCAAATAAGTATTTTTCGAATATAATTCTTTTGATTAAAGGTCACCTTGTGACGCCTCATTTCAAAATCATAATAATATAGGTCTCGACCCACTTTCATATTTTTACGGCATCTCGTGCCCATATTTATATTACAACTGCACAGACAACTCACGTGCAATTAAATAAAATTATAGTATTTTCCCCCGGCATCTTGTGCCAACATATTTCTATTTCACATTGCACATTAGTATTCTCTTGTTGCTCAGTTCACAGGGTCCATGACCCAATACAATTAAGAATGTTCGACGAGCCTCATTTACTTAACATAAAGTATAGTACAACTTCCAATTAGGAAATCAACAAGAAAAGATGAAGTTATTTTTAGTAATCATTTGATAAAGAAAATACTCTTTTCAATTATAGTACAATTATTGAAGCTTGAAGTATTGAACCATATATAAATGCGATGAAATAATGCAAACACGGTAGGTTCTAACACGAAGGGCCACAACAGTAAAAGAATTCAAACAGTTTAAACACTTAAATTGATAACTACAAAAAAACACAACAGTAGCAAGTGCACGTCATCACCATTATAAGGAATCAAAATCCAGCCACTAACAAGAATAAGGACAACAAAGACAGATTATATGAACATGTTTGATTGGACATGGAGTTAAAAACAAAGAATACTTTTAGAATTTGTGGTCCTAAATAAATCCAAATGGAGCCCAGAATAATTGTGTGGTTATAAAAACTTTTCATTAACGGTAGAATTGTAAGATTAAATTAAATTGTTACTAAATTTAAAAAAAATTCATTCTTGGAACAGACCATAAAAAAAATAAATTCACGTAAACTGAATTAGAAGGAATATCTTTTGTCTACTCTCTATATTGGACCTTATTCACGCATCGAATAATATAGACCATTTGGAAAGCGTGAGATCTATTGAAAATAGTGTGCTTATTCACGCATCGAATAATATAAGACCATTTGGAAAGCGTGAGATCTATTGAAAATAGTGTGCGATATAAAGAATTTTGCTGAATAAAAAGAAGCCAACTGCGTTAGAGTTGCTTATGGATACGTGTATAATTCTTAGCCACACTTTATGCTCCAAAGAATTTGTCACTTCTGAACTAATGATATTAATTCACCCATCACCCTCAAAGGAAACAGCAGGAGCATAGTTAATGTGTCTGTTTTAATAAGTTTACCAAATAGTCAAAACATTATTGAAGAATGGTCAACGTTAAATAAAAATGTAGAATTTAAGATATATAAACAGTGTAGTTTAATCTAATTATAAATATGTTTTTTTTACTATCATCTAATTAATGATTGTTTTAGAGTCGTATTTCTAAAATCTTATAAATATTCTGATTGTTTAAATATAACGCTTGTCACAATCCAAAACTTAACTTGTCGTGATGGTACCTATCATGGTACTAGGCAAGCCGACAAACCAGAGTCTTAGACACATCCAACACATTTAATTATAAAATATGCCATAACAGGTTTTAAATTAGTAAGAGATTTCATAAAAAATGGATAACACTATCACAATTCGATACATAAGTTTTCCCAAAATCAGACCACTAAGTACATGAGCATCTATAAATACAAAGTCTGAAACACTGTCTAAGAAACTGAAACTGAACAAGTAAAATTGAGGGATAGTGGAGGAGATTCAAGATATGTGAACGCCAGGGCAACTACCTTGAAAATCTTCGAATTAGTGAACTCTGAGAATCAGCAACTGCTGTGACCGAAAATACTTGGATCTGCACACAAAATGTAGGGTGTAGTGAGAGTACATCCAACTCAATAAGTTACAAATTTAACCTTTAGACTGACAGTAGTGATGAGTTCGAGTATTATAGCCTACATACAACATTAATTATACTATTTTACGGAAAATATGACATTGATATCTAAGAAATCCTAATCTACAAGTAATGGTACAAGAATTTACACTTGCTTCCAGATTTAGTAATAAATTCAATACAATATAGGGAAGATCCAACGCAAATGCAAATAAATCCAGGGCAGATCCAACCCAAATGTAAATAAATCCAGGGCAGATACAGCCCAGTACAAGTAAATTGATAGCAACTATGCTCACTGTAGATGTGCAGACTCTCGAGGGGCGGATCCAGCCCAAACGCTATAATAAGCCAAATCCTGGCATGAATCAATAAAGAATGCTACCACTACAGGAAAAGAGGTCTTTAACGACCACTTTATTACGAAAGGAAATTAATCCAGTCGTTATATGTATGCTTATAACGACCAATATTTATTCCGGTCGTTAAAATCAATTTTTACTATATTTTTTTACGACGGAATAATTTCCTGTCGTTCAAATATGCCTAATCCCCTCGTTATAAATTAAATTAATCTGAATATAATATCAAAATTTATGCGGTAACTTTCCCTCCTTTATTTTCTCAACAACTCCCGCCCATATCCCCAATTAATCAAAACACCCCTAAAATCTCTGAATCCTAACGTTATCCCAAAGCTATCCAAAAGCGACATATACCAGATTCAGCAAAGAGGGCAAAGAATCACGAACAAATAGGTCTCGCTGCAACTGCTCCATCGGCGATCGAGTTCTAGCATCGATTATATATACAGAGCAAAACTCAACTAAAAATCACAAAACAATTTGGTCTTCTTGCTGTACGCAACTTATAATCAGTGTGCGAATCTGTGTCAACTCTAATAGCTGGGTATCAACGCTAATAGCTAGGTGTTAACGCTAATAGCTGGGTGTCAACGCTAATAGCAATTGGTTCTGTTCTTGTCGTGGATTCTGTCGATAACGCAAGCTAATCATACAATTTGGTGTTCTTGCAGTGCTTTCTCGTCAGGTAAACTCAAGTCACTAAATCTGTAGTTGTAATTATTCTGAAATTGGGCTTTTTGTTATCTCTCTGCTTTTCAAATCGAGGTCTTCTAGATTTTTATGTGTTAATTGTTCTGTTTCCAGTATATTTCTTGCAATTTTTCAACGCACAGAACCAACTGCTTTCCATCAAAGTTGTTTTCCTCATCTTCTGTTTTCTCTGCCATTTTATGCACGATATATAGGTGAAATTTTTGAATTCTTAATCTGTTATAGTTTGCTAGAGAGGTGCTGTACGTTATAGTTGCTATATACACATTTATAGCTATTAATGTAAATGTAGTGACAATCTCTATTTTTTAAGAATGTACTAACTGGTGACCATGCTTTGGAACTGCTTTGGATATATTGTTGAAAAATTTATTCTTCAAGTCAATCACCTATGCCTCCATAAAAGATTAAACCTGTTTATTTAAAATTCATTGCCTTGTTTAATTTTACAGGGCAAGAAGATGCCATCATGCAATTAAAATAGGAATAAACATTTCTCTAAAATAAAGAAACAAAATAATCCCGAGGTTCATGAAATGATTTAGTTTCTTAATAATTAAGCTCGAACTTACTGAAACCAATTTGTTCACTAAGATAAGGGATTAGTATGAATTACAAATATGTAACAAAGACACAAGCTAATTAGATCGATATGGAAGTGAAATTCTAGAGTAATGGAGTTTTACCTGTAAAAAGTAAGTTTTGTAGCGAAATCTAATGGTAGTCAGTCTTTATATAAAATAGGGAAACAAAACAACTGTGAGTAAAAAGGTTAATTTCTGTCATAGATATTTTATCTGTAAAAGTGGTTATCAAAGAATATGCTTCTACCTATAAAAGATACATTTCCTAGAGAATAATGAATTTGTAAGTAAAAATAATTGTGTGTGTTCGTGTGAAGCAAAAAAGGTGAGTTACAGGTATCAAATATTAATGAATTAGTAGATCAAGTAATTAGATTGATATTGATTGTAATAAGGAAAAATAATCTTAATTATTAAAAAATTGCTAGTGCTGAGATATGTCTATGAATCAATCTTACATACAAAATGAGGAAAATTAATGTTTGGAGTAAGTAATAATAAATTGGTTTCCTAAAAACAAATTACAGATATCTGATTTTGTTAACTTCGTGCTTACAGCTCCTATTCCAAGCTACATTCCTTGTGTATTCTGATCCTTCAGTTGCTCTATCCTTTAGTAGCTCTGATTGAGGCCTACATTAAATATTTGTTCCAGTATACTATCCACTCACCCGTAAATATGAATGAATCTTGGGTGAATGCCTCATCAAGTGTGTTGGTTCTGCCTTCCTCTTCATGTGTTATGACAAAGAGTCTTTCTGCGATTTTAGAGTAGGATGAAAGCTCACCACTGACTAGTATCTGCAGTACTGTGTTCTCTATCCATTTGCACCTATTTGTGTCCGTAAAATTCTAGTACTACCATGTGATTCTAAGTCCAGCTCTCATGCTTGTGCTTGTCTCTTTTCCTTCTTCAACGGATTGAGCACTAAGTGCTAATACCACCTTCTGAAGTCGTATTAGGAGGAAAAAATTAATTAAATTATAATCATTTCTAGTGTAAAATAAAATTTAAAGGGTAAAAAAATAAATAATGTTTTACTAAGAGGTTTTTTGTTTTAAATATAATATAATTCATTGATAAGTTTTCATGTAATATATGAGTTATTGATGATTAATAAGTTATTTTAACATATATACATATATATTACACATGCACCAGATTATGGCACCTAATAAGAAATGGATGGAACTTGTCTATGACCGACTTGGTAATGCTTACAAGCTTGGGGTGGAGAGCTTTCTGGATTTTGCTTTTACAAGATTAAGTGAAGCGCGTTTAATACGTTGTCCATGTATCAAATGTTGTAACACATCTTCGGGAACACGTGAGATGGTTAAGTCACATTTAATAGTACATGGAATAATTCAAAATTATACTTTTTGGTATCACCACGGGGAAAAGTTAGGTGAGCCACAATCAACTCCAGAAGATGTAGAAGATGATGACATTGAAGAAGCTGACGGTGAGGATGAAATATATGGGATCCTAAGAGATTTATACCCTGATTTTGATGCAGACAATATGACCACTGATGGTGATGATTTTCTTGAGGTGGAACCAAATCTTGAAGCAAAAAAATTCTATAGGCTTTTAAAGGATTTTGAGCAACCATTGTACCAAAATTCAAAAGTTTCTAAACTTTCTACTATGGTTAAATTGCTTCATATCAAAAGTATTGGGTGTTGGAGTAATGAGTCATTTACAATGTTATTGAAGATGTTGAAGGAAGATCTATTACCTGACGAATCAAACTTGCCAGATTCATATTACGAGGCAAAGAAGATAATTCGGGATCTTGGACTTTCTTATAGAAAGATTGATGCTTGTAAGAATAATTGTATGTTATATTGGAAGGATGACAAGTTTCTTGAATCTTGCAAAGTTTGTGGAGCGTCTAGATGGAAAGAGAATAAACATAGTGGAGAAACTAAATTTAAAAGTGGGAAAAAGATACCGCACAAGATTTTACGTTATTTTCCCTTAAAACCAAGACTCCAAAGGTTGTTTATGTCCTCAAAGATATCATCTTTAATGACATGGCATCATGACAAAAGAGTTGACGATGGAATAATGAGGCACCCAGCTGACTCAATGGCATGGAAAAAGTTTGATGAACTTCACCAATCTTTCGCCGATGAACCTCGTAATGTTCGACTTGGACTTGCTAGTGATGGTTTTCAACCGTTTGGAAGTTCTAGAACTCCATATAGCATTTGGCCTGTTGTGCTTATTCCTTATAATTTACCACCTTGGCTATGTATGAAGCAAGAGAATTTTATTTTGTCGACGCTTATTCCTGGTCCTGAAAGTCCAGGAGACGCAATTGATGTTTTTCTTCAGCCTTTGATGGATGAATTAAAGGAATTATGGGAAACTGGAGTGGAGACCTTTGATGCGTCAACTAAACAAAACTTTATGTTGCATGCAACTTTATTATGGACCATTAATGACTTTCCGGCTTATGCAAACTTATCTGGATGGAGTACAAAAGGAAAATTGGCTTGCCCATGTTGCAATAAAGAAACATCCTCAATTAGGTTAGAAAATGGTAAAAAGCAGTGTTATATGGGTCATAGGCGCTTTCTTCCTCTTAATCACAAATGGAGGAATGATAAAGATTCATTTGATGGCACTAAGGAGCGAAGACTACCACCCAAAATTTTATCCGGTGAGGATATACTTGATCAAATGGCTGATTTAGATGGTTTACCACTAACAAAGGATCCAAAGAAAAAGATTAAAATATCACATGAGAGTAGGGGTGATAATTGGAATAAGAAGAGTATTTTCTTTGATCTTCCTTATTGGAAAACTTTATTGTTGCGACATAATTTAGATGTGATGCATATTGAGAAAAATATATGTGACAATATCTTGGGGACAATCTTAAATGTCAAAGGAAAAACCAAAGATACCATAAAAGCTCGATTGGATTTGCAAGCAATGAACATAAGAAAAGAATTGCATCCAATTAAAAATGGGGATACATATGAGCTACCAACAACATGTTACTCGTTACCTCCGGAAGAGAAAAACAAATTTCTCAGATTCTTAAAGAACTTAAAGGTCCCAGATGGATATTCATCAAATATATCTCAGTGTATCAACACTAAAGATAGCAAAATTTCAGGCCTAAAAAGTCACGATTGCCATGTTATTCTACAACATTTACTTCCACTTGCTATACGTGGTATGCTTTGCAAATATGTATGTGAACCTCTTATTGAGTTGTCTTTATTTTTCAACTTGCTTGGAGCAAAATGTTTAAGAATGGATGAGTTAGAACAGATAGCAGCTCAAATTCCTATAACTCTGTGCAAGTTAGAAAAGGTATTCCCTCCTTCATTTTTTGATGTAATGGTGCACTTGCCGATTCATTTAGCTAATGAAGCTATGATTGCTGGACCTATTCAATATCGATGGATGTATCCAGTGGAGCGATGGCTATACTTTTTAAAATCTTTAGTTGGCAATAGGGCTTGCCCAGAAGGTTCTATCGCGGAGGGATATTTGGCAATTGAATGTTTGACTCTTTGCTCAAGGTACTTGCATACAATGAAAACAAAGTTTAATCGCCTTGAGCGGAATTATGATGGTGGTGTTATTGAATCTGATGGAGGTTTAACAATTTTTTCTCAACCTGGAAAAGAATTAAGAGATGGAAAATTGGACAAACTTAATTCAGATGAATTAGAGCAAGCACATATTTATATTTTGAAGAACTCTGTGATGAAATTCAACCATTCCTCGAGTAAGTATTGATTCGACATAATAATTCACATATACTTTATCCGTGATTTCAATTAGAATGACATTTTATTCTTTAACTTTTTGTAGAGAGTTTTCAGAAATTCCAGGTGATACCTCTCAAAAACATTCAGATAGGGAGTTCATTAGTTGGTTAAAAAAAAGGTTAGTAATAGTTATATACTATTGCTATTTTTTAAAACATAATTTTTTATATAGTATTTTCTAATTAAATTATATAATTGATTTTGATAGGTTGTAGAATTGTACAAATGTGATAACAGTAAGAAAATGGAAGATTTGCTCACGTTGTCACGTGGTCCCCTGCCATATGTGAAACGTCTCAAAGGTTACATTATTAATGGATATAGGTTTCATGTGGAAGAGCATGACAGGGGTTTGAGAACTCAAAATTGTGGGGTGGTTGTAGTTGGTGAGACAGATGAAGAGAATAAAAATATTGATTATTATGGAGAACTTACTGAGATTCTTGAATTGCAATTTATTGGAGGAAAAAGAGTGATCTTGTTTAGATGTAAGTGGTTTGATGTGTATGACCAAGAAAAGGGAGTAAAAATGGATGAATATGGCTTTGTGAGTATTAATCCTCGGCGGTTATTGAAAACTAACGAGCCATTTGTGTTAGCAAACCAAGCATTACAAGTATTTTATGTCGACGATCCTTCAAATAAAGGCTGGCATGTTGTAAGAAAAGTTGTGCCTCGTGATACTTTTGACATTTTGCAAGAAAAGGATGATGATTTGGAGAATTTGGATAATTCTACACAAATGAAAAGGAAAAGAACTCAGGAAAGTTTTTAACCTTTATAATGGTTATTGTTAATATTTATTTCATTTGGCCTCTTGCTTCTTGCTTTTCTAGGCATAACTCGTTTACTGTACGGCAAAATTTGGCTAATAATTTGAGAAAAGAAGTTTTCTGATTTAGTTTTTATGGATCACTTTTACTTGGTATGCATTTTCAATATTTAGCTTGTAATGTGAGTGTTGTTTGTATGCCCTTTCTGAAAGCTTTCCTTAGGATTTTGATCTTTCCTGCATAATGGAGAGCATTATTCTGTGTGTATTCTGTACTAGCAAATTTAATGTTGATTCTATGAAGAATCTTATTGCTGTAGAGACATGTCTTCATTAGAACTTTATGGTTTCTGTTTCGTTGCCTTCCTCTATCTAATCTACATCTTCATACTTCTCTGTTACTTTTCTCTCTGAAATGAAAAGGATTTGTTGCATGTTATTTTTCAGGAATTGGTCTAAGCTTGTAGGTCGCACCTCCAAGATTCTGGACAACTCCGGTGAGCATTGCGTGTGTTTCCATGGTCTTACTCTTCTCTACTGGCTAGTCATAGCTACTTTTAATCTTTTCTTGACTTTGGATTTTTACCCCCTATGCCAAAGTGAAGTTGAGACCCACCCACTGTTGTTTTTCTCTCATTACAGTTGTTAAATAATTTGCTTCATTTCACTCACCAGGTGTGTAACTTGTCGGTGGCTATATTGATGCATTTTCTCAGCTATTTCTTCGGTCTTTTAGTTGATATCACCTGTAGAGATTTTGAACTTCCATTGTTCTAGATTTTGAGATATTCTAAGTTGGAAGTATCTATTCGCGAAATGTGATGAAATGTGCTTATTCTGTAGTTTTTACTTTTGTAATTTGGCATTAGATATAGCTTTCTTAGGTAAGTTTGTATAACTTTTCTAAGGAATGCATAACAGAGGAGATTTTTTTAAATTTGTTTTTAGTCTTGGCCTATTTCCAGTTCATTCGATTAAAATTGTCCAATATGAATCAATTTGGTTTTGTATATATAGGCACCAAGTCAGAGAATTATGATCAAGTTAGGTTTTGGATACATAGGCGATGCAATGCTTTAGTACCTGAGCTAACATTGTAATTCAACTGAGTTTTCTACTTTGGGTGCCGTTGCGCTTGGTCACAACTGTTAATGTTTATTAATTCTGGTAGAGTAATTTTATGCCCATTCTGCAAGACAATCATACTCTCACACTTTCTGAATTTATTGCTAAACATTGGTAAGTGTTTGTCACATTAACAGTCAATGTCATATCAATCTTGAGAACATTTATCGCCGTAGCACCAAATTGATTATCAGATCAAAACTGAGACCAAAACTGAGAAGTTTGAAAAAAGGAAGATAGGTTCTTACTCCCTCAGAATATGGTCAAAAGCTTACTGTACATGCCCTGTAGCAAAGTAGCAGTGATTGTTTTCCTTCCAGTTCATCTTCTCCTAAAGTTTCTGAATTTTTTCCGACATTTTATATATACTTTCCGTTGTTTGCATTCTTGATCAATGATCACACGTTTTCTCATTTCAAACATATTTCACTCTTAAGTCATTATATTATTACATCTGTGTGAAAGCTTTTAAGATATAAGCCAACTATAATTCTCCCTACACAATTTTTGGGCTATTGGCTGGATGTCGGCCTTGGTTTTCATGGTGATTTGCCAAATTTGTTAAGTTTAGGTCATCCCAAAATTAAGCCTTAGCTTTGACTTTTCTTCTCAGGCTAACAGTTACTCCATACTTTTATTTATTTTAGGTTGACATGAATCCATCAAAGTCTGAAATGGGAGCAACTTCAAAGAGTGTACATCATGCATATATTCAACCTGGTGCTTTAGCAAGGGGAAGAGGATACAACTTTGGATCTGTAAAAACAAGTATTGCAAAGAGAACTCAGATTGGAGAAAGTAAAAATTACAACTCAACAGCTTCTGAGCATAATAGGCTTGCACATACTAATAATCTTGTGCCCCTTGGTTTCGCTTCGATGGAAGTCGATGCTCCTCTCACTCAAGACGCTGAAGCGAAGCAAGGTCTCTTAAGTTTCAACTTTTTTTTATTTTTCTTATTGAACTGGTATTGCTTTTATGTTGCACTTAAATCAAAATTTGCAGAAACAGGAGGAGCTTTGAAGAATGTAAATCTTGCATACATTCAACCCCCGTCTTTAGCAAGGGGACGAGGGCAAAGCTTTCGATCTTTGGGCTCTACAAAAGTAAATATTGGCAAAAAGAATCTGTTTGGAGAGATAAAAAATTACAACTCGGGGGCTTCTAAGAAGAATAAGCTAGCACATAATAGTAATAATCTTATGCCTCTTGGTTTTGATATGATGGAAGAAGATATTCTCTTCACTCAAGAAGCTGCAATGATGCAAGGTCTCAAGTTTTAATTATTCTTTTTTGTTTGTTATAATACTGGAAGTTATTTTATACTTTACTCAAATCAAAATCTCCAGTAGTTGGAGCTACTTCGAAGAATGTACGAGACACTTGCAGTCAATCTGGTGCTTTAACAAGGGGACGCGGGCAAAATGTTAGATCTGTGGGCTCGGAAAAAGGAAGCGTTGGAAAGAGAAATCTTCTTGGGGAAAGTAAAAATCACAACCCAGCAGCTTGTGAGCCGAATAAGCTAGCAAATAATAGTAATAATCTTATGCCTCCTGGTTTTGATATGACGGAAGAAGATATTCCCTTCACTCAAGAAGCTGAAATGATGCAAGGTCTGAAGCTTTAATTATTCTTTTTTGTTTCTTATAAGACTCGAAGTTATTTTATGCTTTACTCAAATCAAAATTTGCAGAAATTGTAGCTAATTCGAAGAATGTACGAGACACTGACAATCAACCTGGTGCTTTAGCAAGGGGACGCGGGCACAACTTTAGATCTATGGGCTCGACAAAAGGAAGCGTTGGAAAGAGTCTTGTTAGGGAAAGTAAAAATCATAACTCAGCAGCGTCTGAGCAGAATAAGCCAGCACATAATAGTAATAATCGTATGCCTCCTGGTTTCGATCCGATGGAAGACAATGTTTCTCTCGCTCAAGAAGATGAAATGATGCAAGGTATCAATTTTAATATTTTTTTGTCATAAGATTGGAATTTAATTTATGTTAAAAATAAAAATTTGCAGATCTATGTGAATTAGAAAACCCAAAAAAGGTGAGAGGAAAGAATAAGAATAAAGATGTTGCGGGACTCAAACCCGGAGAAAAGTTTAGAGTTAACTTTTACCACAATCGGGTTGTTGGGAAGCATCAAGCCTCATTTTCGAGACATTTGGGTATATTAGTTCGTGATCGTAATATGTGTCCGTTGCAAGTACATTCATGGAAGGACATCGGAGAAGATAAGCTGGAACACATGTGGCGAGCTGTTACGGTAAGAATCTAAAGCACTATAAAAAAATATTTTAATTGAAGGTTTCTTATTCCCCGGACAACATTGTCCTCCGTGGCTTAATTGAAACAATACATAATACTTGGTTCATTTCTGTCACTTTTTGGGGTTTTTGGTATTGGAAAGCAAATTTACCACAAGGGGAAGATAGGGACCATCCGGCATGTAATATATTTGGACCTATAAATAAAAACCTAGAAGGAGTTAAGTTTCCAAATAGCCTTGTTGTGGTAGCTGGTTTGGATCTTGTTCAAGTTTGAAAATTGGCTTATGTTAAAGCTAGCAACAATAGGTTTCTACTTCTTGCCTAATAACGATCATTTTCACTGCCTAATGAAGGAGATAACCAACTTCATCCATCATAAGTCCTAACTGTTCATATTCCTAGAATTGCCTCTCCTTTCATCTTCAAATCTGGTAACATTAAAATCCCCTCCTACCACCCAAGGAATAGACATCAATCCATTAATTGCTGCCAATTCTTACTGTTATCAGTTAGCGGGAAAGTTTCACCAATATTGGCACCTGTGCCATCGTCTGCACCAGAGGTTGCACCTGCCCCTATACATTCAACTCACAAAGGTCATGTGGCGAAACCTCCTTGTCATTTCGAGAGATTCCCAAGGAAGGCGACTAGTCAGCCTCCCGTACTACCGCCTATTAGACCACCAGTCCATGCACCTCATATTGCTCCCTCTCCACCACAGAAAATGCATGCTCCAACACCAGTCCCGCATGAAATCTCTACGTCGAGCCCATTGCCCTCTGTTGTGTATGCTCACACTCAGCCTCCTCCACTGACACCTTCAGTTGCGTAGCCTCCTCACAGAATACCTTCAGGTTCAAAATCCCAATCTTCATGTAAGTAGCAAGAACATTTTCTATTTGGTTTATTCAGAAAAGCTAATAAGCTCTCGAGGCATGCTAAGAAATAATTCATCAGTATTCAATATTCTTTGAGTTTCATTCAACCGAGGAGAGGGACACGGATTAAAGCAAGTGGAACTCTTCTATTCTAGTTGTATTGTTCATTCAGTCCTGAAGATTTTTCCTATTTGCTAATCACCTGCTCTGCTCCCTCTTGCTACCAGAATTATACTTATCACTCAATTGTTCTAGTATGTGTTTACTCTTCATGCTGAAATGATAATCTGGTGTACTCCATGTGTGCAACTTCTACAGGGATTTTTTCGTCAAACTTGTGGGCTCTCTCGCTGTTTCTACTTCTTTTACCACGTTTATAGAAGCAGAATGAAGGTTTTTTTCCTCTGGTAACGCTGAAATCTGCGCCAGTATGAAAATGAGTTCCACGTATCATTTTATTCCCCATTGTCTATCATAGCATTTCCAGTATCTTTTATCCCAGACAATAACCATGCCTCCACTGCTTAAACAAACAATATCTGCCTTCCAATTATTCAAAAGAAGTTTAATCATTCTTCTCTTTTCCCCAGCATCCAATTCTATTTTCACGTTTCTCAGCCTTGCTTTAGGAATTGGTGTACGTCACTATTTTTTTATTAGTTGAACCAAAGTTTGTCAAGGTTTTTATGGAGATTATTCTGGATAACTAATTGGCCAGATTTTGAAATATATTGTGGTATATGTGAAATATAAACCCCTGAAGTCTCTACGCTCTATGTAATTTATAAAATGCTTTACTTATGAATCTTTGTGAATGCTGAAGATCCTAGGTCTTAAACAATGTAACTGAAAACAGACATATTTTGTTTGAAACAGGAAAAACTATCTTTAGTTTACATGAATTTTTTTACTTTCTTGATTAATGATTTTGCAAAATATTTAGGACAAATTTGACAGTGATGATATGAATCATCGAAGAGATCATGTGTTAAATCATATGAGAAAGTTATGGAACAATTGGAGAGGATCATTGCACAAGTATGTGAAGTTTAAGCCATTGCATGAAGCACTAAAAGATGTCCCGAAAGAGGTAGACGAGAGTGATTGGAAATGGTTGGTCAAGGAACATTTTTTAAGTGAAGAATTTAAGGTAAGACTTCATAACTACTTATAACTTCTTATTATTGTAAGTAATATCTCATGATTTCAATGGTTTGTTCTTAATATAGGAAACAAGTATTAGAAACTCGATTAATAGGTCTCAGTTAAGAATGCCTCATCGTACGGGTAGCAAGCCGATTAGAGAAATTATTTACGAACTGGTAAGTGCATAGTGCAATCCTATAAAAAAAATCTCGTCTTTGTTTGACTTGTTTATTTGAATGTGAAGGGAGGCAAAGACGGTAATCCACCGAACATGGCAACTATCTTCTTTGAGACTCACAAGAAAAATGATACGCTTGTTGAACCTGAAGCTGGTGAAAAATATGTATGCTTATTGATGAACTTCATTTTACATCCTTCATTTTATTTTGAGGTATTTTATTGTTTTAATTTTTCTTGTATTTTATAGGCTGAGATACAAGAACTGGTACAATCTGAGCCATCTCTTACGAATATCGAGGTAGTAGAAAGATGCTTCGGACCTCAAAACAAGAGTCACGTGGTTGGATTAGGGGGTGGTATAACCACTAAGGAATTGAAAGGCGGCAGCTCCTCAAAGGCTGCAATACTGGCGGAGCTGAATGTAGTTCGAAAAGAAAAAGAATCACTACTGACCGAGCTGAATGCAACTAAAAAAGCAAAAGAATCACTAGAAATGCGTATGGACGACATAGATTCTAAGTATGCACATATTATCAGCTTACTAGGTGATCAGCCTTCATCAGCACCCTCTTCAAGTCAACAAAGTACAAGATGAAATTATATTTAACAGGTTCGTAAGCTTTCTACCAACTATATATGACCTGATGAATATCCTTAAATAAATTTAGTGAGACTTAGATCACGTGTTTGAGCCATAAAAGCATCAATTAATGCTTGCATTATGGTAAGTTGTTTACATCACGTCCCTTGAGGTGCAGACCTCCTGTAAACCCCAAAATGGGGTTGTTTAGATCACGTTCCTTGAGCTTTTTGTTCTCTCTCTGCTTTTCAAATCGACGCCTGCCAGATTTATATGATAGTTTTTCTGTTTCCAGTATATTTCTTGCAATTTTTCAATGCACAGAACCAATTACTATCCATTAAAGTTGTTGTTTTCTCATCTTCTACTTTCTCTGCCTATTTACGCTTCTTATTATAATGCACGATAGGTCAAAGTTTCGGATTCTTAATCTGTTATAGTTTGCAAGAGAGGTCCTATACACGTTGCAGCTAGAAATTCTTATAAGGGCATTCAGAATTTACGCATAATTCAAACATTCACATAACTTGTTAAATGAGATGGTCATGCCTCTTCAATCTCTTTGCACTGCATGGCTCATGCCTCTTTGGCACTGAAACTTTCAGCTTTTGTGAAGTTGTTTTTGAGCCAGCTGAGAATGCACATCTGTGAGGTTTGGACTGTCCAAAACATCCAATAGTGCCCGTTCATGGTCTGTAATCAACTGCTGCCTTCCATCATTGAATTGTCCTGCATTTGGATGCAACAGTGCATCACAATGAGTGCCTGTACCTTTGTGCGTATTAGCATCAAAGTGATTCTGCTCAACAATTGCAGTAGCTCCCTTGTCAATCATCTATCCTTCCCTGTTACCATCAGTAGCTTTATAAGCTAAATAAGTAACATGATCAACATTGACACCACTAAAATATTTCCCCTCATAGTGTATACATTCAACATTTGTATGAATAGGAACATTGACTGGAAAATAACTTAAATCTCTGTTATCTTGATTGTCAACCAAAATAACACATACTTTGATAACTTTGTCACTGGTGGAGCAGGAAATAATTTGCATTTTCATCAAATCTTCTTTTAAACTTGTTGGATCAATTTCTCCATCCTCATCAGTTGTTAGGATCTCAAACGCATTTGAGTTGGGCACACTGTCAGTGTCATTTTGATGAAAAACTTGGTTCTGCTGTTTTGGTGAAATTACTTGCTTTCCAGATGAGTCTGTTTATGGCCACTGTTGGTTAATTTATATGCTAATTATTTGATGAAGTAACTAAATAACTGCTTATTTGATGTATGTTGGTTAAGCCTGAACTATTGTATAAGATACATATGATTCAAAATCTGCACTGTATTGCACTGTTGGTTCACAGCGATTCTGGTTTGCTAGTTAGTCTAAATCTGTCTGCACTGTCACTTCTGTAAAATTATGCTCGTTTGAGCTGTTGCTCGGGTGTATAGAAGTAAATTCCAGACCTGTACTGAGTGCCCACATCATTCCCCTACAAACAAGAGAAGCATCATGTTAGATGCATTAAAAGAAGGATAAATCACTGACCTGTCAAGGAAATAACTGTACATAAGAATGTAAAGTTCATTATAAGCAAAATGTCTAGTTATGAAACTAGACAGTAATGAAAGGTTGCAATAGCTATTGAATGGTAGTGGGAGAACCATACAGGAACCATTGCAACTAGACAGTAATGAAAGGTTGCAATAGCTATTGAATGGTAGTAGGAGAACCATACAGGAACCATCGTTTGAGCTGTTGCTCGGGTGTATAGAAGTAAATTCCAGACCTGTACTGAGTGCCCACATCATTCCTCTACAAACAAGAGAAGCATCATGTTAGATGCATTAAAAGAAGGATAAATCACTGACCTGTCAAGCAAATAACTGTACATAAGAATGTAAAGTTCATTATAAGCAAAATGTCTAGTTATGAAACTAGACAGTAATGAAAGGTTGCAATAGCTATTGAATGGTAGTGGGAGAACCATACAGGAACCATTGCAAGAGGATAAGATTGTTGCAGATGGAGAGAGTATTTAAAATGGATGAGATTGCAAGGTGGAATGGTTTACACGTTTTATAGAGATGATTGTTAGATGAATGAGGAACAATTTTAACTTTAGGTTAGTGATCTAGGTGAACCAGCTTGTCTAAGAAAACATTACTGCTAACCAGATGATACCTTAGTGATATCTGCACTTTGTATGTTGAACTATATTGTCGACAATAGTCATTAACGTATCTACATGCTTAGCAAATTATATTCATGAAATGGTTAAGTCATTGTGCCTTAGTGAATTGATAAAATGAAGTAAATACTCTATATTTCTCCTGCTTGTATCACCTTTCAATTATTCCGTGTCTATATTTTTGTTACTGTAGACTTGTTAATGGATCTGAATTAGGCATTTAAAAGACAATACGATGATTTATTATTGAGTTTGCAGGCTCCTCTAATTTAGTGAATGTCCCTAATGTAGCGTCATGTGGTGAAGCAACCATATAACTATACAGGAATGAATTTTATGGCAATCTTATTGTTCATAGTATTTTGAGATGCTCTTCGCTTCGCGGTTTTACATTTTACTATGTTGTGGCAACTTATCAATCTTGAATATTGTTTTCTTACTCAACTAATATAAACCTTTTTTAACAGATTTGATAAAGGGCTTGAAGTTTGAAGAATCTTCCATAAAGATAATTCCGAGCAAGTTGAAGCAGCTAGAATTGTTGAAGAACAAGGAAAATCTATTATGTTTTATTAGGAGTTGTAGTCATCATCCGTACAAACTACTATTTTACTTTCTCTTTAATTTTTTGTTTTCTTTAAGGAATTGAAAACATGGATCATGAATTTGGATTTAATATTAGTGCTACTTTGATTAGTTTGCAAGATGAGAGAGTGGTCGATTGATTGATGCTGACATGAAGCGTGTGTTGCTCCAGGGTCTTTGGTAGTGTCTGCGTGATGTTTTATTAAATGAATCAAATGCTTTACGCTAACTTTCAAGTGCTTGAGCAGATTTTCATTCTATTCTTACTCCTAAGTGCTTAAACAGATTTTTATTCTATATGAAGTAGAATATATGATCTCATTTCTCCTATAATTAAAAAAGATATTTTATGTCAATATCGAGTTCATTCTTTGTATGATTTCGAATTGGTGTAATATATTTATTACTTAAAAGTTCACATTCGCAAAGGTAAATTTTGGTTTTTCAAAAGTATGTCGTTAAAAGTACATACAAGTAACGAATGGATTTCCGGTTGCCATACACTAATAACGACTGAAAATTAGTGACCATTAGTGAAGGTTTTAACGACTGGGTCGACATATAACGATGGGAAAACCCCCTCGCTAATCTTGGTATAACGACTGGATTCCGTTCCATCGTTAAAAGAGTTTTTACGACGGGATCATAATCCGGCCGTTTACCTTTAACGACGAAGGCACTAACGACCGGCGACGACCGGTTTTTATCCCATCGTAATTGACTTATAATGACCGGATTTGTAGTTTTAATGACCGCATTTCCCATCGCTAAAAACCTATTTTCCTGTAGTGTACGCGTGCAACCCAATCCCATAAATATCACTCATAAAAGGCCATCGGCCTCACTCAGTCATTAATCTCTTCAGTATCTCGGGCGCATGACACTCATACTAAGCATCCCTAATCAATGATAAAGATGTGACGGTAGACCATAACAAAGATTGTGACATGACATGATGGATGTGACTTAGTACATAACTGTAATTAAGCAAATAATTCAACAGCAAAGTACGACCATTTTGAGCCCCAATAGTACAAACATATAGCCTAAATGTGATTTCGAGCATGAATTACACCTCAAGTGCTCTAACACGGAGAGTACAGTAAACATGTTCAGATAAGATGGCTACACAGTTTCATGGAATCGACTAAATCAAAGTTACTATGGTGCACACCCACACATCCATCACCTAGCCCGCGCGTCACCTAACCATCAATCACATGGCATATAATTTGAGGTTTCATACTCTCAAAACAAAGTTTAGAAGTGTTACTTACCTCAAAGTTTGCAAATTCCTACTCCAACAAACCCCTGCCTCGCGAAACGGCATTTGAATGCCTCGAATCTAGCCACAAACAATTTGATACGATCAACTCAAGCTATAGGAATCAATTCCATATGAAAATGTTAAGTTATTAATGAAAAGTCAACTCCAAACCAATCCCCGAACCTACATCTTGAAATACAATAAAAGTCACAAAATCGCAAGCCTATTCAACCATGAGCCAAACTATACCAAATTTACCATTTGACAAATCGTCACCCAAATTCTCAAATTAAACTCTCCAAGTCTCTTGACTCAATCCCCCAAAATTTTACCTCAAAAACACAAAAACAAATTGGGAAATTCAATGGGGAAACAAGATTTTTAAATGAATACGGTCACAAGTGACTTACCTCAAGAGGCACTTCAAAATCCCTCTAAAAATTGCTTAAGCCCGAGCTTGCAATGTCCAAAAATAATTAAAACCTCAGAAAAATTTAAACACTGCATAGAGATCCCACTTCTATTATCCAAAAAATCCATTTTTGAAGTACCGCATATGCAGTTAAAGATCCGCATATGCGGAGGTCACTTATGGTGTGCTTCTGCACAAAACCATCCGCTTCTACGAACCAATCACTCCAAACCCCTTCCCGCTTCTGCGACCAGCCTCCGCATCTGCGAGATCGTAGGTGCAGAAGTTTCGCTTGCACCTGCGTAATCAACTCAACTTACCGTATCTGTAACCCCATGGCCACTTCTGCGGCTCTGCACCTGCGGCCTACCCCTAGCAGGTGCGGTTGCACCAGACCTGATCACACCGACTCCTGCAAAACTCCATAATCCAATTCGAAGCCCCTAGGACCCCATTTAAACATACCAACATGTCCGAAACACCATACGAACTTAGCCAAGTCCTCAAATCACATCAAACAACATCAAAACGATAAATCATACCTCAATTCAAGCCTAATAGAAACTAAGAAATTCCAACTTGAACAATCGATGTCAAAACCTATCAAATCATGTCCGGTTGACATCAAATTTCGCACACAAGTCATAATTACACAACGGACCTACTCCAACTCCCGGAACCAAAATTCGAGCCTAGTAACTACAAAGTCAACTCTCGTTCAAACTCCTCAATTTCTAAAACTTTAAATTTTCTAACTTTCATCATTTCAAGCCCAAATTAATTACGGACCTCCAAATCATTATCCGAAAACATTTCTAAGTCCAAAAATTACCCAAAAAAGCTATGATAAGCTTCAGAACTCCATTCCGGAGTCATTTACACATAAGTCAATATCCGATCAACCTTTTCAACTTAAGCCTCTAACCTTGAGACTAAGTGTCTCAACTCATTCCGAAATCTCCCTGGAGCTGAGTCAACTACCCGACAATTCACATAGCAACTATTAAGCATAAAAATGAACAGTAAATGGTGGAACAAGGCTACGACACTCAAAACAACCGGTCGGGTCATTACAATACTATTAGTACGCAAAACTGAAACTTAAAAGTGAAGGGGTTAACAAATACAGAGTATACTAGCGTAATATCTTGAAAACGTTGACAAAACCAATAGACAGTGAAAGACGCAAGCCCCTAGCTTAGATCAATAATTGAAAAAGGAAATCATTTAAGAGACGTATACATGACTCTTGGAGATGAAGAATTCCAACAAAAAATCAATGGTTAAGTTAAGAAAAGAATAATTTGTAGAAATCGAGTGTGTAAAGAATGGTAAAAGATTCAAAAGCTACTGGGAAGATAAGCTTTTTGCAACTTGCATGGTACGTGCATGCACACAAACACTTATATAAGTATACAACTCTCAGCCTTCCTTCTTTTGTTCAAGCTAAAGCTCAGTCTGTTAGTTCAAGTCGCAAGTCAAATAGTGTTGATCCATGCAGAAGTAACGATAATAAGAAGGAATCTCAAAAAAAGGCATTTTCTATAGGAATAGTAGCATCAAGGACTAAATGCTCCGTCCAAGCCAGGGCACTTACGCCAAAGAATTCTGACAAATGATGAAGCGTTAGACTTAGTTATGAGGGAGAAGTTAATGAAATTTGCACCTTTTACACTCTTGTAAGTCCTCTAATTTAGTGTTTTCAGTTCTCCAATTTTTGTTTTTTCAATTATAAACTCTAGGTTATTGGCCTAACCCCAAATATTAATCCAAATATAAGATAATACATTCTCTGGTTAAAATCCTCATTGCTCTGATGATCTTTTCTCTATTTGTACACTTAATAGAAAACTGGTAGCATGATAATATTGTATTCTTTTTACACAACTGATCTTTATGCATTTTCTTTAAGTAATGCTTACCTTATTAGAGAAACTACTAAACGAAGCAATAAACCTTTGACTTGGAAGAGAAATGCTGTTAAATTCTTGCATATCTTAATCAGGCTGTTTGGCTAAGGCCGAGAAATTAGCTTATTTTGAGACGTGCATTTTTTAAAAGTGTTTTTGAAAAAAGTACTTTTGAAAAGAAGCAGTTTGTATTGGCTAATTACTCCGAAAAGCACTATTGAGCAATAATTTGTGTTTGGCCAAGCTTTTCAGAAAGTGCTTTTAAGCATCAAATTACTAATAAGGACATGAATAGATTTACTTTATAGTTAATATTATAAGTAAATAAATATTCTCAAAAAATTATTATTACGTGAAATAATTAAATATTTTCATTTTATGTAAGTAATATATGAACATAAAATTTAAAAGTAATTAATTCTTTTAATATAACTTGAGTATATTAAAAATCATTCAATAAATATAAAAGTATTCTCCGCTAAAGTCACTATATATTAGAAAACTATCCTAAAAATAAGAAGAAATATTTATATATTAATATCCTAAGTATTAGGTTTAACGATTATTATATTTTGTTAAGAACATTTTTGGTAAGAAGAAAAATCAAAACTATTTCTGCTTCTGCTTTTGGGAAGAAGCTATTTTTTCTGCTTCTCAGAAACTGCTTCTGCTTCTTCCCAAAAGTATTTTTTTCTCAAAAAAGCTTGGCCAAATACCTAGGGGAAAAAATGCTTTTGAAAAAAGCACTTTTGGCCTCTTGAGAAGCTTGGCCAAACAAAATATTAATCAGATTTTCTTAGTTTATGTTAATGGTGTGGGGGTGCAGCTTGCACGCATCTCTATTATTACTCGATACATGTTATATCTCATCAATAGCACGGACATTAATCGAGTAACTCTATCCGCCAAGCTTAGGCACAAGGAGAGTAATCACCACCATTTTTTTATTTATGCTAGGATTTAGACTCTGAATGATTTCTCGTTATTGACCATTAAGCCAAATTCTAATTAATTAGAGTAAACTTCATTTGTAGCCCTTAGGATAAAATTAAAGACAACCGGTAGCCACAAAATAAACCCTACAATTAATAGCCCAAAATTAATTACAAAAGCCAGCCCAAAATCTCTGCTACGCTTTCCCTTCAAATTAAATTTCAAACGTTTTTAACTCCATAGCCCTTGTAATTAATCTCCTCCACCAATACTTTCCACTGTTCGTTGTCATTTGGTAACTTTGCAGCATCGTCTAAGAATCCTTTTAGGTGCTGATCTTCTTTCAGCAGATTCTCTAACTCTCCCTTTGCACCTCCGATCAACTTTACATTATCAGCTAATAGCTGCAATAGGTTCTCCACCTGAAAATTTAATTTTTATTTTTGTTTTTTCTGGGATTGCTAGTAATAATATTACAATCTTTTTTGTTATTAAGAGCAGCATGATATAAACATAATTTTGATTTTGCCATACAAATTTCAAAATAACAAAATAATTTTTGTTATTGTTGATTCTTAACTGGCTAAATCAAAGCATTGGTCATCTTCAAAGTAATATATCCTTATTGTTATTTGTCACTATACAAAAATATATAAAACAAATTGTCAGTGTATAATTTATATACAATAGACTGTCACTATACAAAAAATATACAAATTAGACTGTCGCTATACATTATATATATCAAAATCTTTTCTTTTTAAAATTAAAAATAAAAACATAGAAGAGGTACCCCACCTAAAGGATAATATTATGCGCACCTCTATACTTTAATCGTAGTACTATATAATAATGGGACTTGACTAGTTTTTTGGAGGAGTTTAGGCGCTTTTTATAATGCTTGAAATTAAGAAAATATCCTTTTTAGATCTTTTACATGTAAAAAATAAATCTCGCATGTGTAAAAATAAATTTCTCGTGTTTGAAAAAAGAGATAGGGTCACTATACAAACATATACAAAAATAAATTGTCATTATACAATAAATAAACTAAATAGAATTTCATTATACAAAGTATATACTAAATAGAATGTCACTATAAATTTATATACAATAGACTGTAACTATACAAAATATATACAAAATAAACTGTCATTATACAAAATATATACTAAAATATACAAAATAGATTGTCACTATACAAAAATTAAACAAAATATACTGTCATTATAAAAAAAATATACAAAATAGATGTAACTATATAAAATATATTTAGGGTACACAAATATATACACAAGCACACTCGAGATAGGCTCAATATACATCAATGATACACTGTCGAACTTAGGATACAATATTTATACATTGCAAAAAAAAAAAAATAGTTTTCCTATAGCGTCAAGTAGGGGTCAAACCTGCGACCTTCAGCATAGAAGATAAGCGCTCTATCTACTGAGCTACAGGAACTTATATGTCTCTTTCCTTTTGGCTACTATGTAAAATACTTTTTGACCGAAGGGCCATCTTTTGTAAGTAGGACAAAACTTGGGCTATTAAAATTTTGAAGGGCTATAGAGGGTAGTTTTTCCGAAATAAGGTAAAACCTTGAACTTTGAATGATTTTGGGCTAACTCCTAACGTTTTAATGTTTTCTATTGGGGACAAAGATAAGGTTACAAATTGCAGAAGAGTAAAATATACAAGGGCACATTAAGTTTGATTATTCGATATCTGAAATTCTGATCCATTTAATTTAGTTTTGCATGAATTAGACATATTGAAGAGACAATATAGTCCCTAATAAAAGATTCTCTACTCACAAAATAGGGACATCGAAACTTCTAAATAAAGGTAGAGGCATTTCAACCACATACCGACTAAAGGATTGTTTAATTCACCGACTAATTATGCAAGATTTATTTTTATGCAGTGAACAATAACGAATGACTTGTTATGTAGGGATTAATTATTTGAATTCCTTTATTTAGTTGCTCTCTTTTCTATATATATATATATATATCATCCCACTCTTCCATAATGATAAAAAGTTACTATTATCTCGGGATAACAAATCTAAAGATTAGTTATATTATGATTTTACGCCAACTAAACCTAAACTAAATTCATTTCAAATTTAAGCATGATTAATTATCATTTTCACTCACCAGCCCTTAATGGATATATGCTTTCAGTGGACCATGGACTGATTGGTACGGAGATTAGAGCAACCACAGAGATTTGGTGAGTGCTCTTTCTTTAGGAATTATCATCTTTTCAGAAATTTTGTCAATTTGTTTTTATCTTCAAAAGTCAGCTCCAAATTCTTATAATAATTGGAGCATATATATTTTTCACATCTTTCTTGTACGACACAAGCAATCTTTATAGGAAAAAAAGAAGATAAGTGTGGTAGTTGGTTAAGAATATATGCTTTTCGTAAGCACTATAACTCTTATGTACTATTTGCCCAATCTTTTTTTTTTTTACACTTTTACAAATCGTCTGGTAGGATATATAAGAATAATAACTATTGAATAATACTGAATCGTTATGTTGGATTAGTAATATTGAAACTCGTTATGATTGGATAAGTTATAATGAGATTATTTCTTATTGACTATTAAGTTTGGTGTACTAAATTAAGATTATAAAAGGGTAATTCTATCTTTTTAAGTGGTTATTCATGTATTAAAAATTATTGTATCACTTATGGCATGATTTTTGACAATAATACCTAATATGGTGTATAACAAATACAAATATTAATTATATATTAGTTGAAACACACTATCTTAAAAGGGATTACTAATACAAAAGATAATATATGTATTATGTTTCCTAATATATCCTATCAAACGACCTCTTAACCCTTTAACGTATTTTAATTAGTTGTAACAGCTAATCTCACGTATTATGAAAAATTATTATTACATTACAATATATTATAAGCGGGAACACCAAATATTAAACTTGAATTACTAAAATACCCATTGAAAGATAAAGTACGCATTTACCCTTTAATAACACATTGTTCGTACAATATTTTTGTCCAAAAGAGTAAATATTAAACAAATACTTGTAAAGGCAATTTAAAAAATTACAAGTCTAAGTCCATATAATGTGAAATTAGGAGCAATTGAAGAGACTACTACTCCCTCCGTTTCAATTTATGTGAACTCATTTGACTGGGTACGGAGTTTAAGAAAAGAGAGAAGACTTTTGATCTTGTGGTGTAGAATGAGGCACCTTTATTTTGTGTGGCTATAAATCATTACATAAAGGTAAATTGTTTCCAAATAAGGAAAAGGGTCATTCTTTTTGACACAAACTAAAAAGAAATAGGTTCACATAAATTGAAACGGAGGGAGTATGTTACCATTAATCTCATCATTATGTTGAATAGTAGCAGTACAAAGGGCCACATCCATGTTTCTTTAATTTCGTCTCTTTTATATGAAAAATGTAGTGCTTATTGTTTTAAGATAATTCGTCATCCTAATTCTCATGTTAAATCTGTGTATGGTTGGATCGTCATATTAATTTACAAGTTCAGATTAAAATGCATACCATAAACAAGCAACTTTTAAATTCAGCCATCACTTATCATGTGAAAGTAAATTTGTTACATCTAATTAAATATATAAATCCAATTTATTTTAGATACTGTATGGTTTCCCCCCCCCCCCACCGGGGTAATTTTTCTTATTTAATTTATAATTTGCAAACGTTTTGTCTCTTCGCTTTTCTCGGCAAAAAAGATTTGTTTTTAAGTGACGCATTGTATTTCTATGTGGTTGTGTGTGTTTTTTTCTTTTATCTTTTTGTTTGCGGACTATGTATAAGAACAACCTTCAATTTTGTCAACATTTCCGAGCCAACACATACATGGAGATTAATATAGCACGACTAAGATGAAAGAAATTCGAAAACAAGATGATCCAGGTACTAACAATAAATTACGTGTAACACATGATGGATCATGGATCTACTTTATTGGTTCTAGAACTTTAATTTTCATTTTATAACTCAAAAATATTTTAACAATAATATTTTAGTTTTATAAAGTTTATACACTAATTATGGGTATACACACAATGTGCGTGCTCAAAAACTGGTATATATATATATATATATATAAAAACTGGTATATATATATATATATATATATATAGATATATATACCTTAATGTATTTTAACTAGTTATAGCAGGTACCTTATTCTTCGTATTACTGATCTCACTTACTATGAAAACATACTTATATAGTTTTTTTTCTTAAGTGACCTTCCTAATAATCTAAGAATATAGAGGTTTGAAAATATCATATTATGGACCATATTGACGTAGCATTCTTCACAAGAGAAACAGAAAATTCTCATTCGAAACTTTTACTTTAATAGTGAAACCAACCAACGAAAATATTGTTATCATACTTTACAATGGATTACCCATTGCAACTTTGCATATTTTTTAGGAATCCAGCAGTCAATGTTCTACATTGACTATACTATGAACCACTTGTATTTTGCAGTCATGTGATAATCCAATATCTCGTCAAAATAATATTCACTAAAACTTTTAGCGATACTGGATACTATAGCAACTAAGCAATTCCTGGTAAAGGTTTTGCGACAAATTTTTTTTTTTTTTGAGGGGCCGTTATGACCATTTTTAGTTGTAATGTATGAGTATTATGCTTGTCGGGGACATCCGATAAAATTAGAATGATACAAAGAAGATTAGCATGGTCCCTGTACAAAGATGACACACACAAAATCAAGAAATAGTGTGGGTATTACGCTTTTTTTTTCTTCATTTTTTTTGTATTTACTAAAGCCCTGATTAGGCAAGTACTGAGAAATCTTGGAGAGAGCGCAAAGCTTTAGTAACGGATGGTACAAGTAGAGTACTATTTAATGTGAACATTTAGTGAGAAGGAGGATGAAGAATTGTACCAATTATGTGTTATATGGTTAAAACTACTAAAAAAACAAGAATTCGCTTGGAAATTCATCGTTAAATAACTCGTAACTAATAGATTTCTTGTAGTTCGACATTAATTCGCTATGAAATCAACGAATTTTGCTATTTATCGGCAAATTTTCTCTGTCACTAATTATTGTTTATTTTTGCTTAGTGAACAATATTTTCATTACATGCAAGTAATTGATCAGTGCCCTTGTATTCTCAACTTGTTTATGAAAGTACAAGAGGCGATTTAAAAATCTTAGTTGACTAAGTATGAGTTTAGGACTAGACTTTGGGCAGTAATTGATTTCAATAGAGATAAACTAAATGAACAGGAAGGTAAAGAAGACGCAGTAGTTTTCATGTTGATTTTGTCCCGGTGTGGTACCTACGTCCATTTCTGCTAGGTCAGAAGGGTTCTCCAAGATATTTGATAAATATTTATAGCACTGATGATTTTAGTACGTTCACCACCAACGATATACATCAACGGTAATTCTTTCCAATATTGACACAACTCTCATTTTATGTTCTAAACTCTGCCTATCTTTTGTGGCACTTGTAGACGCAAAAATTTAGTGTTTGTACTAAAAAACAAGAAAGACTTAGAAACAAATGATGTAGTGCATGAGTATGCCAATCTTCTAATAGGAAAGTTTTGAGTAGCCATTGCAAATTGACCCTTGATTGAGGCAGAAAATATTCTAAGAGATTTGACAAGGGATGCCTCCGAATCCTGCACAAAAGATGGGCTGAATTCATTTCTACCTTCCTTTTCATATCAATAATCAAGGGAGTGATTTGTGCTTGATTTGATCGATTAATCTTCCGTATCTTCAGATTCCAAATCAATCCTTGAAGTAGGACCTAACTTCCTTTAGCGGCCGCACTTGATTTGTTTCCTTTTTTGATAACTTCGAGGTTATTTAACATTGTTCTGACTTCCTTTAGTGTCTGTACTTGATTTTGTTTTCTATTTTTATGGTCTTGACATTCTTTGATTTAACATTGTTTTTGCTGCATTTGATTTTGTATCCCCTCTGATGTCCTTACCAAAAAGACTTCAATTTCCTGCAATTAACTGGATTAAATGGATACAATTAGATTTGCACTAATATTATAATTGATACTCCGTCCGTTTAAATTTATGTGAATCCATTTGACTGGGCACGGAGTTTAAGAAAAGAGAGAAGACTTTTGATCTTGTGGTGTAAAATGAGGCACCTTTATTTTACGTGGCTATAAATCATTGCATAAAGGTAAATTGTTTCCAAATAAGGAAATAGATCATTCTTTTTGGCACGGACTAAAAAGAAAATAGGTTCACATAAATTGAAACGGAGGGAGTATTTAGGTGTAACAGTTTCTTTCCTAACTTTTTAATCTTCCGCTCTCTCGTTTCTCACGGGCGATTCTCATGTGTTTTGATCAATTACTTTGCTACGTAGGTATTTCAAGCACAATAATTTCTCAAGTCTTATTCGCCAGGTATGTGTGTATTCATGTAAGTATTCTCACTACAAACTCATATCTAATTTTTGGAATCCTTTTCTAGATTATGAGTATTTTCTACATGTTAACTTTAGTTTTTGATTAATTAGTTAGGTTTACAAGTACCGTAATTGAAATTGAGTTGTATTTTTTTAACTCCTTAGCATGGTAATATCACGACCCAAAAATCCAACTAGTCGTGATGGCACCTAACTCAACCCGTTAGGTAAGCCAACTAACAACCATCCAATTTAATAAGATTTATTAAGAGAATAAATGATGATAGAACTGCTTTTACACAAAGAATTTTTCAATGACTGGTAATACAAATCATGAGCTTCTAAAATTTAGATTTTTACAATATTGAACTGAAATAACTACAACATCTGCTTGAAATTTAAGTAGAATTTGAATCTAATACTACCAAGGACAAGTGATAGCCATAACTAGAACGCAAGAACATCTTTCGATCCAACTCCCGTTGTACTCAGCAACATCAACATCCAACATCTGCATGTATGGTGCAGAAGTACAATATGAGTAGAACTGATCCCGTGTATTGGATAAGTAACAAACCTAACCTTCGGTTGAAAGTAGTGACGAGCTGGAACAAGGTTGGAGTCCAACACCAATAGCCAACAACAGTTCATAACAACATAGTAAAAGTGTTAAAAGAAGTAATTCAGAGCTATAGTGCTTAGCTCATTTAGAGTTTCGGAAAAATAGGCAGGCTTTTTAAGTATAACAGTAAAACCCAAATCTTTTACCGGAAATACCAAAATATGAGTAAGTTTGTAAAACCGTGATTTTTCCCAAAACTTTTGAACAGGTAAATGTTTCATTATCAAATGACATGAGGAAAGTACATATCTATGCCTACATGTCAATGTATGTGAGAAACGAGGAATGACATGATATTGTACATCATGAGGGAAAATGCATCTCTATGCATGTATGTCAAGTGTGCATGTCGAATGCAATATAACACGGTTAAGCCATGTGCATTCTTTCAGAGTATCAATTCACTCAGTCCTCCTAGTCACGCATTCCTTAGAATCACTCAGTCCTCACACACACTCAATCCTCTCAATCACTCTGCATATGCTCTCGACACTCGTGCTCGGCACTCGCACTTGCACTCGTATTCACACTTAGTAGGTACCTGCGCTCATTGTGGATGTGCAGACTCTAGAGGGCCAATTCCAGACCAAGCGCTATAATAAGCAAATCATGGCATAAATCAATACCATATTCTACGTCGTGTAACCTGCTCCTTTCATAAATCAATAATACTCATTGTGGCGTACTTCTCGATCCCATCAATATCCTCATAATTAGTCCATCGGTCTCACTCAGTCAACAATATCTCCAATCTGTTGGGCTCACAATGTCATAAAAAATCAGCACAAAAATGATGATGTGACATATCAATAAGTGGTAACAGAGATTGAGATAGGATATGCAAATGAATGCATATGACTGAGTGTGAAATTGCAATGTAAGCAAATAACTCAATAACAGAAATAACCTCAGTGGATCCCAACAAGATAAACATGTAGCCTAGACATGGTTTCAAACATGGATCACGACTCAATTACACAGAAATTTCTTGGTAATAGATAAGATTAGGTAACTACACAGTACCACTGAATTAATTGACTCACAATTCACGTAATGCACGCACACACGCCCGTTACCTAGCACATGCTTCATCTCAACACCAAACACAGTAATGTATATTTAGGGGTTCATACCCTCAACACAATTTTAGAAGTGTTACTTACCTCATACAAGACAAATCCAATATCAAGCAAGCCAAAAGATTCACCAAAAATGCCATCCTGCAAGTACCGACCTCCAAAAGACTCAAAATAGCCAAAAGTAACTCAAACATATGAAATAACACCTAAGGAAGTAATTCCAAATAATAAAGGTCGAATCTTTACACTTTTACTAAAAGTAAACCAAAAATTCAAACCCAGGGCTGCACCTTGAAGCCCGAAAATTTTTTAAAAATTTGACAGCCAATTCTATTACGAGTCCAACCATACTAATTTTACTCAAATCCGACTCTGAATCGATGTTCAAACTCAAAAATTTACTCTATAAAACTTTAGACAAAAACTCTCAGTTTCTCTCTTGAAATCCTCAATCAAATGCCAAAAATGAAGATAGATTCAAGAAATATAATAAAAAATGAGTTCTAAATGAATAAACTTCCATTTAACTCTTCCCAACTCTTCTCAGACAACCTGTAGTGTATTAGCCATAGATTTTGGTACAAAACATCAAATGACGAACGGTTTTGTTTTCTAAAAACTAAATACAAAGAGGTACAACTTTTATTTTTGGATCATCTCCAAATTCCTTATATATTGCAAGGTATAAGTTTCCAAAATCCGGTCAGTGTAGCAAAAAAAAATTTCTATGCAATCGCAATTCACAAGTCCATTTTTCCTATTTTAATCTTTGCGATCATGACCAAATCCACGCGATCCCAATGTACATCCCTGTAGCCAAAAATCAGCAACTAAGAATGGCCTGTAAAATGGTCCAAAACCACCTTGAAACTCACCCGAGCTCCTCGGAATCCCATCGGAATATGCCACCAAGTCCCATAACATAACGTGGACCAACTCGAGGCCTCAAATGACGCGTAACAACATCAAAATCACGAATCTTCGATCAAGATCAATCTCTTAAGTTCATAAACTTTAAAATTCGAACCAAGCATCTGATTCAAGTCTAACCAATCCGGAGTGAACCCAAATTTTGCATACATGTTTCAAATGACATATCGAACCTATTCAAACTCCCTGAAAAATATTCGAACTCGATAACATCGAAGTTAAACCTAGTCAAATTTATGAACATTCCAAACCTTCAAATTTCCATCTTTCGCCAATGAGTGCCAAAACCTTCTTGAAATATCTAAATACAAATTCGGACATACACCCAAGTCCAGAATCACCATCCAGACCTAACTGAACAATCAAAACTCCCCGAGATCATATACCCAACTTGGTCAACTCTTCCAACTTAATACTTCGTAGTTGAGAACCATTCTCCCGAAATAATTCTGAATCACCCAAAAATCAAAATCGACGATACACACAAGTCATACTATATCATACGGAGCTACTCATGCCCTCAAACTACCGAGCGAAGTGCAAATACTCAAAACAACTAGTCGAGTCGTTTCAAGTAAATAATTTTGTTATGTAAGATAAGACGAACTTGGAGATCCTTGCCGAGGAAAATTGACAAACAACAACAACAACAACTACCCAGTATGTTCCCACAAAGTGGGGTCTGGGGAGGGTAATACGTACACAGGCCTTACCCCTACCCAAAAGTGTAGAGAGGCTGTTTCCGGCCGACCCTCGGCTCAGAAAAAGGGAGAGGAAATCAACAAACAAAACAAAACAAAACAATGTTAGTAAATCCGGGATAAATCAAATAAATAATTATCTAAATATAAAACCAAAAGTAGAATGACATGCAATAATGCCAATCGGTTACTACCATAAGAGGCACAATACAATATATTAATTAACTATAGAGATCGCTACCAAACCCCAATCAGCCCCTAACAGAAGTACTACGAATTCTAGAAGGCCCTACCCTACAACCCTAATACTAGACCTCCAAACTTTCCTATCAAGGGTCATGTCCTCGGAAATCCCCATTCTAGCCATATCCTGCCTAATCACCTCACCCCAATACCTCTTAGGCCTCCTCTGCCTCGACTCACGCCAACCACCGCCAGTCGCTCACAACTCCTCACCGGTGCATCAGGGCTTCTCACCGCCAGAGGAAAATTGACAATGTTCATTATTTTTTTGTCATTAATTTTAAATGATTGGATTTTTCCAATTCGATTAAGGGCCATAAATTCTGGATTTTTATTAGCTTCATCTTCGCAATCGTATATCGAACATACAAAAGGCCCCTTAATTATTGAGAATCTTTAAATACTGCTTTTTAGGCTCAATTATGGTATTTGAAGTTGGATAGGTTAAATAGTGCTTTTACAGTTTTTTCCCATATTTTTTGGCTTTATAGTGAACGATTGTTATATACATATAACAATACTTGATGTTTTAATATATTTTGGGTGTTCCAAACAAAATTATCCAATAATTAATTTATTAATGGTACATATAAAAGATAAGAAAATTATTCAAATCTAAATACTCAAAAGATAACTAAATTTTACTAATTAAGTATTAAAAAAACTAACACATTCTTAATAAATTCGTAACTAAATCAAATCTATCAAGATTTAAACTCAAAAGCATACATTTTAAAGCTATTAGAAAATTAAATTATTTCAGAATTGATGAAAGAAATTCATAATTGTAGCGTATTTCATAGATTCTAGTCTCTTAGAGCAACATAACACTTGAATTACCGTAGATTTATGTCCGAACTTTTAGCAAAAGGATACCTAATATATCTTGAAGGTAATCTAAGAGGTTAAAAGTTGAATGTTCTAACTCGGCCCAAGTAGCAGTACATTGAGGTCAAAATGTTTAAATTTATTATTGGTGATCTTATTAGAGATTCTACATGAAAGTTATGGAGGGATAGTTTTACAAAAAGTATACTGCTACAAAGATGAATGTTAATTTTATAGGTAAAAAACTATTATACGGAGATAAATATAATATCATAATCGATTCCAAAAATCTAACTTTTATAATAAATGAATATTATGTAAAGATGTTGTTAAAGATAGATTAGACTGTATTTCACTAATAACTAGCAATCACAATGAAGTTATTTAATGAAAGAGAGCATAAGACAATGAAGGAAGCAATGAACAAGGCTTACTAATAGGTAACATCAAATCTTATATTGAAACTAATACAATTACAATATATCATATGCTAACCAATAGTAGATACCAATTATATATCAAACAAAGTGTCGATATTGCTGCTAAACTTTTAGTAAGATTTCACGACTTAATTAATAACAATCAAGCTTTTTTTACTATATATATATATATATATATATATATATATATATATATATATATATATATATATATATATATATATATATATATATATATATATATATATATATAGATATTTCACCCTGTTCATCTCTTCTTTCCAACTATTTAAAGATTTTTATCTTTTCTTAATGTCATGACCCGGATTTCCCACCATCGGGAACCATGCTGGTGCCTACTAATGGAAGCTAGGCAAGCCAACTCGTAATTACTTTTCCATTGGTTACAACTCGCTTTTTTTAAAACATTTAATAAAATTCTGTAATTACAGCGGAATAAATAAATTTTAGCGGAGAACTTAACAAATTTTACAAGATACGATACAGAAACTCAAACATGATACACTACTCAAGAACTAATGTCACAATACTCATGAACTTCTAAGAATAATAAACATAATCGTCTGAAAGAAATATAAATTGTTTATCTCGAATACATGAGATAACAGACTGAAAAGTAAAGATAGAGGAGACATCGGGTCCTGCGGACGCCATGCAAGACTACCTCGAAGTCTCGGTGGTTGGAATATCAACAATTGTACTACTGCCGCTGCTGCTGTCCATAACCTGTATCTGCGCAAAAAACAAAACGCAGAGTATAGCATCAGCACAACCGACCCCATGTGATGGTAAGTGTCTGGCCTATCCCGGTGAAGTAGTGACAAGGCTAGGATCAGACACCCACATAAATTTGTGCAGTAAAAAATATATATACATATACGACAAAATAGCAGGAAACATTATTGAACATTTATAAGGGAAAGAACATGCTCTGGAGTAGCAACCAAAAATATAATTTATCAAAAATAATATGAAACGGTTGAATAAAATTCACTTTCATGTCTCGATTCATTTCATTTCGTATCTTGTGGTAGGCGTACTACTCGCTCCCAATCTAATAATAGGCTACCAGCATCTATGGTCAATGCCAACAATCATATAACTTTGTGGTCAGTGTACCACACGATCCCATTTCTTAATATATATAAGTGGTCGGCGTGCCACACAATCCCATGTTATTATATATATAAGTGGTCCGCGTGCGACACGGTCCCATTTCTTAATATATAAGTGGTCGGCGTGTCACACGATCCCATTCTATTATATGTATATGTTACCAGTATAAAACCAATAATTCTTCAATCAACACACACACACACACACACACATACACACACACACACACACACATATATATATATATATATATATATATATATATATATATATATATATATATATATATATATATATATATATATATATATATTCCGGCATAGAAGCAATAATTCTTTAATCCAATAACCTTTATATTACCGGTGTGAAACCAATAATAATTCCTTTTATACTATCACATAAAGTTATCACAATTTTTAATCCGTTAAAGACTCACGGTCATGCTCGACCCCCAATAGATACGTGTCACCATGCCTATACATCGGACTCCACACATAACAATTAGAATATAATCTCAACTCCTATTCCCTCAAGCTAGGATAGATCAAACACTTACCTCGAAGGTCTACAGTCAATTCAATCCTTAGCAATACCCTTTCCTTTTGAATATTGCTCCAATTCAATCGTATCTACACACAATTGATTTAATATTATCAATACTACTTAAAAAACTCATTCAAATGGCTAAATATAATTCTTACAACATTCTGTCCGGAATATTGAAAATCGACTCCGGGCCCACATGGTCGAAACATGAGGTTCGAACCAAAATAAATTCACCCATCCGTTCATGAACTGGATAGTTCTTTTCATGAATCTTCAATTGACTTGAAGCATAGGCAATAACATTGCCATCCTGCATCAACACTGCACCAAGCCCAATACGGGAAGCATCACAATAAATAGTATAAGGTCCTGTACCAATGGGTAAAACCGATACCGGTGTTGTGGTCAAGGCTGTCTTGAGCTTCAGAAAGCTCGCTTCACATTCATCTAACCATTCGAATTGAACACCTTTTTGCGTCAATCTGGTCATTGGGGTTGCAATAGATGTAAACCCCTCTACGAATCGCCGATAATAACTCGCTAATCCCAAGAGACTCCGAATATTTGTGACTGATGTCGGTCTAGGCCAGTTCTTGGCTGCCTGAATCTTCTTCGGATCAACTTGAATACCTGCTGCCGTCACAATATGACCCAGGAATGCAACCGAACTTAGCCAAAATTCACACTTTGAAAATTTTGCATATAGCTGGCTATTTTTCAGAGTCTGCAGTGCCACTCTAAGATGTTGCGCATGCTCCTCCTGACTGCAAGAGTATATTAATATATCATCAATGAATACTATTACAAACAAGTCTAAATAAGGCTGGAACACTCGATTCATCAATTCCATAAAAGCTGTGGGGCATGTGTCAACCCAAAAGACATGACCAGAAATTCATAATGTCCATACCGAGTGCAGAGTGTTGTCTTAGGGACATCAGATGCCCTAATCTTCAGCTGATGATAGCCAGATCTCAAGTCTATCTTCGAAAAGACCTTGGCACCCTGAAGCTGATCAAATAAATTATCAATTCGCGACAGTGGATATTTATTTTTGATAGTCACATTGTTCAACTACCGATAATCAATGCACATTCTCATCGAACCATCTTTCTTCTTTACAAATAATACCGGTGCACCCCACGGCGAAACACTGGGTCTAATAAAACCCTTTTTAAGTAAATCCTACAACTGCTCCTTCAATTCCTTTAACTCTCGCGGAGCCATGCAATAAGGGGGAATAGAAATGGACCGAGTGCCTGAAGCCAAGTCAATGCAAAAATCAATATCCCTGTCGGGTGGCATATCCGGCAGGTCCGAAGGAAACACTTCAAGAAATTTGCGGACCACAGGCACATAGTTAATAGAAGGAACCTCAGCACTGGAATCATGGACATAGGCTAAATAAGCCAAACACCCTTTTTCAACCATACATTGTTCCTTAACATAAGAAATAACACTGCATCTAGTATGACCAGAAATTCCTTTCCACTCTATACGAGGCAAATTCGGTAGAGCTAAGGTCACAGTCTTGGCATGGAAATCCAAGATAGCATGATATGGAGATAACCAGTCCATACCTAATATAATATCGAAGTCCACCATATTTAAGAGCAATAATCAGCACGGGTCTCAAGACCCTCAATCACCACGATACATGACCGATGAACTCGATCAATCACAATAGAATCACATACTAGTGTAGACACATGAACAGGAATACCCAGTGTATCACTAGGCTGAACCAAGTACGGTGCAAAATAGGAAGACACGTACGAATATGTAGACCCATGGTCAAATAGCACTAAAGCATCCCTATCACATACTAGAATAGTACCCGTAATAATAGCATCAGAAGACTCTACCTCTGGCCTGGCTAGCAAAGATTAACAATGGGGCTGGGTCCCACCTTCTTGAACCGTATCTCTAGGACGATCAACTACTGGATGACATTTACCTCTGCCGGTCTGAGCTCCACCTCTACGGTCCCTACCTCCACCTCCACGGTCCCTACCTCCACCCCTAGCTAGCTGGGCGGGCTGTGGATCGCCTGTTGCCTGGATCATGAGGTGAGGACCCTACTGCTGAGAGATGTTAGAAGCTCGAGGGCAATACATGACAATATGCCTAAGGTCGCCAGACGTGTAATAAGCCCTTGGCTGCTGAGAATAACGGAGTGGTGGTATGCTGATAGGCTGCTGATCAGAATAGTGTGGCTGAGGATCATGACCACTGGAAGCACCGTGAGAAACCTGAAGAGCTGACTGATAAGGCCTAGGAGGATGGCCTCAACCATGAGAATCTCGACCTC
Source organism: Nicotiana noctiflora (assembly GCA_032618575.1). Classification (NCBI taxonomy): domain Eukaryota; kingdom Viridiplantae; phylum Streptophyta; class Magnoliopsida; order Solanales; family Solanaceae; genus Nicotiana; species Nicotiana noctiflora. The sequence goes on from JASVEL010008646.1 coordinate 73,366, forward strand.
CAGACGAGGTACCACTGAATCTGCCTGAATTACGGGGACTCTTATCCGACCCATGAACTCCTCCCTGTGATAAAGCCATCTCGATCCAGCGGGCTGCATTGGTCGCCTCCTAAAAAGTGATTTCAGTCCCTGCTCCCATAGCTATCTGCAAACGAATTGGCTGACTCATGCCATCAATAAATCTTCTCACCCTTTCTCTATCTGTGGGAAGTATGACAATTGCATGATGAGCTAGGTTAATGAACCTAGTCTCGTACTGTGTGAAAGACATAGAACCCTAATGAAGACGCTCAAATTGCCTGCGGAAAGCCTCCCTCTAAGTTGCTGGAAGGAACTTTTCCAATAACAATTCTGAAAATTGACCCCAAGTCAAAGATGATGATCCTTCTGGTCTAGATGGACAATAATCTCTCCACCAACTCTTGACGGATCCAGATAATCGAAAAGTGGCAAAATCAACACCATTAGTCTCCACAATACCCATAGTACGGAAAACCTCGTGGTAGCTATATAGAAAGTTCCGGGGATCCTCTGAAGGAGTGCCACTGTATGTGGTAGTGAATAGCTTGGTAAACCTTTCCAATCTCCATAAAGCATCAATAGACATAGCTGCACCATCACTAGCCTGAGTCACTATGCCAGGCTGAATTGCCTCACTTTGGGGAATTGTACTGTTTTGGGATTTGGTCCCCGTGTTTGGTATTTCTATCACTATTGACTTATATTTGTTATGCCTAGTGATACTTTCCATAAAGCCTGCTATCCGAACTAAAGCATCCCGAAGATCCGGGGTGAACATAACCCCTCCTGGGACCTGAGCTAGGCCCACTGGAACTTTTGGGACTGGAACCTCCTCCTCGATATGAACCTGAGGTTCTGCCATTGGTGATGTTGCTCGAGGCTGAGCTCTGCCCCTACCTCGGCCTCTAGGACGGCCTCGAACTCGGCCTTTGCTGCTACTGGGGCCTCGGGCTGCTGGTCAGTAGATGAGGAAGCGCGTGTTCTTGCCATCTGCGGAAGAACATAGTAGAAATTCAATTAGCATTTGGGGGTTCAAAGTCGCATGACAGGAAAGAATAAAGGTGAAATTTTCCTAACTCTGTAGCCTCTGGGGGATAAATACAGACGTCTCTGTACTGATCCCTCAGACACTACTAAGGTCGTTTGTGAGTTGAGAGACATGTGCAACCAAGAGCTCTGATACCAACTTGTCACGACCCAAATTTCCCACCATCGGGATATATGATGGCGCCTACTAATGGAAGCTAGACAAGCCAACTCTTAATTACATTTCCATTGGTTACAACTCTCTTTTTAATAAAATTCTGTAATTGCAACGGAATAAATGAATTTTAGCGGAGAACTTAACAAATTTTACAAGATACGATACAAAAACTCAAACATGATACACTACCCAAGAAGTGATGTCACAATACTCACGAACTTCTAAGAGTAATACACATAACCGTCTGAAAGAAATATAAAATATTTATCTCAAATACATGAGATAACGGACTAAAAAGTAAAGATAGAGGAGATATCGGGTCCTACGGACGCCATGCAAGACTACCTCGAAGTCTCAATGGTCGAAATATCAACAATCGTACTACTACCGCTGCTACTGTCCATAACCTGTATCTGCACACAAAGAGCGCAGAGTGTAGCATCAACACAACCGACCCCATGTGCTGGTAAGTGCCTCACCTATCCCGGTGAAGTAGTGACAAGGGTAGGACCAAACACCCACAAAAACCTGTGCAGTTAAAAATATATATACGTATACGACAAAATAGCAGGAAACATTATTGAACATTTATAAGGGAAAGAACATGCTCAGGAGTAGCAACCAAAAATATAATTTATCAGAAATAATATGAACAGTGGAATAAAAATTCACTTTCATGTCTCGATTCATTTTCATTTCGTATCTTGTGGTAGGCGTACAACCCGCTCCCAATCTAATAATAGGCTACAGACATCTATGGCTAATGCCAACAATCATATAACTTTGTGATCGGTGTGCCACACGATCCCATTCTATTATATGTATATGTTGCCAGTATAAAGCCAATAATTCTTCAATCAACAACATATATATATATATATATATATATATATATATATATATATATATATATATATATATATATATATATATATATATATATATGTATGTATATATAACCGGCATGGATCCAATAACCGTTATATTACCGGTGTGAAACCAATAAAAATTCCTTTTATACCATCACATAAAATTATCACAATTTTTAATCCGTTAAAGACTCACGGTCATCCTCGACCCCCAATGTATAGATACTTGACACCATGCCTATACATCGGACTCCACACATACCAATTAACACATAATCTCAACTCCTATTCCCTCAAGCCATGATAGATCAAACACTTACCTCGAAGGTCTACGGTCAATGCAATCCTTAGCAATACCATTTCCTTTCGAATTTGGTTCTAATTTAATCGTATCTATACACAATTGATTTAATATTATCAATACTACTTAACAAACTAGTTAAAATTGCTAAATATAATTTTTACAATATTTTGCCCGGAAACATGAGGTTCGAACCAAAATAAATTCACCCATTTTTTCACGAGTTCAAATATATAATTTGTTCTAAAATCGGACCTCAAATTGATGTCAAACTCCCAATTTTTGTGAAAACCTAAGTTCTACCCAAAACCCCCATTTTTCCATGAAAAACCTTGAATTTAAGACGAAAATATGATAGATGATGTTAATGTTTGAAGAATTAGAGTAAAAGTTGACTTACCAATGATTTGGAGAAGAAGTAGTTCGTGAAAAATCGCCAATGGATGTTTTGGGTTGTGAAAATGTGAAAAATAAAGCTAAAAATCGTGATTTACATGTCTCTGTATTCGCATATACGACTAAGCGTGGGAATTGCGAACAAACTTCGCATTTGCGAAGTTAGACCAGAACTGGCGGGGTTCACATTTGCGAACAAATCTTCGCATTTGCGAAGATGTGCTGCCCAGCTTCACTTCGCATTTGCGAACACTCGGCTAAAGAGGAGGTGTTCGCATTTGCGAACATTTCTTCGTATTTGCGAGGCCTGAGGGAATTGGGCAGGCATCGCATTTGCGATGCATTCTTCGCATTTGCGAAGCCTGCAGGTCAGACCTGACAGCAACTTCGTAACACGAAAAAATTGAACTTGTGGCATATCCTAAATTTTCCAGAGCCTTCGAGGCTCCAAACCAAATATGTACACTAACTTAAAAATATCATATGAACTTGCTCGCGCGATCAAATCGCCAAAATAACATCAAAATCAATGAATTGAGCTTTAAAACTCAAGAATCTTTCAAATTTTTATAAAATTCCAAATTTCCAATTTAAGGTCGAAACACGTCAACGACATCCGTTTTCAACCAAACTTTACAGGAAGCGCTTAACCAATATATATCACTTCTACCGGGAGTCGAAACCAAAATACGAGCCCGATACCATTACTTTTTAATCAAATTTCAGTTTCATTTTTTTTAAACATTTTCAGAAAACAATCTAACAGAAAAATTCTTTTACCGAGGTTATAGACCTCGGATTTCGATTCCGGGCATACGCCCGAGTTCCATATTTTACTACAGATTTTTTGAGACCCTCAAATCACAGACCGGGTCTGTTTACCAACAATTTTGACCAAAGTCAACCATATCAATAGTAATATCAAAATTCTTCAAAATTTTTACGTAATTCATTTATTTCAACATTAAAGAAATTTGGCTTCGCGCTCGGACTACGTACGCAAATCGAGACAATTATAAATGAGGTTTTTAAGGCCTCGGAAGCTTGAAATGATTGAGAAAACAAGTGATAACCCTTTGGGTCGTCACACTTAATTCTTTTTTCGTTAACCACACCTTGGCCTCGGTTAAACATATGTACCCATTTTTGGTTAATTTTGGGCTTAACTTAACCATTTTCTCTGAGGAATTTATAGGTTAATATCCATCAAAATAATTAAGAAATTGGAAATATAACCATATACTGAGAGTGATATCAGGCTATATACAAACCAATAATTGACAACATAATAACATAAATACTTTGAAACCAGGATAATATCTAGAAACATAATCTTTAGGTAAAATAAGCAACTTACATGTTTACATGAAAGAGATTTTCCTTTTGGAAAACCCGAAAGAGCTTACTGAACTTGAGAATTAAAAACTTGCACACAAAAACATAAGGATTTATTTATTTTACATGCTTGAAGTAGAAAATTTTAAGGCATACATAGGAAATATGGTATATTACAAAGATGGTTGATGCTGAAGAAGGGTGTTTGGATGGTTATATATATATATATATATATATATATATATATATATATATATATATACATATTTAATTATGTGCGGCGGCCACCAGTACCGCTCTCCCTATGGCAATTGAAGTAAACAGCAGCAACAGGCAAACCAAGATTGTAAAGTTCTGCAAAGTCTCTTGTATTGAAATTCTGTCGCCAACCTGGAGCATACACAGTTTCGCGACCTAATTGTCGAAACAACACGAAAACAAAGCGATGAATTCCCAATGATGGTTGTGGACTCTCGTAGCATAGAACTTCATTTCCTACAATTCAGCAAAAAACAAGTAAAATGATTTTAGTTATACATGCACTGACACTGTAAATAAAATTTACGTTATAATAAGTGTATATATGTTACCTCTAATAGTAAATTAGAGTACCATTTTTATTAGGTTATTAATTAATATTATTATATTATAAATAACCTAATTGTTCAAATATTCTTTACAGCGTGAATGCATATAACATAAAACTCTACCTAAGAATGTTGATTAATCCAAAACCTATATAGCCTAATGATTGGTTTATTTTCTTGGTTTGTTTTTTTAAGGCGGGGTCAGGGGAGAGTTGGGAGGTTTTAAGTGACAAACTAATTATGCAGAATGATAAGTAATATAGGAGGATTGACCAAAGCTTGTATCTGTAGTTGCTGGGATATCTGTGACCAACCTACAAATATTTAATAAAGAAAGTGTTAGAAAAAAAGGGGAGCAGGGAGGGGGGAGGGAGGGGGAATAGATATATAGTGATAGTGAATTAATTTGTGACGCATTTGTGATATTTTCATTCTTCAATCACAAAATATATAACAATGCATGAATTTGTGATGATTTTGTGTATCTTTTTCTTTTAATAAGAGCAGTATCCTCGATAACATATGTTATTCTGCGTTGAGACTGAAGTTAATATTTTGAGTAAAAAATCTGAAGTATATGTCTCACTTGCATGCGTAACAAGATATCTAGGGTTTTCAGTACACACCATGAATTATAATTCGAGTGACAATATGATTTTATGTTAGACCAATTGGGTTACTTCTCTTAAAACATCTCACTTGAAAATAAAAACTACAAGAAGGGTTATATATGTTGAACTTGTTAAACTCGACTAACCAGTGTAGATACTCTCTCATGTTAGGGTTGCTTGGGCTTGGAGCATCAGGATCCACCATAACCTTGGGGAAAAAAGAGCACAAAATCTTATTAAATAAATTTCACATTAAGAAATATAAAGAAATTTAAACTAAACACCACCGTTATAGGGTGAGATTTGCAATATTAGGTCAACTGCTTAATTTTTAGTGTGAATCAAATATAAATTCTTAAAGTTTTTGAAGTAAAATTTGAATTTTTAGAAACTACAAAAAAGTACTATAAGTGATAGTAGTTAATAATTTAAAATATTTAAAAGATAGTTAAATAAATCGTGTGATCAGAATATCAAGAACTCAAGCAACCTAAACAATCTGAATAGTAATAGTGGCACATAAAATAGAATAGAACGAATTTGATGTACCAGAGTGTAAAAATTGCGAAGATCATCCCCTCCAATATGAACCCTAGGTTGTGTAACATTTTGAGAAGGTTTCATGGCACATGCATTGTTGACTTCCCTATCATTGTAAACTACCCTAAGGTCAACTGATCTTGTGAATGGATCTAATACATCACCTATCACACCACCAACTATCAAAGGATCTATTCTTGACATGATGATATATAGAAGATGTGTTATATTATCACTAAAATTCTTTACTTTTCTCTTTCAAAGTTGTGATCAAAGGGAGGAGCTAGCTATGTCTATTTATATGAGCAATATTGTTGATATTGTATGCTGCCTATATGCTTAATTTTGGTTTTTGTACTATGACAAGAATCCTACCTTTTTATGGTATTCTCCTACTAGAAAACCCTATTCTTGGTTGATGCTGATCTTTAAAAGACAATGTACTGAGAAGAATATGAATCTCAAGTTCAGGTGACAAATGTGTGGATTGGATTAAATTTGGACTAGCCGAAAAGATTAATAAACGGGTAATGATCCAGTCCCCTCAAAATAATCAAATTAAATAACGCATCATAAATTAACTCGCTCAACATGACCCAACTGCCTCTCTTTTTTAATTTTGTTTTGAAAAAGAAAATGTAAAAGATGATGTGATTTTCGTAAAGTATTAGCTTAAGTTTTTCAAAGTTAGCATAATTCTTAGTCTGCAATTTGATTTTATACTTTAGGTTTTGATAGCATTTTCGACTCATTGGTTACACTAATCATGACCCTTTTTTAGCCCAGCAATTTGACTAGTGATTCCGGGTTCAAAATGACTGTTTATTATTTGTGTTTATCAATAAAAAATGTTTAAATGAGAAAAATATAAATTTATATACGGAAATAACAATGGATGCAAATGTTTAGTCATCTTATTTAAGAGAAAAAAATCAGATGAGTGCATGATATCTACAATCACATCACAGTGAGAAAAGCAAAAAGGGAAGACAGAACCTTTGACATTCTTCGACCCGTTTCTCTATTTATTGCTTTTCTTTTTTTCCTTTTAATTTTTTTCTCTTTTAATTTGCTTCCTAGGATAGAATGGAAAAAATATTAGTTCAAGTTCTATGCACTAAATAACGGCCACTACTAGAAAATAGGCCTACGAGAACAGTTTTTCTGGCAACGGTTATAAAACCGTGGCAATAGAGTATATACGGTAACGGTTACAACCGTTACCATAAGATTTGATGCAATCGGCACACTTAAGGTCCTAAACCGTTCCAGTTGTTAATAAACCGTTACCATAGGTGCTATGTATAGGAACGGTTGTATGAACCGTCCCAGTAGCCCTATTTGTAGTAACGGTTTTAGGTTTTTTCATAATATTGGAACGGGTATTTATTCCCTCCTCGTTTTCCCCCTAAATTTTACTAAACACACCAATATAACCTCTTTTTCTTTTATTTATTATGTATTTTATATTAAAATAATAATTATTATAACAAAAGTACTGAAGCTAGCGACGACTACGATGAATTCATTCACACTGCTCTCTTGTTAGAACGAAGAACTGCAATCGCTCAGAAACTTCTGCTTAACTCACGAAATTCAGAAATTCAGTCACTGAAGAAATCCCTAAAAATCCCCAAACCATGTCTTAACTCTGAAATCCCCGAACCCCCAAATCCATCTGATAGTCGAAAATCCCCAAATCGTTGCTAACCTAAAACTCCCAACTTCCTATAAGTCCCATAATCGATTTGCTTCACTTGAAGGATCCGAAGTACAGAGGAATAATTAAAGGAACGATTACATGTGAAGAAAATTTCAATCGCCAGAAAGTTTCGACCCATAAGGCAATCCGTTAGAAATCTAACTTCAGGTAATTTTTCTTTTCTAATTTGGGCATTATATTCTATAATCGTTCTTTTATTCTTTAAGCTTTATGTTTTAGCAGTGTATATGATTTCTTGCTTTCTGTTGATGTTTTGAACCCAAATTATTTAGGTTTAATTTTCAGCTATCATTACGCTATTGTTAATGATAAGCAAGAAGTAATTTTGACTTGTTTGGCATTACGCTATTGCTAAAGAAAAAAAATCTTGATTGGTCGATGTTGCCTGTTGGTAGTTGTTTTATAGCAGACCTCTGAAGTATGTTTCTCTTATAGTTTTGTGTCTGGTCCCTCAATGCACTTATCATGTCTAATATGATTTACATTGGTGCACCTTTCTTAACTAATACATGCTTGAAAGCATGTGAATTACATGAAGTATTGTGCTTCTGGTGCTATATTCATACTGACTTCTGAATTTTAATTTTGTGTATGACATGAAAAGGTTAAATATGAAAAGTAGAAACATTTGCTTGTGTTGATCGGTTATGTGTATTCAAGTCCAATTATCCTCATCCATAGCTATCAAATGTATTAGGTTAAAGTCATGTTAATTGGTTTATCCCCTCCAAAAAAAGGGGAACAAAAAGTCATGATGATTTGCCAAATGTTTCAAGTAGAATTATAAGGTATTCTATCTAGACGTGGTTATAATTGAGCAGTTGCAATACAATTTTTTTCACTTGAAGTATTTGACTGCTCTGGTGCTTTGCAGATAATTTCTTTCCTTCAGCAAAATGCACATCCTAGGGTTGCAGGGAGGATACCATCAGTGCCAGAGAATGTTACCGATCAGGTTTCTCTTACTATTTCATAGTGCATTTAAATTGAATGACAGTAAAGCTCTAGTAATAAAAAATACATTTTGGTTATTTGACAGATGATTACTGATTGGACCCCATTTATTATTTAGACTGATTCATTGGTAGAATATATTCTTGAGTAGTATCACACTCTTATCATTGTGGCCAGCCAGAAGCTGTTAAACCAATTCAACAGTATATGTCTTAATTAATTGGTGTATTTACCACCTGTCAATAACATCAAGACTTAGCTGAGTTTCATTCCACATTTGTATCTTGCACAGAATTTTGTTCCTTTAGATATAATAGACCTGTATTTGATGCTGCTCATTTAAACTTCTTGCTAGACATATAGGAACATTATTGATCCTTCTATGTTAAGACTTAAGCCTATTTCAAAAAATGATTTTGCTTTTGCACTCATCAAATCAATGATGGGATTCAGTATGTCATTTCCTAGCTGATAGTAGGTTTGGTCATCTATGGATATGTAAGGTCATCATTCATCTTATAGTTCGTGGCGTGTTCGGATCATCTAATCAGGGAAATGAGATCCAACTTTGAGATCTTTAGGTTTTAGTTTCACAGAATGTAGCTTTTGTTCAATACTTACTGCATCTTAGCTATCTTGTTATCCCCAAAAAGATACTAGTATTTTCATAGAGCTGTTGTCAGCCTCTTTCGCTTATGAGCAAGCGGCCCTCAATTTAAATCATTAAACTAAATCTCGCCGGAACTAGTAACCCCTTCAACCCTAACGAGCTCACAAACCAGCGACCAAACAATCACACAAACGCTGCCGGAGCTCCGACTCTCATCTCTGTCGCCGCCTCTTCTTCACTGACTAAAGGCACACACACAGACACACGCACTGTTACCATTTCGTTCTCTCACACCTATTGCTAATCCGAAGTGGACGAAAAATCTAGCAGGAGTGTAGAGCATTATATTTTGAGTTTGCCGGCACTGTCGAGGTTCGGATTGCCCTTTTTGCAGAGTCTTTGTTCCGACCGAGATTCCGCTAGTCGTTCTCTATTCGTTTTAACATCTGTTCGCTTCCAACTGAACCAATATTTTGATTTGGAATCAAAAGGTGTATTGTCGAGCCTATTCTTATTAAAAGAAATTTGGAATCTCAGGTTCAGTTTCTTTTCTCTTCTGCATCTCTGTTTTAAAGCATCTTGAGCTGTGAGATTTTGTTTGGAATGGTTTTGTTTTGTAATCGAATGTCTTGTTGATAAATCTCTTCTCCATGTGTGATGCATTTAATTATGTTCACTTAATGAGAGTCGATATTGAGCGTTTGACCTCTATGATTATATGATCTAACTGTTATTATGGCGTTAAGTCTTCGTTTGAGTCATATTTCATCGTTGTCAAATGAACGTTTACTTTTAGCCTTGAGATGGTATGAACTCTTGAAGGTGTCTCACCGCTGTTAATTGAAGTCGATTGGTTTTAAGTCTAAATGACTGTGTTCATTAGTTCCAGTTTCGTAATACAGACCAGTCCAAGTTTAAATGCTGAGCTCGACTGGTGCTTGTGTTGCTTTGGATATATATGACATGTTGGTGCTCAAAGTAATCAGTTCGAATCAATTGTTTTATCTTGGCATATTCGATATGAATCACTGAGTGGTCTCCCTTTTCCCTAATTCCATGATCACTTTCACATGTTCTGTTGGTTTGAAATCACTGAAGTTATCCCTCATATTGTTTGTCTTTTTTTGATTACTAACATCTTCTGTTGTGCTAAAGGCAGTATGGTTGATCCCTCAGTATTAAAATAGTTACTATGTTTTAGATGATAAATGGGTGTTCAAGCTGCGAGCAGTTGAGCTGTGTGCCTTTGTACCTTTTTTTTTATCCTAGCAAGTCCTTGTTTGGTTGGTTTATTCCAGGTTTAAAGTGTGGTTGTAGGGTAACAATAAGTAATATGATCGTCTAATGTTGAAAGAGGATCCCTGTAAGTTCTGATGCATCGGTGAGTTAATGCCCTATAGAATTTGAACTCAATAGGTTTAACCAACAGACTGCGGGCTGGTTGGGAGAGGGATCTGCTAAGTTCAGAACATAATTTGAAATATTCAGAACATAATTTGAAATATCAGATGGATGATTTCATGAACTTATTCTCCAATGAATTCACATTTGGTCAGGACTTGAAGAGAAAAAAAATGGCTTACCTTCTTGTTGTTTGTCTAATAAGAGGAATTAAAATTTCCTCTCTTATAGTGATGAGTGATAGAATATTTGATACATATACTAGTATTTGATTTCACAGTTTATTTAATTTTGTGCGGCTGATTCAGAATGGAATAGTTAACTGAAAACTTGATATTTATTGTCATGGCTGCTGAAATACAATGAGAGATTGTCATCTTGTACGAATGAGATTAGATATGTAAGTACAAGAATATACTGAAGTTATGTCATTCTGTTTGTGCTCCCATAAATACCAAGTACTCTATATTAAATTGCTTTATGTAAATATGTATAAAGACATGCTCATGTAATTGTACTGCAACTATAATTTTAATTTGAAAGGTCAGCAACTATAGAACGTGTTTCTTCAAAAAACTAACGATCTAAGATGGTTAGAGTTATACCTTGTTATCATTTTGTTTGTTTAAATTAATAAAGACACAAAATGAGTAGTTAAAGGTCATGCCTTAAGGAACTAACAATGAAGGTTAATTTATCTTCTATTTGTCAGTTTAAACATTCAAATGAAAATAGCAGTACTAATTCAAATGACTTTTCTGCATATGAACATAAAATTAGAATAAGATTTTCTCTGAAATGAAAGAAGTATTGTACTTAGCCATGCCGTTGTAAACTCTTAAAACAGAAAGCATCAATACTTAGTGACATTCTGCTATTAACTTAATAGCATACTATTTTTTTCCTTGATAATATATACATACTACATAGAAGTAGGGACAATTACAATGGGTAAAATACAGTTTTGGATAATACTACATGCATGGCATTGGCATTTATCTCTGTGTTCCACCACCACTATATTAACTGTATTGAGCATCTGATTCTAATACTGCTCAAATGTTGCTGCTTCATTTTGCAAATTATGGTATTTGTTAATTGGCAGTGATATTAAGTTTTTTTGTTTGGCAAGTATTTGGTTGGACTGCTGTAGTTTACTAGTTTATGATGTTTGGTATAAGTTGCCTCTATTTAGAAAATAATGAAATCGGTGTCCAATTTAAATGTAAAAGATCATGATGCTATTAGTTGGGACGCATATTTTTCTATTTCTCCATATGTCAGCTAGGTTTTTATGCCGAGACATTATAGTAGTTGACTAGCATAAGTTTATGTAGCCTTCTTGCATTTGATCTTTAGGAAAATCTCTTATGTATTGGTATTCTTGAAGTATTTACCTATTTGAAACACAGTATACATGAACCATTATACATGAACCATTTCTGTGGAATTTTGGGAAGTTAGCAACTATCTTGATAGAATGAAGTTCAGCTTTCTTGTTTCTCGGAATTACACCTGGGACTGTGTTGAGTAGGCCATAATATAGATTGCACTCTTGGCCTATGAAAATAGACACCCAGCTTGTGTGCAAGATTAAGGTTAGTTTTGGTGCTTATTGTAGGATAAAAAAATACTTGTATATCTTAATAGAAACAATTGATGTTGCTAAAATTACCATAAACAATGTCTTCTATTCTTATATATATGATGAAATGAAAAGCAAAGAAGATTAGAGTTAATTCATGGCCTAGCTTGACTAATTTTTAAAATCGTTCATGTTTTTGACAATTTTTAGATTATGTGAATTATATCAAAAAATCCATTTTGGCATTTGAAACGAGTAGTTCTCGTGAAGAGTAATAACTTTATTTATCCTTTTTTGTAGGTGGAGTAAATCAAGAAATTGAAGAAGATGATGGAAGTGAAGAAATAGACCTTACATGAGATGAACTTTGAATTGCTATAGATGAATGTTCTATAGGAACCTTTTGTTATCAATATTTTTTAGACTCTATCTTGAAATGTATTAAACTTATGCATTTGCGATAGAACATTTTCTTTATGGATAAAATATATTATTAATAGTTTCATTTTATGATTTATTTTAATTTTAGTGTTATTATATATATATATATATAAATATTTATTAATAACAGGTGCTATATTTTTGTTTTAGCTGAACTATTACAATTGCCTACTAGAACCGTTGCAATAGGACACAATGTAAGCCTACCAGAACCGTGGCAATAGGACACAATGACCGTTGCAATAGATCCCAAAAACCGTTGCAATAGCTTAAAGAAACCGTAGTTATATCCATGCATAACCGTAACTATATGTTACATAAGTGTTCCATTAAATAATATGGCAACGGTTAAGAACCGTTGCATACACAATATAGGAACGGTTTTAAACCGTTCCAATTGGAAAAAAGAAGCGTTCCAACAGAGAAAGGGAAAACCGTTGCGATAGACGTATCTATGGCCACAATGACGAAAACCGTTCCAAGAACCGTTCCCATAGACCTATTGTCACGGCGGCTGATGGAACGGTCTCTAAACCGTTCCAATATATCTATGGCAACGGTTATATAGTCTATGGGAACGGTTTTTCATGCGTTACCGTAGGCCAATTTTTCAGTAGTGGGCATGACAGTTGTTTTCCTGAAAAAATTATTTGGTATTTACTTGAAGAGTAGTATATATTTTATGGTTTTTTTTTTAAAGAGAGTATACTATTTGCAAATTAACCGGATAATGCTTCGAGAAAAATTTGATTATCTAAGATTAAAAATAATATCTAACTATTGGTTAATACTCAAAATAATTGAGAAGGAAAATAACTTCACCAAAAAAGTGAGGGAAATTCCCCCTTTTTAGTATAAGATTCCCTGAACTTTTTCTGAAAATCAAAACACCAGAAAAAAATAACTTAATTATTTTCTGAAAGACATTTTCGAACGTACCAATACACCTTTAATTTTTTATTTTATTTATAGAATGATTATGAATAAATCTCTACGATAGTACTTAATTAATTAGTAACCTGATAAGAACCATAAATAATCTGCTAAGACAAATTAAATTACATTGTTTAAAAATCTTTACACTATCAATTTACATTAACAAGTTTCTAAAATAGCAATTTGAGCTTTATATGGCCAAGGAATCCGTTAGGCCAACGCAGTGGACCTGCATAGTATTATATTCTTGGATTAAAAATTCGAACACGACATTGAAAGCGAACCTCGCCTTATTTATTTTTATAACACAACGATCTTTTTATCTCGCCATCTTTAAAGGTACTGAAAAAAAGAGAAAAAAGTAAGATATTTATTATTCACTCCTCTTATCCATTGTTGTAAGATTAATTGATTCTCTCTGTCAAATGCCACAGTAACCTAGTCCAGTGGTACTTGTACACATGTCTCAAAGCTTCTTGAGACAGCAACGATCAATCAACTACACCTGTCCTCGAACAATCCCAAAAAAAAAAAAAAAAAAAAAAAAAAAAGAGTATGGTACACTAAACATCTCATATTTATGTATGGTCCGAGAAAGGACTGAACCTCTTTAAGGTATGAGGTAGATAATCTATCATAATGCAAGCTATATTAATAATTAGTTCCATAACTTGAACCCGTAACCTATAGATCATAATAAGGCAACTTTATTGTTATTACAAGGCTCCCCTTTACTTCAAAAAAATCCTAAAAAATTTAATATATATATTGTAAGTATTTATTTTAATTATTTTCTGAAATAAAGTAAAAAACTACTACAACCTCCATTAGGTTAGTAGCTCCCATCGTGCAATTATTATTTTTCAATTAACACTACCAACCACCTCTATCATCAGCTATTGTTGCACAACCATCACACAATGTCATCGCTAGGGGTGTTCATGAAAATTCGAAAAGTCGAATCAAATCGTAAATCGAACCAAATCGACCAAAATAACCGATACCTTTTTGGTTTAGTTTGGTTTTTGTTTTGGTTTTGAATTTTAAAAGCATATCATATCTGGTTTAATTTTGTTTTTAATAAAAAAAATTACCTAAAAAATCGAACCAAACTGACTTAAAACTAAACCCTACGCGCGCGCACCTAGAGAGAGAAGCTCTAGCGATTCTTGGCAATTTTGAGGTGACTAAGGAGAGAAAGTTCAGTTATGGCTACGCTGGCAACTGCCCAGCGTTCAATGGAGGTTGGGTAGTCGTCTACTCCACCTGTAACAGTCCCACAAACATCTACAACTCCAAACACAATCCAAAACTACTCAAATCTGCTCAAACCTAACGCATTAAATGCCCCCTTGCAGCCCACGTCCAATATAGCCCTAAAACTAATCGAGTATCTTCGTGGGGAACCAATCGTACGTAGGAAGAAATAAGAAGTAAGGCAATCCATTGCTCAACAAGGATTAAATCTTGCACTCTTAGGTAAGTTTTCATATGGAAAGCCTGGAATGCATGATTTACGTAAAGCTTTGCCAATTCAATAGGAATTAAAAGGTCCATGTTCAGTTGGATTAATTGAGGATAGTCATGTGTTGATTAAACTTTCTTTGACGGGGGATTATATTTATTTATTGTCCAAGTCAGCATATTATTTGAGACTTCAAAATGATATGTGGTAGATGAGGTGCACAAAGTGGAATCTATGGTGGAAAGTCGATGAAGAATTACCTATTGCTATAGCTTGGATTGCATTTCAAGATTTGCCTCCTAATTTCTTTGGGAAGGAATTTATTTTTTCATTAGCAAGGGAAGTAGGGAGACCATTACATGTGGATTTGGCAACTCAAAATGGTACAAGACCAAGTTGTGCAAAGGTGAAGGTTGAGGTGAATTTTCTAGCTAATTTACCTCAAAGGACAAAGATAGTTAAAGAAGATGATGAAATTGAACCTGAAGAATCCAAGTGAATTAAGATTAGGTATGATTATATACCTAAGTATTATAAAACATGTAAAAATCAAGGGCACAAAGAAGAGGAATGATGGGTAATTAATTCGGAGTCGAGGAGTTTTGAAGAACAAACATGGGAGTTCAAGGATGTCCACAACATAGTTGATACAACTGCTGCTACTACAAATGTGTTAACGAGTGGTAAAGTAGTAGGGTAACCTATTGCTAATCCAGCTAGGCAGGAGTGGATTCAAGCTAGAGAGAATAAATACAAAAGGGACAAGTCAGGCTACATTATT
Source organism: Nicotiana noctiflora (assembly GCA_032618575.1). Classification (NCBI taxonomy): domain Eukaryota; kingdom Viridiplantae; phylum Streptophyta; class Magnoliopsida; order Solanales; family Solanaceae; genus Nicotiana; species Nicotiana noctiflora. The sequence goes on from JASVEL010008646.1 coordinate 89,126, forward strand.
GAGGAATTAAAGAAGGAAGAAAACAACAAAGGTAAAGGAAAGGCTAAAGACGTGGCAGTGGTGTCTAAGAATAAATTTGATGCTTTGGGAGTAGAGGAAGATGCTCAACCAATCATAACTATCATGAATGGTAATGCTGAAGGTAATGGCAAAAATAAAGAGAAAAACCAAGTAGTTAAAGGGACTAGAAAGGTATAACAAAGGGAGAATAAAAAGGATGGTAAAGGTCAATCTTTGGATTCTAATGTCAATGGGAGTAAGGGAGATGATACAAGGAAATTATTAAATAAGGAAAGAGGAAATTCTGTGATGAATAAGGAAGAGTTTGATGTAAGGAAAATTAAAAAGAAGGCAGTGGACAAAGCAAATAAGGAAAGGGAAGCTAGCTTACAAAAAGAAAAGTTGAATCCTAATTCAGTAAGGGTTCAAAATTTTCCTAGTCCAAGTAACCCTAGGGCAGAAGAAGTAGTTAGAAAAGAGGCAACTATTGATTGGGTTCAAAGAAGGTTTAGGACGAGCAAGGAGGAACTGAGGTAGTGTAATGTAGCTACAAATCACTACAAAAAAAACAGCGTTTTGCGACGGCCGTATTCCGTCGCTAAATCAATATTTTCCGTCGCTAAACTACTTTAGCGACGGAATAGCGACGGAATCCAGTTGGTCCCTAAAATCCTCGTTGCTAGGCTTATAGCGACGACTAGACCCAATCCGTCGCCAATTAGCGACCGAATTGCGACAACTTAATATTTGTAGCAAAGTTTAGCGAGGGAATTTTCTGTCGCTATAGAGCTTATTTCTGTCGCTATTTTGATGCATTTCGTCGCAATTAAATTCATCGTTTAATTCTTTAGCGACGAAATCGTCCGTCGCTAGACCTATTATAGCTAAATGTCCCTGCCTTTTGCAACAAAACCTTTTGTCGCCAATCCGTCGCCAAGATTCAATTATATACCATAATTTTAGGTATAGAACATATCCGTCGCTGATTTATTTTTACTATACTATTGATTGTGTAGAATTCTTTTTATTTATTATTTTAAATGTACCCTATTCAAGTATATTACATAAACTATTAAATACACTTAATAAAAAGCCAGTGATATTAATATAAATTCAACAAGGTCCAAAATATATAGCATAATGCATATAACAGTGTCATTAAGTACAAAAAATCCACAAGGACCAACAATAATGTCCAAACAAAGTAAGCTAACTATACTAGGCCGGAGAGTTACAGTCATCATTAGAACCCAATGCATGAACGTCAGCAATGTTAGCAGCAGTAGAAGATGTTGGAACTGTAGGTGCCATATCAATGTTTGGCTGATGCGAGGGTAAGGAAACTAATTCGCGTACCCGCTCAACGATTACAGGAACTATATGATCTGTTAGTGCAGGAATCAATCGCATCACTAACTCATCCAGATTTCCTGTCGGTGTTGATTGAGAATTTGGAGTTGTTGTTGACGATGTAGCATCAGATCTAAGAGAGCCATGAAGATTTGGCCCGTAGTAACATTTTGCTTGCGATCCAAGACCATATACTCTTCTTTTCTTTTCTCCTCCCGCGGCTTGATAATATGCTTTACAATGATCAATATCAGATTGAGTTTGTGTTTGTTGTTGCAATATCTCCTGATATTTTTCCTGTAGAAGAGTTAATAAGAACATTCACTTTAAAAAATAAAAAAATATATGAAAGTAAAGTCAATTAAAAAGTTATCTTACATGTACAATTCGGGATTTTTCAGCAACAAAAGATTTTCCATCATTACCATGTGTATGGACGTGCAAATGCAACTCATTTGGTGTTGAATCTCGACCCTTTATAACAGCCTATACAAAAATTATTCAATTAAGAAGATAGAGAAACAAAAGAACTAGAAGAACAAAAGAAGGGACTACTTTGGGTCTAGAGGTTATCGTGGAGAAATTTGATTCTAATTTTCATTTATTTACTGTAACATGCAAAATGTATCTGCTTATCTCTGTACCTTATGAACAAGTTCAGTAACTTTGCCATAAATGTAGTTCTACTTCGTACTCAACAGTCATTCCTTATAGTTTTTATGATGTTCTTGAATGTAAGATATGGCATAATATTTGCAGCATACATGTTAGCTTTGTGCCTCCACTGTATCTACTAAACACTAAGCAAGTGGACACAATACCTTATTTGTGTGTTATCCGGTTGTGGATTGATCAAGGAAAATAAACATTTCCTATTTCTCTGGATCTTTATTCACACGGGACTTGAGGTAGCAGAAGTGTACTACACATTTTATGCATTATTCGACTTGTAAATCTGGATTCAGTCTCCCAGAAATATATGAATGTTCTGGTCTTTTTTAATGTTCAAAGACCAATTCTGCTTGGTTAAGCACTAGAAGAACAAAAGAAGCACTAGAATATTAGTAGCAATTTGGCACATCACCATAGAGTTATACTACTTCTATGGATGCGAGAAAGAGACAATTAGTAGCATGTTGCAAATAGGTGCGAGAAAGAGAAAAGAGCAGAAGAATATTAGTTATACTACTTCTATGGATGCCAGAATATTAGTAGCATGTTGCAAATAGATGCGAGAAAGAGAGAAAAGAGCAGAAGAAGGAGAGGAGAAAAAGGACTAATTCTACTATTGATGAGAGGGAAAAGTTATGAATACACTTACAAGTCTCTTGCGATGCTCCCCAACACTGATAGAGCCACCTGTATGAGTCCCAGTGGCAATTTCGCTCCCACCACAACGATTTTTTGCATTTGTTTCTGACTTTTCAACACACTTAGAATTTTTCCAAAGTCTCAACCAACTTTCCCACACATTATTTGGAATAGTTTCCGGTTGTACCATATTTGCTTTTAGTTTGCTAACAAAATCACTGTATCTTCTTGCTGCCCTACGCTCCCATTGAATCTGCACCGCACTATCAATTGAAGAATCCCAGTAGAAAGCCTTCTGAAATAATTTTATAAAGTAATAATATTAATAAGTTACATATAAAAGTTAATATACTTTCAAAATCTAATTGTGATGGATTATACCTTGAATTCTCCAAAATAAAATTCTTTTAACTCATTTGAGACGTTTTTCCAGTTGAATCCATTAGGATCAAGTTCATTCTTGAAAGACTTAGTTATAAACTCAGAGCATTCATATGAAGGCTCTAACCTGAACAAATTAGAAGACATTATTTAAAGGAATACAACGACAACAACAACAACTACCCAATATAGTCCCACAGGGTGGGGTCTGGGGAGGGTAATATGTACGCAGGACTTACCCCTGCAGGACAACAACTATTTAGTGCTTAACAGTGCATCAATTTGTTTGGTTTCAGGTATTTCTATAGATTTCAACTTCTATAAGACGCTTTGGAATTTACAGGTCGGTATCAGGCTTTTGTACTTTTAAGGGAATGCTTGTGAATAACATAGTCTGTTTGATAAGCATTCTGAAAACCTTGTATTATGGTATTATTTCTGCATTTCCTGTTAACATGGTCAGTTCTTTTGTGCTTGTTATTCCTGAAGAAGTGTCATTAGTGTTCTTTTACTGGGAGTGGAATCCTACTATTACTTCTTTTACAATCTAAGTGGGAGCTGGAGATCGTGATACAACTTCTAAAGAATTTACCAGAAAAAACTCTAAAATATGAAGCATTTTTGTGAAGCCCTTCCCATCTTGCCATTGATTATGCTACTGAATCATGAGTTTTAACTTCTATCATCAATACAGCAGCTTCATTATTAATGAAGTCATCAGTTTCTCACAACATCATTATTAATGAAGTCATCAGTCATCATGAGTTTTAACTTCTATCATCAATACAGCAGCTACTGAATCATGAGTTTTAACTTCTATCATCAATACAGCAGCTTCATTATTAATGAAGTCATCATTATTAATCAATACAGCAGCTTCTAAGTGTACTACACATTTTATGCATTATTTGTGTATGACGATACATGAAATACTGGATTTGAATGGAAGGGCATCAATTTCTCACAGCAATAGATCAGAAATAACAGATTCAACCAGACCACATGGCATCGACGATAAAAGACAGGTAATCTAATGAATACTGATGATGCACAAACAAGGTAGAAAGATGATGCCTTCTTTCCCAGTAGCCCAACGTTTTATATCATAGCCCAACATTATTTAAAGGAATACCATGTATCAATAACAATATACCAAAAGTAATAGTACAAGTATGGACTAACCCTGTAGGAGAAATAGTAAGAAGCGTCCGCGGTCTGCGGGTACTGCTACACTCAGTTTCGCCCATTAGGTTGCTTTGAGAAGATGTACCCTCGCCTATTGTGTTGCTCTGATTGGGGGTATTTGGAGATGGTTCCAAATTAATTGTTGGGGTACTACCATGGCCTGATGTTTGAATAGGTGGCGCACTACTAGGACCTAATGTTTGATCTTGATTGATGTGATGTGATCCATCTAAAGAACTCGTACCACCTTGTTGAGGATTGATTGTTGGAATGGGAACAGTAGGCATATTTCCACGAGTAGCAAAATTACCCCTAACTGAAGATTTACCTACACGGCCTGCGCTACCTCGGCCTCTACCTCGAGGCATATTTTCAGTTGCTCCTTTTCCTGGCCTGCAATGGGTTATATATTACTTGCTTGTTCCAGTGAAACAGTTAGGCAGTTCCACCAGTAGAATGAGGAATAACCTTTAAATCAAAAAATCTGTTCAAAAAAAAATATATCAAGAAATGCAAATCAAACAATGCTGCACTGCAATAATAACAGAAGAAGGCATGAAGAGGAAGATCACAGGCAACCGACAGTCCAGATTCATCCATTTCACTTCCCTAAGATCACAGGCAACCGACGGTCCAGATTCATCCATTTCAACCATGTTTGGTCTTTAAGACAAGTAATATTGCAAGAAAGAACCGTTAAAATAGAACAGGTCTCGAAATGTTCATAATTGGATGAAAATGTCAAATTTCACAGTAACTTAAGAGATGAATTTACTAAGCAGGATAATGCTGATAATACCCCTGCTAAAGAGCCAGATAAAGAAGAACAAAACGTCACTAGTACTAAAACCAGTGAGCAAACAGAAGCTAAAAATCTTCCAGAAAAATCTTCAACAGATAAAAGTAGTTCAAGTAGTTCTTACTACATTGTGGGAGCAAGAAGCAACTGCATAAGTGATTGGTTCTCAGAGGTTTTAGTATCACTGTGTGGTGTATCTGAAAACCATGTTTTATCTTTATGACAAGTAATATTGCAAGAAAGAACCGTTAAAATAGAACAGATCTAACAACTGAGGGTTCAACTTACAAGAACAGGAATTCTGATATACTTTCCTGCTGCAGAAAATTGTGACAAAAGCAAAATCAGTGCGAAGTTTGAAAATGGCATTCTTCATGTTAAACAGCCAAAACTAATAACTTCAGCAGTGAAAAAGGATAAAACATGGGTGGATGCTTGTGAAGGCATTACACATAACTCAAAATTAAGCCTAAAAATCACTGATCATGCTCAGCTTGAAGTAAGACTAGCCTCTCTTTAAAGCATATAGGTCAATTTCATCTTAAATCAAAGAAAAATGGAAACAAGAACCCAAGATATTATACAGAAAAGCTTCAGCTGTTATAGTTTTATAATGGTTAGCACAGATGTCCACATGAAAATACCATAAAGCAGTAGCTAAGTATACTTGAAAAGTTGCATAATACCTTTTTAACTCTACCAGCAAGCAAAAAATTCACGTCCCCGCCTGCATTAAGACATATAAGCAACAAAAGATTTGTTAATAATGAGAAAAAATTAGCTTGTGAATTCAAACAGATCAAGAAACCAGTGACTAAATAACCCAATCTTAAAGACATATCAGAAACCTCTTTCTTGTCATTCACAGTTCTAGCCAAACGATACAATGAAAGTAAATTCCATCCATCAGAGAACTTACAGTCCAACCAATTGCTCCTGCTCCTGCTATTTTGTTTCTCGGATTGTATAGGATTTGTACAGATGCAAACTGAATGAAGCAATATCACATCATCAGATTTTTATGTGTAGGTAAGGTTGCTAACCACGAAACAATGTAATATTAGAAAACTTAATAGCCAAAACTATAAGTGAGCAGACAGAGGCCAAAACAACATAAGATAGAAGAGCACTATACCATTTAGATTACTACAAACGTGGTATTCAATTCGATTCTCTAAAGTATATACTACAAAATAGATACATGACTTATAACATACCACACAGATTACAAGAAAAACAAAATTCGACAGAAATATATAGTAGTTCATTATCAACACACTAGTCATCATCTATTTCTTCTTCAAATTCTTCCTCATCATCCTCCTCATTTTCATCCTCAGTTTCATACTCGTCTGAAGATTCTTCTTCGAACTCTTGATTCTCTATCAATAGTCCATCATTAATGTGTTCAACCATTTCAATTACAACCCCATTTGGATCATGTAAGATTATATTCTCATCAGTGGTGAAATTCATATCTATCAAATGGACTTCAACTTCTTCAACTTGGAATGGAAGAGTCGGTTCTGGAGTTGATGTTATTGCCTCATCAGGAAGTTCAATAACATCCCGAGGTTTAACTTTCAAAACAGCTACCCAATCATCCTTATCCTTTTTTGTGCTAGGATAAGGCACATAACACACTTGAGTTGCTTGCATCGCAAGAATAAAAGGTTCGTACTTGTTAAAACGACGGCGATGGTTCACATCGACTAGTTTGTATTGGCTATGCTGTTTGACACCAACATTCACAGTCGGATCAAACCATTCACACTTGAATAACACGATTTGCTTTAAAGGTTCTTCGCGGTATTCCAATTGTATAATCTCTTGTATCCGTCCATAATAGTCACCAACATTTGGATCTGAGATACAAACTCCACTATTAATTGTTGATCTTGCACTACCATGACATTCCGTGTGAAATTTGTATCCATTAACAAAATACACCGGATAACATTTTGCGTTGATTAATGGTCCATGAGCAAGACTACGCAAGAATTTGTTCTCAATGTGGTTGCATCGAACCTATTTCAAAAAAATTATAAGACTTGGTTTAATATAACAAGCCATTTAAGAACATAATTGCTTAAAAGATAATGATTTTTATAGTCTTACATATTCTTTGAACCATATAGCAAAACACGTTTCGAGACTCTCATTTATTTGATCCTGAGATAGGTTGGGGAATTCTTCTTGCAACCGTTGTATGTACATACTTCATTGCAACAAAATAAGTTAAATACATACTCAAAATATATAAATATATTTATTATTATTAAAAAATGATACCTTACAAACGGCTCAACCTCTACACAATTTAGTAGAATATAAGTTTGGGCTGCCTTTATTTCTTCAAGGGACAAACTTCTCTTTTTTGCTTCCCCCGATAGTCGGCCTGGATGGGTGAATATTGATAAATTTCCTTCAATATTTTCCATAACACCACCATCATCATTACGGGCCGCATTATGATTACGTGTCATGACATGAGGTTCAAAATAATGAGAAAACAATTGTGTTGATTCCATCATCAAGTATGCTTCGCAAATTGAACCCTCGACACTAGCTTTATTCCCTATCATTTTTTTAAGAGTACGAAGGTACCTATACAAGTAAATTAATAGACCATCAAATTCATAAAGTAATGTGTATCATATTTGTCATAATAAGAGCATAAAAAGTTCATAACCTCTCAAAAGGATACATCCATCTGTATTGTACAGGTCCAGCAATCCTTGCTTCATATGGCAAATGTACAGGCACATGTTCCATTGAGTTAAAGAATCCCGGAGGAAATATACGCTCCAACTTACACAAGATCTGTGGGATGTCTGCCTCTAATCTCTCCATGTCCACCACTCGAATAACAGTTGAGGTGAGATCCTTAAAAAATAAGCTCAATTCCGTAAGTGCTTGCCACACGTTACTAGGAAGTAGCTCACGAAAGGCAATAGGCATTAATCGTTGCATGAACACATGGAAATCATGACTTTTCATACCAAATAATTTATACTTGTCTGTGTCGAGGCACCGACTCAAATTTGAAACATACCCATCTGGAAACTTCACATTTTCCAACCAATTGAACAAGGAAATTTTTTGATTCTTCTCTATTGTATATGCAGCTTTGGGGTAACTTCCATCAATAGGATTCTTTGCCAATTGTGGTCGATCGCAATAGTTTACCATATCTTCACGTGCCTTTGGATTGTCTTTTGTTTTGCCATCAACGTTAAGAATTGTGTTAAATACATTATCAAAGACGTTCTTCTCAATATGCATGACATCGAGATTATGGCGGATCATGTTAGAGCTCCAATAAGGCAAATCCCAAAAGATGCTTCTTTTTTTCCATCCACAACACCTAGAAATTCTCCCATTAACTTCTTCTGCATCTATCTCAGTTACTTTTCTCAGTCCCAACTCACAAATTTGGTTCAAGATGTCCTCTCCCGTCCTAAGGGGTGGTGGTAGCCTTCTAACAGTCTGACCTTTACGAAAGTTTTTGCGATCTCTCCTAAACGGATGATTTTGGTCAAGAAACATTCCATGACTGTCAAACCAAGTTGTTTTCCCACCATGACGTAATCTGAAGGATTGTGCTTCCTCCATACAATAAGGACATGCTAAGTTACCAGCAGTACTCCATCCAGATAACATAGAATATGCTGGAAAGTCATTGATTGTCCACATCAAAGCGGCCCTTAATTGAAAATTTTGTTTTTTGGAGATGTCAAATGCTTCTACACCCGTCTCCCACAACAAGGTCAATTCCTTTATTAAAGGTTGTAGATAAACATCAATTTTTTGTTTAGGGTTGTTTGGCCCTGGAACAATGACAGTTAAGAACATGTACGCCTCTTTCATACACATCCCTGGAGGCAAATTGTATGGAGTGACAATCACTGGCCAGGATGAGTATTTCCTCCCTGAATGACCAAAGGGCTGAAAACCATCAGTACATAATCCCAACCTCACATTTCTTGGTTCGGCAGCAAAAAAAGGATGAGTTTCATTGAAATGCTTCCAAGCCTCAGAGTCTGATGGATGACGCATTACGCCCTCCTCTTGTATGTGCTCATGATGCCATCTCATATCAGCGGCTGTAGCATGAGATGCATATAATCTCCGCAATCTAGGAATCAACGGAAAATAATACATTTTTTTGTAAGGGATTAATTTCCTCTTACGAGAACCGACACGACGTTTGTACCTCTGGTGGCCACAAACCTTGCAAGATGTGAGGTCCTCATCTTCACCCCAATACAACATACATCCAGAATTACAACAATCAATCTTTTCAACTGGCAAACCCAAGCTACGCATTAGCTTCTTGGTCTCGTAATAATTATCAAGCATTGTGTTATCTTCTGGTAAAGCCTCTTTCAACAATTGCATCATTTGGTTATAACCTCTTTGTGATAAAGTATTCTCCATTTTAATATTTAGCATCCTGGAAACCACTGCGAGTTGAGAGAGGGAAGAACCAGGGTATAATTTGGCATCAGCGGCCTGTAGCAAATCATAAAACCTTTGGCACTCAAGATTTGGCTCCTCCTCCATTGAAGGATCAAGATCCTCCTCCATTGAAGGATTAGGCTCCGCCTCCATTGAAGGTTCATAAGAATGAGATGGTTCTGGTTCAGTATTATTATAAGACTGCCAGCTCAAACCATGGCCAAAATTGGGTCCAGCTGCATCCAAGATCATTTGTCGATATGGATTCTCATTTCCCGATTCAGGTTGCGCGACACCATGCAAATCACTACTAGAAGACATCTCACCGGTCACATCTTTTTCGCCTTGATACTTCCAAAGAAAATAGTTCTCAACAAATCCATACCGATAAAGGTGCAATTTAACAGTTTCAACATTCATGTATTTAATGTTGTGACATCTTTTACATGGACATCTAACATTGTCACCACTCATGCGATTGAGTTGAGAACAAGCAAACTGGAGAAACTTGTTCACACCAGTTATGAAACTTGAATTAATACCCCCTCGGCCATCCAACCTTTTGTACATCCAATCACGCTCTAGATTGTCCATGTTCCTATTTAATATTAAAATAAAAACAACCTTAGAGTTCTTTATTTAATAAGACATCGGAATGCTTTCTAAAAAAATAACATTTTGACATTAGAATAAGATGAGAATACTAATACCACAATCTTCGAGTGAAAACAAATCTTGAAATGCTCGGTTCCTTTCTTTGACCAAAAAAGAACCTCAATTAGACAAATGAAATGATATATATTGAGGATTACATAAATCAAAAATGATACTAATTAGAATGCCCCAAAATGTAATTTATAAATTATTCAATTAACCAATATAATAGAAAAAACACAATCAACAGAACAAGGACATGAGAACTCACAACACTCGCCTACCCGAGTGTGGTCGGCCTAAGCATGCTCTTAGCAGTTCAATAAAAGAGAATAAGAATAAAGAACGATAAAATTATATCAAACTCTATCTCAAAACAATTGAATGAGAGTAACAGATTCATAAATTTAAAGGCAACCTAAACATCTCCCCTTTTAACATAACCCAATCCCAGATTTCATGACAAATTTCAGCACATGCTGGTTCGTTTAAATCCAAACCAATTGATGTGAGGATAATTAACCAAGAAAAATATGATTAACATGGATCGAACATACACTTCAACACAAACAACACATAAGTTTTAAAGAAGATAAGTTGAGCGGAAAACTGAAAAATCGAACCTGGAAGAGGGAGTTTTAATCAATTCGATGTTAGTAAAATAATGTACTTGAAGGCAGTAATTAACGCTCAATGAACAGAAGTGTATTCCATCAAATCAGCGACGAAACAGACACTTCAAAACTCGACGACATTAAACGAGCACCCACGAATTCGGCACCTTCACTCATTTGAATTCCATCACTTCGAAACTCAAATCAAAATCAAGGAGTTAACAGACAAATTTACTAAGATTCTGTCCAGAATTTCCAGAAAATTGGAGAGAGGAGTAGGGGGTCTTTTGGGTGATGGTACAAGGATGTTATGGCTATTGGTATTCCGGTGTAGTTGTGAGCGGAGCGGGGGCGGCGCTGGTTTGGTAGAGTGACGAGGGGTGTGGTGGAGGGTTTCGATTTTTGGGAGTTGCGGTGTAGTTGAAGTTGAGCGGGGGCGGCGCTGGAGTTGCTGTGGTGGAGGGTTTCGATTTTTGGGTGTGGTAGAGTGACGAGGGGTGTGTTTTCCGGTCTGGATTTGGGTTCACGGTGGGTGGGTGGCGGCTCTCTTAAGTCTGCTAGGGTTTTAGGTATTATCGATATAAGATGGCTCCTCCAAATGTATTCATCCGTGTAGTCTTAAAATTGAGAATTTGCTTTGGAATTAGCAATTAGCGACGGCATAGCGACAGAAGTTGCTACCATCGTCTAAAGACGCTTTATTTTAAGGAAACTAGCGACAAATTTTTTTCTCGCAATCAACAAAGATAAATAAAATGATTTCAGCGACGGATGTTTTGACGTTAAATCCGTCGCTATATTCTAATAGTTTTTGTCACCCCGCTTCCGTCGCTATATTTGTAGGTAAAATGAGGGCGCCAATTTTTAGCGCCAATTGTAGCAACGAAAAATGGTTTAGTCGCTATTCCGTCGCTATATTTTGATACAATTCTTTTTGTAGCTTATTTGGCAACAAGTTAAAAAATTCGTCGCTAATCCGTCGTTATTTTGCTACGGAATAAGGTTTGTCGCTAAATTCCGTCGCCAAACGCTGTTTTTTTTGTAGTGAATCATTCATGCCAAGAATTTCCTTCCCAAACATACGAGAGTACTAGACAACTGGAAGATGTGAATGAAGTTATCTCAAAGAAGTCTTTTTTGAGTGAGGAAGTGGAAGAAATGGAAGCTGAAGAAAGGGATAAGATGTAGATGCAAAACTCTTCTAACTTGGAGGATGCTACAGTTAGTAATGTACAAAATGGCGTTGACTGTAATTTGAACTCTATGGAACTGCAATCAGTAATCTCTATTGGAGAAAGATCATGAGCATCAAAGGAAGTAGGAAATCAAGATGGATCACTTCATGTAATAATGAGCAACAACAAGGGCAATGGAATAGTAAACCCTAGCAAAACTGGGGAGATTTTGTCCTATGTTGATGGGGTTCCTATGTATGTGTAATGACCCGGCCCACCACTGTGCATATATTGTCCGCTTTGTGCCTAGTCCGCACGGTTTTGTTCCTCCCCAGCTGGTCCACTAGGGAAAAGGCCTATGCACATAGTGGTCCAAGACCCTTACTTAACTAGCCCAGGACTCCCTCTCAATTCTGATGTGGGACTCCTGTGAGATACAGCTACAGCTACCCGCTGATACCACTCACCCCACCAACAAGGACACAACGTCCTCGTTGTGAGTACCCACCCATAGGATAGTTATGTACATTTTAGAAGTAAATTGTAATGACCCGGCCCACCACTGTGCATATATTGTTCGCTTTGGGCCTAGCCAGCACGGTTTTGTTCCTCCCCAGCTGGTCCATTGGGGAAAAGGCCTATGCACATGGTGGTCCAACACCCTTACTTAACTAGCCCGGGACTCCCTCTCAATTCCGATGTGGGACTCCTGTGAGCTACAACTACAGCTACCCGCTGATACCACTGATACCACTCACCCCACCAACAAATCTTATGCTTTCATATCAGTATTAGAGTATATCGGGTGAGTTAGGGGTGATTCGGGTTGAAAATGAACCAAATAGCATGTTTGGTGGAAGCTTGAATATGGGAAGTCAACCTAGAGTTGTCTATCGAGTTAGAGTGCTCGGAATCGGATTTTGATGATTCGACTAGTTTTTGGGTATCATTTATGACTTATGAGAGCAATCAGAATTGAATTCGGAGGCCCGGTGTAGTTTTAGGCTTTAATTGGCGAAGGTTGAATTTTGGCGAAAACCGGATGGTAGGTGAGATTCTGATCCGTGGTTCGGAATGGACTTCTGAAAATTTCTATAGCTCCGTTATGTGATTTTGGATATGTTTGCAAATTTTCATGTCATTCGGACGTCGTTTGATCAGGTTTTGGATGGAATGTTAGTTTCGGAAGTTTTGAAGAAACTTAGGCTTGAATCCGTGTGAAAATGGCGATTTTGATGTTTAGGATGGTGTTTTTATGATTAGAACAAGTTTGTATCGTATTTTGGAATAGGTTGGTGTCTTTCGTTGGGGTCCCGGGGGCCTCGGGATGAATTCGGGGGTCCAAACGGACCATTTTTGGGAAAAAGGAGAAAGCTGGTTGTTGTCATAAATGCAACAGAAAATTGCTCTCCGCGATCGCGGGGCGGGGGACGCGATCGCGTAAGTTTAGGGGGCTAGACCAATGCGATCGCATGAGCAACAGTCGCGATCGCGTAGACTTAACCGGGTAGCCATCGCGATCGGATGAGTACCTACGCGATCGCGTAGGAGAGAAATGCGGTCCAGGGAATTTGTGATATGCGATCGCAGGAAGAGCGATGCGATCGCGTGAGGCCGGCTATTTGAGCATCGCGATCGCGTGAGGCGAGTCCCGATCGCGTAGGGTAATGAGGTCTGGCAGTGAAATTAAATTGCAGAACTAGTGTAGTCGCGGGTTTCACACCCAAAACACAAATTTTGAGCCTTAGAGAGAAGAACTCACGGGAAAACACTGAGATTTCATCGGGTATTCATCGAAGGTAAGATTCTTGACTCAAAAACATAATTTTATGGTAGAATTAACATCAATCTTCATGAATTTGGGTAGAAATTGTGAAGGATTGTGGCCTAGAAATTGAAAGCGAAAATTTGGGGTTTGAAAGGCCAATCGAACTCCGATTTCGATAAATTTTACATGCACGGACTCGTGGCGAGACGAGGATCGTGTTGGTAATAATTTCAGAATTTTCCGAGCAATGGGCCCGGGGTCAGGTTTTTACCAACTTAGTGTATTTATGCGAATTTCATGTAAATTGAAATGGGTTATGATTCTTTGACCCGTATTTGATATAATTATTGTGGTTTGACTAGATTCTACGCACGAGACAGCGAATTTCAAAGGAAAAATGCATCACGGACGAGTCTACGGCCGGCTAGAGGTGAGTAGTTTGTGTATATGGTAGCCTGAGGGTTCGAAACCGCGGCTTAGCACATTGTGACGCTAGTAGGGCGTGACTCGGACTCCGTCGCAGGTGCGAGGATTGATTGTGACTGGGGATTGAGACTTGGTTTATCCCGGATATGAAGAATATGCCATTAGTGATGCAAAATACTGTGTTTGACATATTTGTGGGCTGTAAGCCTTGTTTGGGGCCTTGTGCCGACCTGTAGTATCCCTAGGGGATAGTATTTACGTGATAGCTATACTTGCTTAATCACTGATCTCAGTCCTGGAATTTTAAATCACAGTATTGAAATGCTAAGTCACCGGCTTTTTGCAAATTTAAATAAAAGTTAAAGTATTTTCATAAATTATGAACTGGAATCTGGAAATAAGAAATTTGAGTTGTTTTGTGACTTATCTGATTATTGTGGACTGAGGATGGATCGGGCTGCACGCCGCAGCGGTTATTATGATATGAGGATCGGGTTGCACGCCGCAGCGGTATTTGCGCTTGGGCTGTAGGAGCCCCTCCGGAGTCTGTACACACCCCTAGTGAGCGCCGTCGACGTTAAATGGATCGGGCTACACACCGTAGCGGTTATGTGCATTGCATTGCATCTTTATTTGTTGAATTATTCTGTGGTAGCTGTATTGTACTGTTGATGCTAGTTCGTAGGAGATTCGGACTGTAGTTTAGCTTCATATTGTGGTATTCTGTGGATTTCCTACTTTCAGCTGCTTTTATATATTTATTACTCACTGAGTAATTAGTACTCACCCCTACTCCCTGCACCTTTTGTGTGCAGAGTCAGGTACTCAGGAGAAGTAGACGATCACTCCAGCTTTCACACAGCCATATCGAGTTGCTGAGGTAGCTGCCGGCGTTCGCAGAACCTAGCTTCTCCTCTCTTTTTAGTTGTTATTTTATATTCAAACTTGAGTACTTCCATACAGTATTCTCTACTTTTGTTGGGTTTTGTTAGAGGCTCTAGACTTGTGACTCCAGATCTTTGGGAGTGTCAGTTATTTTCGCACTTTTCAATATTTTATTTGTATTATTATTATTGGAGTTCTATGACTCATATATTCTTCTCGAGTTGTCCATTTGGGACTGATATTTTTGGTGATAAACATTTGTTGGTCTGGCTGGCCAAGCTTGATTGTTGGGTGCCATCACGACCGGATTTGGGTCGTGACAGTATACATTGGAGAAAGGGCTTGGCGAGGAAGTTCCTATCAATGTTAGGAAGGATACAATATGTAAAGAACAACAAACAAATTATGGGAAGGAGGGTGATCTCAATGGAACAGTAACTCAGGTAATTTTTGTAGTATTGCTACAGTAAACCCTAAATTGACTTCTGTGTATGAGCTCTAATTTAAAATGATGTAGGAGAAGCTAGGTGATATGGGGAGTGACTCAGACCAATTCAAAGAAACGTTGGCACCTTATGAAACGGGAGCACAAGCCATAGTTGCAAGGGAAAGTGGAGCATTGCCAATGACATGTTCATCTGGAACTGGTTCACCATTACAAATTAAAGTTAATGTGCCATTGAAATTACCTAATCAGATACTACATGACCTTATTACACATCAGGAGTTACCATTACAAATTTAGAACTCATTGGTGGAGCAACAAAAAGAATTTGAGGGGGAATGTGATGATGAATCTACTGTAGAAAATTTTAAAGATGTGATGAGGGAAGGGGATGTTTCTTCTACAATATCTAATAGAAGTGGGAATAAAGTGAAGAAGAATCAATCCAAAGATCCACTATAACCTACAAGAATTTTTCCTAGAAGGGCATTCTCTATAGCTTCAAGATGATGATCAAGACGCTCATATGGAATATAAGGTCCGTTAAGACTCAACGGGCCTTTCAGAGGGTGATAAATATGCAAAAGGAACATGATTTTTTCATTGTAGCACTCATGGTTCCTAAGTAGAAGAAGAAGTTTCTTTACAAATGCAGAAGAAGGCTAGGGATGGAGGCAGCAATTTCTAATATGAATGGGAAGATTTGGTTGTTTTTTTATGCTGTTGTTGATTGGGACATGTTGATTGACACTAAACAAGAAATGTCAATCAGAGTGTACCATCAATACTTGGGTAAGTACATTATGATGACTTTTGTCTATGCTAAGTGTTGTGCATTAGAGAGGTTAGAATTATGGGACAATCTCTATTATTTGGCTAGTGATATGGAGTTGCCATGGCTTGTGGGAGGAGATTTTAATATTGTTTTAGGAGAGGAAGAGAAAATCGGTGGATTACCAGTATACCTTCCTAAATATGAAGATTTTGCATTTTGTGTCAATTCCTGTGGATTTTTGTATCTTGCATACAAGTGTAGTCCATTTACATGGTGGAATAGGAGGCCAAATGAAGAGTGTATTTTTAAAAGACTTGATTGAATTCTAGTGAATGTGACTTTTTCGAATCTTTTTCCTACAATTGAGGTAGAGCATCTTATTAGGACAGGATCAAATCATGCACCCTTATTGATGAGCTATGGAGAAGAAGCAATGAAGTTTGTGAAGCCATTCAAGTTCTTAAATTTTTGGACAAAAAAATGAAACCTTTCTTGAGGTGGTGAAGCAGAACTGGTTTACTGATTTTATATGGGGCCCATTCTTAATGTTCATGAAGAAGTTGAAGAGGGTTAAGATTTCTTTATCAAAATGGAGCAAATTGACCTTTGGGGATATTTTCAAGCAACTAGCTATTAGGGAAGATGTAGTGAGGATTAAGGAGATGCTGTTTGAAGAAGACCCATCAATAACAAATAGAATAGTACTTAAACAAGCTCAAGTTGAGTTAAAGAAGTACTTGAGTATACAGGAACAATACTTGAAATAAAAGGAAGGTATGACATGATTTGAAGAAGGAGACATGAATACAAGATTTTTCCATAATATTGTCAATGGGAAGAGGCAGAAGTTAAAATTGAAAGGGATACAAGATAGTGATGGCTCATGGATTTAAGCTCAAGATAGGTTAGCTAATGTTGTAGTGGAGTTTTTCCAGAAGAAATTCACTATGGAAGAGGATCCTTCAAACTATGATTTGGTGAATAATGTGCCTTCTTTGGTGACAATGGAGCAAAATTAAGAATTGTGCAGATTGCCAAGTAGGGAAGAGGTGAAAGCTGATGTGTTTGCATTTTTCAGGTCTATTCTTTCAAGTATGCTGGGAGATTGTGGAAGAAGATATTCATACAATGGTAGTTATGTTATTTGAGGATAGTCATTTACGTAAATTTATAATACATAATAACTTTGTATCATTACCAAAGAAGCCTAAAGTTCAAACTTTTTCTGATCTAAGACCTATCAGCTTGAGTAACTTTATTAACGAGGTGTTTTATAGGGTGGTCCATGACAGATTGGAAAAGATACTGCCTTCCTTGATTTCAACAAATCAATCTAGTTTTGTCAAGGGAAGAAGTATCTTTGAGAACATTTTGTTGACTCAAGAGATTGTCACTGACATAAGATTGAGAGGAAAACCTGCTTCTGTTGTGATCAAGTTAGATATGACAAGGCATATGATAGGGTATCTTTTAAGTATTTGATGTATGTGTTAAGGAGAATGGGATTTGCAGAATGTTTCATAAACATGGTTTGGAATCTTATCTCTAACCATTGGTACTCAGTTATGGTGCATGGGTAGGCTTCTGGATTTTATCATTCAACAATGGGAGTGAAACAAGGTGATCCCCTTTCACCAGCCTTGTGTATCCTTTCAGCAGAAACTTTGTCAAGATCTTTAAATAAGCTATTTGAAGATAAACAGTTTAGAGGATTTGATTTGCCAAAGTAGTCTGATCCATTAATCATCTAGCATATGCAGATGATACTATCATATTTTCATATGCTTATCCTTATTCTATTAAGAAGATTGTTGATGTCTTAGTCGAGCTAGGTCGACTTAGTGATGATAGTTGCCTTAGCCATTTATACATTAGAGATGGTCGTGACCATGTATATGACCTCGACTGTGTTGAGTTAATTATCGTAGTCGAGCTAGGTCAACTTATTACAACAATGGCCTTGGTCCTTTATATGTTATAGATGGCTGTAGCCTTTCGTATATTGGATATGGTTGTAGCCTTTCATATATTGGAGATGGCCATAGCCTTTAATACATAGGAGATGGCCGTAGCCTTTCATACATTGGAGATGGTTGTAGCATTTCATACATTAGAGATGGCCGTAGCCTTTCATACATTAGAGATGGCCATAGCCTTTCATACATTGGAGATGGTCATAGCCTTTCATGCATTGGAGATGGCCGTAGCCTTTCAGACATTGGAGATGGTGTTAGTCTAGTCCCTTTGGCATGCCAGTTGGGAGGGCCTGCGGAGTAGCTGGTGTAACAAACGTGCCATGTGAGTATCTCTAATCATCTTCTCTGCCGTCTTGTTAAAAACCTTCCCGAGAAAACCTAATTAGGAGAAAACTCGGGTAAGGGAAAAAAAGTATGACTCAAGAGGCGCCTTTCAGAAACTGAAATACTTGAGGTGGGTGACGTTCCAATTGTTTTGGAGCGTTTTTCCTTCCATTATTTCCTGCTAGAATGACCCTTTATCTGGTGCCGCAGTGATTTTGTATGGTCTGTCCCAATTGGTGCCCAGTTTTCCCTCACTTGGGTCTTTTGATGCCAAGGTCTTAGCTTTGAGGACGTAGTCGCCCACTTTGAGTAATCGTATCTTGGCCCTCTTGTTGTAGTACCTCTCGATTTGCTATTTCTAGGTCACCATCCTTATGTGGGCCATTTCTTTTTTTTCCTCGGCCTCATCGAGGTCTTGAAGTCTGTTCAAATCATTTTCAGCTCTGCTTGTGTGCGAATACCTAAAGCTTGGTTTTCCTACTTCGATCGGTATGACAGCGTCAGTTATGTAAACAAGTAAGTATGGAGTTTCTCCCATGGAGGATTTTGGTGTGGTTCTATGTGCCCATAGTACTTCTGGTAGTAGCTCAGGCCATAGCATTGGCGTCTTCGAGATTCTTTTTAGTATGTTTAGTATCGTTTTGTTAGACGATTCTGCTTGACAGTTGGCGGCGGGGTGTTATGGCGTGGAGAGTATTCATTTAATATGCCAATTTTCGAAGAATTTGATTATATTCTGATCAATTAACTGTCACCCGCTGTCGCATGTGATTTCTTTAGTAATGCTGAAGCGGCAGATGATGTTCTTCCATATGAATGCGATGATTTCCTATTCGTGTATTTGGGCGTACGCACCTGCTTCTACCCATTTGGAAAAATAAATCGTACCTTTTCTCGTCTTGACGGTAATGGGCCGACTATGTCCATTACCCATCTGATGAAAGGCCACGGGGAAGTGACTAAGTGGAGAGGTTCTCCTAGTTGATGTATTATGGGGGCGAACTTCTGGCATTGTTCGCAACGGCAGACATATTCTGCCGCTTCTTTCTACATAGTTGGCCAATAGTAGCCGGCCCGTATTAGGTAGCGCACGAGGGCGCGGTTGCCTATATGGGTGCTGCAATGACCCTCATGTACTTCCTCGAGTACCAGTGTTATTTTATTAGGACCTAGGTATTTGGCTATGGGTCCGCCAAAAGTCCTTTTGTAGAGCTCGTGATTTATTAGGCAGTATCGGGCGGCCTGTACGCGGAGCTTCTTGGCCTTTTCATTTTTGTTAGTCGGGAGTGTCCCTTCCTGTAAGTATGACATGAACTGGTTGCACCAGCCCCAAGCTAAATTAAATGAGATTACCTCTATATGATCGATGGCCGAATGGAGAAGGGTGAACATGCTCTCTTTGTCAAAGTTTTTGGTGGCCGCGTCTAGTTTTGCCAGACCATCCATCTCAACGTTCTGTGCCCTTGGGACCTGCTCAAAGCGGCACTCATCGAGTTCGGCTATTAATCTGTGGATCTATACCTGGTACTTTTGTAATCTCTGCTTCTTGATTTGGTAAGTCCCAGTGACTTGGTTTACCACGAGTTGGGAGTCGCAATGGAGAACAAGTCAGCGAGCTCCATACTTGGTGGCCAAATTTATACCTGCAATAACGGCTTCATATTCGGCCTCGTTGTTAGTCATCTCGGGGGATCATATGGACTGGCAAATTATTTTGCCCGTGGGGAATTTGAGGACAAGTCCCAATCCCAGTCCCGATCCCAAGGCATTAGTGACACCGTCTGTATAGAGAGCCCACAGGTCGGTATTGGAGGGGGCACAATGTGTCTCTTGATTCGCCTCCGGTAGTACTTTATCTTAAATCGGTCATAAAGTCGGCGAGGACCTGCAACTTGATGGCAGTTCTTGGGATGTATGAGATATCGTGTTCGCTGAGCTCTTTGGCCCATCTAGAGAGTTTAACTTATAATTCAGGCTTATGTAGTATGCTTCTCAAGGGGAAGGTAGTCACTACTTTTATGGGGTGTCATTGGAAATAGGGTCTGAGCTTCCGTGAAGCTGTGACCAGTGCCAGGGCAAGTTTTTCAAGGTGTGGATACTGTATCTTGGTGTCCACTATGGTTTTGCTAATGAAATAAATAGGGGATTGCGTACTTTTAGTCTTGCGGACTAGTACTGCACTGACGACCACTTCTGACACACCATGTATACCAGCAGGGGCTCGCCCGGGTCTACTTTGGCCAGTAGTGGAGGCGAGGACAGATACGCCTTCAGTTCTCTCAAGGCTTCGACACATTCTTCGTTCCACTGTAATCCACTGTCCTTTCTCAATACATTGAAAAATTTGTGGCATTTGTTAGAGGATCATGAGATGAGTCCGGATAGGTCGGCTATTCGACCAGTTAACTTTTGCACCTACTTTTTGCTATTCAGTACCTCGGGTATCGCGTCTATTGCCTTGATTTGGTCTGGGTTGACTTCGATATCTCGTTGGGATACGAGGAATCCTAAAATGTTCTTGAGGCCACGCCGAAAGCTTATTTCTCGGGATTTAGTTTCATCACGTACCTCCTCAGTATTTAGAAGGCTTCTTTTAGGGGGTCGATGTGATCCTCTTTTCTGGTTGACTTCACCAGCATATCATTGATATAGACTTCCATGGTCTTCCCGAGCTATTCTTTGAACATCTTGGTGACCAATCTCGGGTATGTAGCCCCTGCATTTTGGAGCTCGAAGGGCATCACTTTGTAGTAGTAGGTTCCTTAGTGGGTGATGAAGGTTGTTTTCTCCTAATATTCCTCGGCCATCATGATTTGATTGTAGATGGAATATGCGTCTAAGAAACTCAACAATTCATGTCCGGCGGTGGTGTCGATCAACTAGTCGATGTGGGGAAGTGGGAACAAATCCTTTAGGCATGCATTGATTAGGTCAGTAAAGTCTATGCACATATTTCACTTCCCATTTTTTCTTTCTAACCATGACGACGTTGGAGACCCACTGAAGGTACTTTTATTCCCTGATGGAGTCATTGGCGACTAGTTTGGCTACTTCCTCGCTGACCGCTTCATTGATTGCGGCATTAAATTTCCTTCTCATCTGGCGTACCGGCGGATGCAGTGGATTGACGTTTAGCTTATGTGTGGCAATATCTTGCAAAATCCCTAGCATATATGAATGGGAAAAAGCAAACAGATCTGCATGGTTAGTTAGGAATTCATAATATTTACTTAGGTCGGTGAGGTCGTAGCCGATGCAGTCTTTCTTCACTATGTTGGTGTCGTCCAATTAGACCAAGTCAAGATCTTCAATTGTCGCTTTACACGCTTCCACGACGTCAGGATCTTTTATGGTGTCTGCTGTTGGGTCGGTTTTAGTCCCCGACATGGCTAATTGCTATGCTCTGCGCTTTCCCCTCTTAGTTGTTGGGTATGGGCACAATCTTGGGTTATTTTGTAGAACTCTTATACGGTGCGTGGCTCTCCCCTGATGCTGAATATTCCCCATGGGGTAGGTAATTTGACCACCTGGTAAAGGCTTGAAGGGACCGCTCACATAGCATGTATCCATGGGTGCCCTATAATGACATTGTACGCCGTCTCCTAGTTCATCACGTGGAAAGTTGTTTCCAGCATGAATCCTCCCGCAAGTACGGGTAGTGTTATGTCTCCGGACGTCTGTTCCACTGTATTGTTACAGCCAGTCAGTGTTATGTAGCGCGGTATTACCCTATCCTTGAGTCCCATTTGTGCAAGGACCCTTGGGTGGATAATACAGGCGCCGCTTCCATCATCGATCATGACTCTTTTAACATCCGTATCAATAATGCGTAAAGTAATAACTAAAGCGTCATAGTGAGGGAAAGACAAATTGCCGGCATCAGAGTTATCAAAGGCGATACTACCTTCGAAGTCATCAGACCATTCGTGGGAGATAGTTCACTTCAGCCCATGAGTATTGGTGAACTTAATGTGGCTGATCGTTGAGTCATTGATGCAGCCGATGATCATGTTTATCGTCCGTATTAGGGAAGGCGGTTGTGGTAGTCCGCAAGGCTGTTCTCAACCGCATGTAAAGTTTGTTGTTCCCCTTGTCGCTAAGTACCTCCTTCAGGTATTCCTAGTTCAGCATTTTGACTACTTCTTATCATAGACCTATGCAATCTTCGGTCTTGCGTCCCCGTTCCTGATGGAACTCACACAGGGCGCTCGATTTCTTTGTGGCGGGTTCTAACATCATCTTCTGTGGCCATTGCACCTTGGTGCCCAGCTTTTCCAGTGCATACACTATTTCTGCAGGAGTCACGCCAAAGTTATGTCCTGATAATAAGGGGGCGTACCTCTTTCATTTTAGAGTGGGGCGACATGTTATTGTAGCGCATCCGTATGTCTTGGTGGTGGATGGGAGGATCTGGTGTATGCCTGATGTCGATCTCTGTTGGAGCATGGGAGGTGTTCTCGACGTCCCTCATGATGCCGGTCTTTCCTTGTTTTTGAGTTTTATTGTTGTCAGCCGTTGGGTTGGCCCATTGAGGTCGTCCTAGTCTGCTCGTACCTCGACGCAGTAGGCATTGTGAACTTCCTCCCATGTTGTAGGGGGATATTTCATGAGGCGACTGAGCAGCATCTTAGCTGCCCTCGAGCCG
>JASVEL010008647.1:0-15000 GCA_032618575.1 Nicotiana noctiflora
GCTATTTAGCCTTAGAGAAAGGCTGACTTGAGAGCCCTAGTCCCTTACTTTTAGAGAAGAAGGACAGCTCCGTTCGTGATTCCCGGGTGGGGATCACTTCACTCCTGCGCCTGTAGAGTCTTCTTGCATCTTTCCTTGAAAATCGACTAAGCGCGAACAGAAGCATCCATGAGCGAGAACTAGAACAGATAGGACGAATACGTGACCAGAGAATGAGATGGGAGGCGTGACTACCGTGCTCTTATGCTGAAAAGTACCTCTTATCCGCCCTAAAAACGTGCGAGAATTGCAATGCAAGCGGCGAAACTGCAGCAACAGCCCCTCTCCTTACAGTCAAGTGGCTGAACGCCCCTCTCCCTTCGTCTACGCGCTTCTGCTTAGTATGTCGTTTATATGCTTCTTAATAAGCCAGAGGCCCCTCTTTTTTGTTCTTCTTTTGCTTGCGCACCAATCCAGGGGCTAAGGGACCCAATTCTTAAGACTCAAGATGCAACTTACGGCAGTCTTTGATCTAGCTATAAGGCTTCGAGCTGGTACAGAATACCCGGCTTTAGAGCTTGATGCAGTCAAACTTGACCCTATTTCAAGGTTGCCGCTAAGCAACATTTTCTGATGATGGTGAAGAGTATTCTCCCACAATGTCTGTTGGCAGGTCGGCTTCCGGAGTTTGAGTCTCAAGCTAGGGATCACCACTTCCTTTAGCAGAAGCTCCGATATGAAATAGCAATCGTTATAGATAGACTTTGAGATGCTTGAATAGCTGCAGCCTAGCCTTTTCGTTAACTGGATCTCCTACCTCCACTGTTAATAAGTGGCGGCAAGACTCGAATCCTGGACCTCTGCCTGCTCTACTATGGTGAATTGTGTGAACCGTCTCATCTAAAAAACTTAGATATCAGAGAGGGAACACTTTGATTTAGTTAATTATGTATTAACAGCTAGTACGTCGTTGCTGAGTTAGAATACCCCAAACAGTGTCATTTGAACACTTGGTTAAAAAAGAATTTTGAAGAAAGTCAAGCGCACCAAGTGCGTGTGATAACTAGAAATTCACAATTAGAAAGAGTCTATAGTTTCCCATAGAAAGCATGTGGCTCAACAGTTTCAAGATTTAGGCAGAGTTTTGGTTATGTCTATCTTATCCACCATATATAACAATGAACTTTGTCCAACACCATTAAACAGGATAGAGCAAGGCTTAACTTGCAGTTCATGACACAATGGAGCATCTTAGACAAGATGAAATTTAGGATTTGTCATTGTCCCCTCCAGCTGTTGGCTCCATGCAGATTGCTGGAAGCAATGGCTTTGGCCATAACATAGAGTTCATGTCTCAAGCTTACCTCAGAAACAGAAGCTCTGAAATTGATATAGAGGTAGAGGATGATACATCAATTGCTGATAAAGATCAACCCCTCCCCATATTTCTCAAGGTACTTTTTTTTTCTCTAACCAATCTTTCATTTCTCAGAAATGTTTCAAAGAATCAAATTGTTGATATATGTTTCAGAGTTTTGGCTTCTGCCATTTAAATGGTCTTTGAATGCAGTTCGCGGATGTTGAGTACAAGGTGAAGATTAGCCAAGCTTCCTCCAACAATCCTGTCAAGGCAGTTGTATCAAAGGTAGCTTCCCAGTTTGAGCATGACAATTACAAGCAGATACTCAAGGGTATAACAGGAAGGGTGAAATTCTTGCCTTAATGGGGCCTTCTGGCAGTGGGAAAACAACCTTGTTAAAGATATTGGGAGGAAGATTGCAAGAAAATGTCAGAGGAACTGTCACATACAATGACATCCCATATAATACAGCTATCAATAGGAGGTATATTACCTATCCATCAATAATTCTTTTTTCCTTCTCTCTTTCTATTGCCTTAAAACCAAGAATATATAAAAGTCTTTCTTTCAATGTACATGATTTTGTATTAACTTCCATACCGAATTGAGCAATGTTGTGCTAGGTGGGTTTCGTGACACAAGATGATGTGCTTTTTCCACAATTGACTGTAGAGGAAACCTTAGTTTTTGCTGCATTCTTAAGACTTCCAAGCAAGATGAGTCGACGTCAGAAGTATGAAAGAGCTGAAGTGATTATTAAAGAATTAGGCCTGGAAAGGTATGTGAGCTACCTTTCCATGAACTTCCTTCTCGCCCTTGATTACAAAGCACCACAATCTAAAACTGTCAAAAGAAATTGAACATGATTGTTGCAACTGTTCATTCCTGAATTTCACAATCATAGATGTCGTCACACGAGAATAGGTGGAGGACTTATTAAAGGCATATCTGGGGGAGAGAGAAAAAGAACTAGCATAGGGTATGAAATCCTTGTTGATCCTTCTCTCCTCTTGCTCGACGAACCAACTTCAGGCCTTGATTCGTCCTCCGCAAGGAAGGAACGAGTCGGTTCCCCTTTCCGTCTTTCGGTAGCATAAAGAAAATAGATTCAAATTGGCAAACCACCAAAAGAGTGAGAAAAAGGGGGCAAGTGTACATTAGGCCATGTGCAACAAACAAAGTACAAGGATAGCACCGTACCCTCATAGTCCTCAATCTTTGGCACATCTGGATCGGGATCGGCGGAAACTCACTCGGTCTGCGCGTCTACCGGGGCACCATACTTACTTTTTTCTTTATGATATAAGGAGTGCACGGAACTTCATAAAGAGTGAATAGAATTCACTCTATACCCATATCCCTGGAACAACTGTAAAATAAACTCCATCTTAGTCTACCCGACTTTGACTTTGACTTGAAAGAGTAAGTTTTCGCCTCTGTTGTTGAAAAGTCAGGACCCGTTGGGGAATCTATTCTAGACCCGCCTGCCGGCCCTAAATCTATCTTACTCTTCCTTGGTCTCTTCCACGGATCGGTGGATATGAAATAGAATGAATTCAAGGACAAAGTCGCCGGTATACTGTGATCCAGATCCAGGAAGGGCCAGACATGAATCGGAAAGAGTCACTTTCCTCATAGGAGAAAGGGTGCGCGCTAAAGCTAGAGCAGCTCTTTTTCGCGATATAGGTGTAATTTAATTAATTCAGTACTTAAGGTCTTCCCTCGTCAAACGAATAAAAAAAAATCAGGTTGGCTTTTCGCCGTGCTCCTTTTTTTCAGTTATAGGGCGGAGAGAGGGAGGCAACTGAAACTTTTAGAGTCGAGTTTACGCTCTTTCCTCCTCTTTCGATAAGCTTTTCATAGCCGTAGTCGTACTCAAGTACCCTTGCAGGGGAATCCACTTCTGAGATGGAGAGAATCCCGGGATGCATATGCTCTTTTCAGGGTTGAAGGAAGAAGTAAGCGCAGCTATTGGACTTCTTTGTGGTATGGCAGCAGTAGCAAAGAAAGAAGCTGCTCACTCTGCTTTACCGAGAAAGGGGTGACTATCATACGGAAATGAAACTAGTAAAGTAAGATGCCGGAACTCTTGCTTTCGTCTTGTCTTTACTCTTCCCCCCATCCTCCCGTCGCCTGTCCACTCAACTCTGATACCCGAATCTCCTTTTGTTTGAAGTTTATTGGACATGAATGAACCCGAACAGACGTACCCGCTGCTTCTGCTTTCTGCCATATGGGTTCAGTTTCATAATGTTATTACCGGACTCCATTTATTGAATTTGGTCTAGCTATATTACAAGCTTATGTTTTTACGATCTTAATCTAATTATAGTAGACAACCGACTTTCTTAATAAAGAGAAGTTGGGGACATAGTAAACCTCCTACTATAAGAGCGATTCCCTGGGACCGGAAGGGGAAAGATTGAATCTTGAAAGACTGAGCCCCCGGCTAGCAAGATCGGGAGGGTTAGTGTCCTCTTAAGAAGGAATACCCAACTTCTGGGGTCAGCTTCGATCACGAGGAGAGAAGAGCGGACCATTGAAAGTCTCAATTCCTATCCGCCCAAGGTAGAGAGTTCGATTTCAAATCCAACGATTTATTGACCTACGAATCCGCTATTACGCAACTCAACCCTTCTCCGCAAACTCTTTCAGTTGTTGGATGCGCAAAACAACCTATTCCCCTTTACGACGACTCGGTGACCTTTGACACGTTAGACCTGGTTGCACGTAATCTTTACTTTCGCCTTTCACTCGTGCAGTTGGACTGACTAGTGACTTTAAATTAAACCTTGAGACCGAGCCCTGCCTCTCACCTTTCGGTTCATTGCAAGGAAAGACTAAAAAGAAAAAAGGAAGCTTTCGGCGGACACAAGCCCTCGGGACTTGACACTTGGACACCGGGAAGCTTGCCCCTTGAGACTGGGTCCTTCGTTTGGAACTGCCCTTTTCCTTTCCAAAGTGGAATTCCTCCTTGCTTTCCCCTTTGACCTGTGCCAAACTCCACTTTTGCTGTTGCCAGGTGGAATGATTCATTCAACCTCGGTATCGGCAACCAAGACACCCTTCTCTGTCGAATGAATCTTCAAATCATCATCTTCAAACCACGACTCCGATCACGGTTTCCAGTTGACTTTATCTCAGGTGACAGGGGCAGGAGAACACTTCACAAAATGCGCTTTGACAGCGAGCGAGATCTTTGAAATTCAATCAGAACAGCACTGGGTGGGTAAGATATAGGATTCTTGTCTGAGTCGCGTGGATCACAAAATGGATCTATGATTTCAAGTCCACTCGTTGATTTCGAGAAAACCGAATCAATTGGCTTTTTTCCCAGCGATGCCTCCAACTCGAGATTTTTCTTCATAGAACTGGCCATCAAATGTATATTCATCCATCTATCAGCTGCGTCTTCTTTAGTGAATGAAAGAGGGACTCGTTTCATAGGTAGCAAGGATAGGAAGAAGGGGTTCAATGAAGGCTGCTGTTGAGGTTTTTATTCCAACTAGCGAGGAAAGGCCTCGTTTTGGTCCTGTAGAATGAATGTGAAAAGCAGAATCCTCAGAATCGTATGATTCAGATACCTGACGAAATGAACAGATAAAAGATCGGGATAGCCGGGATGACCTATTTCAAGATCAGATGATCCACCTCTTTGTCCGCTTGGGAGGGCTAACTCGGATAGGTCAGATACGAGGGAAACAGCCCATAAAAGAGAGATCGGATGCCCTTTCCGATGCAGTTCACGATGCGGAGCTGCCAACTAGCTAAGCTAGGTAGTTTGTTGTTAGAATATCTATCCTAGTAGGAAGATGGAAAGAATATACTATACACTATAGGAGAGTCAAAGAATAGGCCTGTTGGAACTATATCAAGATTAGAATGACAAGGAATATCCGTATCCGTATATAATAAGTTGGGCTCTATCCTTCCCGCCCACCTCATTAATATCTGGAGGGAAGAATCCGAGGGTAGCCTGATGATTAAGGGACAGGGACACTGTCAACAGGGTATGGTTCTTTTTTATCACCCCGGATGACGCACACTGCTTTAAATAAAGCGCAGTGAATAATGCGCCAGACCGCCTAACCAGTTGAACCGTTCTCTTATAGAACGGGTAAGCCGTCAGGTCAAAGTACGTATTTGAGGATTGCCTCTCCATGACAGATGTCTTCCTCCTCATTTTCCAATAACAAATTCAAATAGGCTTGAGCCTGATGAGTTGACCAATTCCTCTACCCCGCATTCTCTTTCTTTGCTGTGAAGTGGATGTGGATTCGAACCACACAAGGATTTTCAGTCCAGCTGAGCTACCTGAACCACTTTGAAATAAGTTTCCTTTCTTTATGTAATTTGGCCCGCCCCGGGATTCTAACGATGACTGAAGCCTCTATCTTGAGGGGCCGCGTGACTTTATCTCTTTGAAGAAGGACGAACTCTTCTTTATATACACAATTTGATGTACGAAATTGGAAGAAGAATTGCTGCTTTCAAGCGTGAACCAGGTCCAGGATTCGGACTAGGAATTGCTATTTTATCCGATGCAGTTAGCTCTATTCCCTGACCTGAGGGCGGGAACCGTCTTATCTTAGGGTAGGGGTAGCCCCACTTACTTTTGAGTCTATCAGCTGCAACAAGGGCTGCGGGAACGAGTGCTGTGCTTGCCCCGACCGATACCACCAT
This sequence comes from Nicotiana noctiflora, assembly GCA_032618575.1. Classification (NCBI taxonomy): domain Eukaryota; kingdom Viridiplantae; phylum Streptophyta; class Magnoliopsida; order Solanales; family Solanaceae; genus Nicotiana; species Nicotiana noctiflora. Next base: position 6,023 of record JASVEL010008647.1, read on the forward strand.
TCATTACCGTGAACCAGCCCCTCTTCAGTATAGGCAGGTCTTTCTTTAGAACAGATTCATTCCAGAACAGAAAACCGAATTTAGAATCAGAATCGCGCTTGGAGCCTATCGCTAGAACGAACAACACACCAGCGACCAGACTTGCTACGCTAGTAGGGCTTGTGGGCAAAGCAAGAGATCTTATTTTATCCTTAAGGATAGGGAAGTCTAACTCACCCTCGGGGGGAGATATCGGAATAAAGTACCCTGCCACTGGATTCCACAGTTTTTGTAAAGGGAGGTAGACTTGTTCAGCCCCTCTATAAGATAAGGATGCTTGTGTCTCTCTTTTAACTCCATAGCAAAATCCATCCATACTTGTCCTTGTTAACTCAGAGATTGGGATTGATTCATGAATTATCAGTGTAGATAGGCATGGATCTGGTATGAACTCAGAAGCCTAATAAGGGAGAGTCTGGGTCCACCAGAGGAAGAGTACTTCTAGGCTTTCCAGGAATTGGAATTATTGAAGAAGCTCTTTATACTGGAATTGAATCCTACACATAAGAGCATTCCGAATGCTAAAAAGTTTCGGTTCATTTTATTTACGATTTAAAAGATGCTAAAAAAACTTTCTTTCATTAGACCAGTCAATAAAGGAATGGCAGAGTAGTTGATCCCGACCCTTGCCGGTAAAGAAGCTTCTTTAAGACACTGAGTTGCGTCAGGAAGAGTAGAGTCAGAAGAAGAGCTAAAAGCTTGAGTTGAATCAGCTGAGAGTTCAAGCCCCTTTTCTTTATAATAAGCTTCCACTTTTTGTTTCGTCCAATTTTATCATTCAAGCTCTCATCATAAAGCTGCAACAAGAATTCTTCATGCGAGACTTAGGGCTCATTAAAAAATGAACCTTGGCGTTGAAATTCTTTGAACCAAATCAGTTTTGTTCCTATCTCAACGAAAAGAATTTCTGACTTGCTTGCTCGCTTGATCACTGGAATCGAAGCCAACACAAGGATGGGAGGGCAAACGGAATACAATAGAGAACAAAAGCTACTCGATGGAAGCCAACTGCACCTTCAACATCTACTGGATCTCAAAGAGAAAGATAAATCTATTTCATCTGTAACTACAAGATAGGACTTTATATCCGCCTATGATAGTGAGCCTCGAACCTTACTCTATTATATTAGAATTTTATTCGACTAATTCAGATACTAATGCGGGACTAATTTGCAAAAAACCTTCCTCTGATATTGAGTCTTCGAGAGCCAGACTGGAAATGATAATCCCTACGGAAAGATAGTTGGCTGCCATCCTAGACACCGTCTTATTGGCCCATGGAAATTATCTAAACCGAGCGGATCAAACCTTTCTTCTTCCTGCTCAAGCAGATGCCGAACCTCATTATTTAGCGGCTCTCCGAAGTCAGAGAGATGGGTGGGGGCCTTTCTGATAGGCGGGACAAAGCGCTTTCAATGGTGATGAAAGAAGGGGAAATGCCTGTACGGTCAATATATTCTTCTTGCTTACTCGCTCAGCTCTATATACTTATATATTAGTTAGCTCGTTCGCTTTCAGACTGCTACCCGCTCGAACTATTACTATTAGCTAAACAACCCTTTCTTTGTGTTTAACCGCGGTTAAACACAACCAAAGCAAAGGGAGGAAAGAGCTATAAGGAAGACTGATTCACTCGCTTTCGAGAACTAAGATTTACAGCTTATTCTCCGTTCGGCGAATCTTCTTCCGGGGAATTCAACTCTTCTTTCATAGATTGGGAACATAATAAGCACCAGTAGCCTATTGAGTTAGATGAGCTAGATGACTTTCATTAGCTCCTAGCGCAGCATATCTGAATTCACTATAGGGTTAAGAGTGACTTGCTTACACTGCTGAATAACCTTCACTTTAGCGAGCTGTAGGACAAACTACATTCAAGAGGAGAAAGGAAACTTTGAATAGAAGGATCAGTGCCCGTAGCAGTCCTGGAGTTAGGTTATGATGGTCGTGATGAGCTCTACTAGAAAGAAAATCTCTTCTATTCATAGATGAAGTCCTATCTAAGGGCCTTCGTTGCCCTTGAATTCCGTTCCCTAGTTCAATCCGGAACTCCAGATGTGTAAGTAGCGGCCAAGCGGCTCTGTCCTTTTCAAAGAGGTTATCCTTCTCTCTCCCCGCTTCTTAGTCTTATAGGATAGCTCACCATTCAAGTAAGTCACTTTACCCGGCGCTTACTGTCTTCTTTCTAGCCTAATTGGTAGCAGTCCCTTTTTAGTACCACCTTTCCTTTTCTTCTCTTTCAGCAGCCTCGTAGGCCAGCTGAAGACCGAATAAAGCAGTTCAAGCCCGCTTGAGATCTATCCAAGACCTGGCCGATGGCTACTTCCAATTCAAGTGCCACTTATCTTAACACAACTCGGGCTAATCGACTCCCAGCCTAGCTAGACCTGGTGAAAGCAATCAAGCCAAAGCAATACTTATTCCTTCAACGGTAAGAGCTGCAGATGAAATAGCAGTGGTTATGCCGACATCTACTCAAAGAAGAATAGTATTAAAGTCAAGACCGGTGCTATCCCCTTCCCCTGCTACGCTTCCTTACTCAACAATCAAAGAAGCATTTTCGATTCCCCGATCCACTCTCGTGCTAACATGCTAACAGCGGTTTAGGTAAGCCAGGGGCTAAGCGGGAATGCCCTATCTAAGAGCCTACTTCCTTCTGATCTTTCTGCTCTTGGGGATTCATCTCTACCTTTTTCATAAAATGTAGTGGCCAAACCAGATAGTCCATTTCCTCTCTTTTCTCGCTCCTCAAGAAAGACGGCTAGAAACTTCCTATTAGGAATGGCTTCCTTTCAGGTTGTGTTGTTACAGACCAGACTGTTCTAACAGGGCAGGGGAGACGGATAACTAATCTAATACAGTACAGCTATGATCGGGCAATAGCGCAGATAAGATCAGACTGAATGTGTGAAGGATATGGTTCTGGTTCTCTTCTGTCCCGTTCCTTCAATCAAAGAAGAATCCATGCCCAGGGCTAGTGCCAGCGCATAGTCAGAGTCTTCCCTGCGTGCCTAACATCCACTCCTTCTAGTCGAGTGCCTTGCGGCGCCTTTAACGATGAGAGAAGGCGATACCGAAGAGAATAACTCAAGGGCACTGGCTACTCCATCAACTCAATTTCGTTGCGTAAGTGAGGATGCCAGTCATCATAGTCTGAACTTTAAATCTTTCGTAGGCTCATCTCGTCGATTGGCATTCCGATCCTGGTCATTCATAGATAGTCGGCGCTTTTAGTCATAGGCTATCGCCCATTCCTGATAGCCGCAGCTCTGCCCGTTCCCTATTCCATTAAAGAATGAATGGGAATTGATCTGACAACAGCTGGGCAAAATCCATCTCTTTCCATCTCTATGTTCGCTAAACTTGCTTCCTTTCTTGCTTTCATGAAGCCGACCTTAACAGACATCTCTTCCATTTTCGTAGATGGAAGATCCGGTGAATCAATTCAATTAGATGCCGCTTACCTAGATGCGGTGCTTGTCCCTCGAAGCGAAGGTAAAGACCAAGACATTGGGGATTCTGAATCTGACCGCACTTTCCTCAGGTCGAACGGCTATCGATCCTGGCCCGATGAGAAAAGGGTTGAACTCATACTTGCCTGAACCTAATCTACTTGGATCCCGGATTCCATTCCATTTCCATTAAGGCATTCATTCCCTTCATGTAAAGGAAGAGTTCAACAGAAGTCATCTCTCTGACACTGGCTGTTCTTTCTACCTAAACTTGCGGCTTCTTTCATCAAAGATAGGTGTGAGCTAATTTTCTCGCTAAACCCGTCTCTGATCTTCTCTACTGTTTTGGCTGCTTTCTTGGGTGTAAGGTTCCTAATGTTCTAACTCAGAAAGTATAGTCGTTCTCTCTTCCTGACCCTTCGGCCAAGCCGCTTTGTCTGTTCATTGGATTGATGTCTGATAGCTTTTCCTTCTCCCCAACCGCTGTCATGTCCCGCTACGCTAGTTCTACTGTGCTTTCCTTCCTTGGCCTAAGAAAGAAGGCTAGTCACTTCCCTTATTCATAGGGGCAGCCCCTTTTCTATCGAGTAGTCACTCTTGGCCTCTTTCTGTCCTGACTCGGAAATGAACCCGATGGTCAATCTTTCCCTGGCTTGAGAGGTTTCATTTCAGGTTAAGCAGGGGATCAAGACTCTAATGCTTTCATTCCTTCAGCTTCAGATAGGTGAATCAATGGGCTCATTTCCTTTCTTTCTCTCGTCAACTGGGGAAAGGTTCCTCTTTGCTTTGATTCGATAGTTGGAACTCTTTGTATATAGGTTATGCCTAGGGCAAGACCCTTAGGAGAGATAAGGAAGGTATTAAGAAAAGGAATCCGGTCTTTGACGATCCAGTCTTAGCTAGCAAGTGTATGGACTCATACTTTGAGGACTCCCTAGTGTGCCAGATAGCTACTTTTGTCCCGTTTAAGCTGAAGCATAAGAATGACGGATTTGTGTCCAGCGTGTGATCACAGCCGGTACCGCATTTCTTTTTTCTTGGGGGGGCCCTGTGTAAGGGCGGACGGGAATGCCTACCCCTCTAAATCAGTCTTCCTCCGCCCGAATCGGAATCAAAGTAGTATCCACCTTCTTCCTTTGCCGGTATCCTAAGATCGATCTCTTGACTAAGTCATTTCACACGTTGCACTGAGAACAAGGGACTGATCCCGTACCGTGCTACTGCCTTGACCTAGGATTCTTTTCCTCACATCGGATTCTGAACTGAAAAACTGAAGCTTTCAAGGAAGGAGATTCTAAGACATCACATTCTGTGGCAAAGAGCCCATTCGATGGCATCCGCGCCCGCTTGAATTTAACTTTCACTCTTGGATAGCTATAGCTACGGGGCTTTTCTGGCTTGAACGGGAAGAAATCCATGAGAGGAAAACTACTTCTTTTAGAAAACAGACTTACTTAGTTCAACAAAAGGTCTTGACCAACAAAAAGAGCTTTTTCCACCAGTCTTTTAGGCCGGGCACCTTCTTTCTCTTCATTTCATTTCAGGAAGAAGAAGAAAGGCGAAGTTCTTCTATCCAGTTGAGGATGAATTACAGTTCCACATCCAGCAAGGAAGACAAGCGCATAAATTGGATTCCCGGCTGACTCTTCTTCTTTGAAGCATTCAGAGAGAATCAAGATTGGCTTAGTCGGATCTTGCCAGGCAATTGCCTTTTTTCCACAAGAGATTGCTCTCCTCCGAGGCTTGAGAGCTTATTCCCTTCTTGTTCACCTTTCTTTTTCTTTACTTATTTTCTTTATTGAATGATTGGCTCAATAGCTTTCTTCCTTCAATTAGAAAAGGGGCTAATGGAAACTCAGGAGCTTCACTCAGAGCTATTAAGCTCTTTGGGGGAAGTCAGAAGTTCTTCCACTCGGAATTGCATCAGAGAAGAAAGCTCCACAGAAGACTCCGAAGGAGTAGGAATTGGCTCACTAGGTTCTTCAACTAAAAAGTAGTCAAATCGCAAAACTCCTTACTACAATCCTCCTTCGATGCCTACTTACTTAGGTCTAGCTGACCCAGCTTGAAGTCTACCAACCCTTTTCAAGTCGGGAATGCCACATCAGTCTGATATTCTAATATGTTGACTTGCACCCAGGCCTAGCTCTCTGTGGTGGGGCGGTCTCGCTAGGTGAGATAATGAGACCAAAGCATGAAAAATCGGCTGCCTGCGAAATCAACAGGAAAGCTTTGGCTGTTTGCTTTAGCAACGACGGTAAAGGGCAGGTTCTGTAGTCAACTGCACTTGGGCACTTCCTGCTCTGTCGGGTCATTTGATCTTCTCAGTTCCACTCGGGCATACTCTTTCATAGGCTCGACACAGGTTGTGACGTCGGGTCCTCTCTTCTCTTCATGAATCTCAGTTGGAAGCCCCCATTTTCATCAGACATCCAATGAAGTAGGAGCTCGCTCCCTACCTAGCGGTACTTCCATGGCTTGCCTCTCGAGGTCCTGTTTGAAAGGCAGTTGCGAGAACCTGTCTGGATTGAGTGGTCCTTTCTCGGGCAGCTACTGAGACATAGGTTGGCCCGAGCTTCCCTTGGCATACCTTCGTTACCATTACTAAGAAAAGTAAGTAGGAATTCGTCCCAGATAAACTACTGATCCAGCTCTTTCGCATCGAGGAAAACCCCTATTTCCTCTTTCAGGTTAGGCGCCCTTTGCTCGAACGAAAGAGGGGTCTTTGCCGGGACCGATGCTAGTAGTTAGATTCAATATTCAAAAAGTCTTAAATAGAAGCCAAATCCAGTTGAGAAGAGACAAGCACGGTGACATCCATCGAAGGGATCTCGGTCGAGAAGCGGCCCAGGTAAAGTCAGATTTCAAAGGTAGAATGTATTGGTGGCACATCGACCTAGAATAAGGGCTCTAGTCCACGATTCCTGGATTCCAACCTTTCAAAGGCAAAGGAAGTCTCAAGCTGTAAAAGTAGGCCTGCCATCGATGCTAAGAGATAGACGAGCTACCATAGATCCCTCACCGACGAATAGCGTACTTTCCTCTTAGAATATCCCTTGAATAAGCGGATGAACCACTTGAGCCTCCTATTTCACTGAATCCACTCCCATCTCTACAGAGCCCCGAAAGCTTATAGGATCTCTAGGCTGTAGAGAAAGGGCCTATGATGGAATCATTGAATCTCAGCGACGCGGTGAAAGATCTAAAAGAGGTGGATGATCCCAAGTATTGCAAATATCACCGCATCGTCAGTCACCCTACAGCAAGATGCTTCGTCTTAAAGGAGGAGAAGATCATGACGTTGGTGAGAGATGGAAAGATCATCATTGACGCTAATGACACGGCCGAAGCGAACCATGCTAGTGCTAAAATCGATCACAAGAAGGGATCAACGTAATAGTCTTCTCCAAGGTTCTCTAACAAGCAAGGAGAGATCCACGAGACGTTCTTCCTCAAGATCAATCTGAAGTGCTGATGGAAGTTCATTGAAGATTCAACACATCACAAGGAACTCGTTTCGTTCGAGAAATACACTACATTGTCCCTCGAATTGAAGAAAACAAGAAGGAGTGATCAAGAGAAGTTGTCCCTCGTGATCAATCCGAAGCGCTACTAACTCTTCTTGACGATCAAGTAAATCACAAGGAGGTCCACATCATCCTGCGCTCGAGAAATACGCTGCTTCAGCCCTCGAATCAAGGAAAACAAATTAGAGACAAGAATCAGGGGATACACAGAGTTGTACTCACAAGTTTTATTAAAAAAAGAATTTTTCTTTACATTTCTTTCGTGATTGCAGTTATTAATTTCCGTACACGAAATTTGTCGCGAACAGTAAGCTAATCAAATCAATATGACTGGTGGAATGTGGTATTGTAGCTATTGGTTGGTAAGCTTGCAATCAAGTTATTGCTATCTTACGAGCAGCTTGCTATACTCTATTAGTGCCTCTCTTTGGTCTATCATAAGCAACCGAGCGGAAGTAGGTTTCTCTCTTTCTATTTACTTAATATGCAAACTCGCTCCGAGCCGAGTCAGTGTTGGGGTTGGGTTGGTTGATCGCCCAAAAAATGATTCTTATCCCATCCGTCAGGTTTGTATGTACCCACGCTCCTGTTTATTATTTTCTAGAACCTCAGGAACTATCCTTTCCGGCTGCCCCTCCCCCCCCTGGCTTTGCCCTTGGGTTTGTCAACCAACCTGGCATGTTCAGACCGGGGCGCCTCGACGATGATGTAGTCGTAGTAGTCCTCTGATGGGAAATCTGTTAAGATCCGCCCATGATTCATGGAACCATTCCTTCGCGTGCCGTAGCTTAGGATTCGTGCTATTGCTATTGTTTAGGGGCGTCAAGACCGGGTTCCTACTTTTTCTTTTTGAGAAAGAAGAGGTTACTGGACAAGCGAAAGAGATGCCGAAAGAGCAGATGCTTTTATTTGAAACAAAAGCATTAGCCGAGACATACCTCCCGCTAAAGAACACTATTGACAATGGGGTCCGGGAGGCCCTCAAAAAAAGCGATAGAGCAAGAAAGAAAGAAAGGATCAAAACATCACGGGCCGCACGCAAAAGAAAAGAGAGGATAGCCAGAATTGTATTGAGGCCGCAGCAGCAAGAAAACAACAAGAGCACGTCTTCCCAAACAAAGCAGCCTTCAGCAGGAGCTGCACTACAATGCCTCAGCTCTGGGAACAGGAAGGAACTGAGCGCCCCGGCGAATAAAGAAAACCTAGAACAAAAATGGAAGCCTAAGCCTTCACATCCGAAACTGAAAAATCATCAGTTGGAGAATCGTTTTTACAGGGTAGGCATGGTGAAGGCAGAATGGAAATAGAAAACTACTAAATGACTTAGTCTTGCCTTCTTCTTCCTTTATGGAGAGAGGGCAAGAGCCCATACTTGGAGCACGAATTCATAGGTAAGATGCCCAGTTGGATCACTAATTCGTAGATGGACAACCTCTAGAAAGGATCTCCCTCGAAAGGAGAATAAATACCATTGTAGCTAGGCTCTGTTCTCTTGAATAGGTAGGCTCAGTACGCTAAGGAAGCTTGGTCTGCTTAGGGCTCATAGGAGGTAGGACAGATAATAGAATTTCGCCGGCGAGATGAGTCTGGGAAAGCCTGACGGGCTAGAGGGTGGGCTTTAGAACGGTTTACTGAGACTCCGTTATACTAAAATAGAAAGAAGTTGGTTCCTGGACAAGGTCCTATCCTAGGCTTAGAGCTGAGCTAGACCCCTACCCCTAACTTATTTCGGAATGATTTAGAGAGCTGCGAATCAGGCTTTCAGAGTGGTGGCAAGCAGGGCAAGAAGATAAAGTCCAATCTGACCCTAAGCAGATTTTTGACATCTTTCTCGCATCCGCTTTCAGGTTTGACATGACATTAGAGCTCTCGTACTTAGTGACGAGTTCGAGCCTTAGAAGCATGCGAAGGAATAAGGTCTGGAATAAGTCTTGTATGAGTCCTTTAATCGAGTCCCTCT
>JASVEL010008647.1:20000-22500 GCA_032618575.1 Nicotiana noctiflora
CAATCGTCACTCGACAGCTCGAAAGCAGATCGGTACAAAACCATGTGATCTGTACTTGTTTACGTACTGCCCCTTAGGCCTAGGGCTTCGTCGTACCCTGCTTACTCCTCTTTCACTTTCACTGGCTTCTACTTGTCTTTTTTTTATTGGCTTATTTATAAAATGGTATCAGCATTTGAGACGACTCTCCCCGGCCAATCCTCAGTCGTCCGTCCTTGCTTAGAACCACTATCTCTTGATTGATCTGTTTTTTTCTACCTTTACAGCTCGCTCTGTAAGTTCACTAGCAATACACCAATACAGCACTAGCTATAGCAGTAACTAGTACAATGAGTCAGGGGGGTCGGGTGAATTCAATAATAGACGCCTGTTGGCATTCCAGCCTTCCTATCCGAAAGAGAATCCATTATTTCTTGGTCGTGAATATCTGAACTGGTTGTTCACTGTTCAAGAATTCTTGTTTAGACAATTCAGACCATCCATACATAGTCTTTTAATCTAAGATTGAAATTCTTCCATATTTTATTGCTAAAATATTGTTCCATGGAGCTAAGGTCCAAAATATGGAAGAAAGAAGTGTTTCCACGACTCTCCAGTCAATTCTGTTCTACTTAATCCCTCTTTCATGGCAACATCTCTTTCCGGCTAAGGAACGGGAAATCTTTCTCCTGTTACATGAATCAAGTTTTCATTTTATCCGGAAAAGCCCCTTTCCAGCTGACGCTGTCAGTCCACTAACAGCGGTATACAGTAAGTCAGTATAAGTCAGTACAGGAAGGGCACGCGAAATAGACAACTACTTACTAGGCTAGGGTAGTAGTTTTTTCATCTTCCCTTTATTTTACTTTACCCTAGTGGAAATTCATTTTTAAAAGTTACTAGGTAATTAGTGAAGAGGTTTATAAAAGTGACAAGCTTGGTGGAAAGCTCTTATCTTAGGAGGAAAAGCTAAGTATGCCCGAGTAGTCTTGATATTGGTTGGTTTGAGGTTTCGTTAGTTTTATACTAACAAGCAAGCTTCGGCGACCGCTCGACCTAGCGCGTTAGCCCCAGTACTATAGGGAAGGCCTATGCGAAGAAAAGGCCTGCCCATCATCAAAGCAAGCCCAAGTCCATGCAAGAAGGCCCTCCAGATCTGTCCAAATTCAAAGCCCGTCAAAGGCATATGAAATCATGCAAAGGATCCGAGCCCATCCAAATGATGTTCAGCGGGCTAAACCCAAGTAGCTCTGGCCCATGATCCAAGAGACCCGAAACTAGTTAATCATGCTATCCTTACCTTCTAACCAATCGGCCAATCACGCTATCCTTACCTTTCAACCAACCCCTTCGATTCAGTTTCTGCAGCAGTATATAATCTCGGACCCGATGGATGCCTACAGAAAAATTTGTTTTCCAGCAGTGATGGCAAGAATCCGCGAAATAATGTTCTTTCTCCTTTTTGTGTTCTTTCTGAATGGAGCTACGCGAGGGAAAGCTCATCTTTCTACTCTGCCGCAAAAGGGGGCCGCTTTCTTCCCCCCCAAAATGCCAGTTCCGCCATCAGGGCCTAGCAAGAAGCATAATTCTGTTCCAAAGCTTCGTTTCATTCCAGCAACAGTAGTCTATGGTTCGAAGCGCCGTGTTCCATCCGGCGCGAATCCTCTCCATAACTAGTATAGTGGAGGTCTTACTTGTATTGCAATAATGAAAAAATGTACGAACACAAATAATGAGCAGACCAACCCACTTTTATATGTGGGTTCATTTCAAAATGTTTTTTTGTTTTGAATAAAGAAGCGCGTGAACTTTTAGTGTAAGGCAGGTGTTTTTCTCGGTGGATGGATGGGATAAATGCCTATATTGCTTTATAATGTTATTGTTATGTTGATGTTATATTAAAGAATGAAATCTAAAAAAGTTGCTTAGTCCCATTCTTTATAATTGTCTTTCTCATACTGTGTAAACGAACTTCAAGTCTGAATTGTGTACTCAACAGGAAGCGTCACAGCCACCCCCGATGTCGATCTGCAGTATTAGTTTGAGAAAGTCGTTTGGTTTTTAACCTAGAGCGATTGGTTTACCTGTATCATGCAAATGTCCAACACTTAGGTGCTTTCTAAGATCATCCTATATGAAAGATGTATGACATGTGTGGATAATGAATGACTTGCAGGGTATGCAATATCTTAAGTACAAAAGGTAAGACCTTTTAAGAGAAATGAGCTTAGCACAACACGGGATAGAAACCTAATCCTAAAAGGAGAAAACCCATCACTGAACAATCATAGGAATAGAAGAAATGGGTTCAGACCAAGTGAGAGAACTCTCTATGAGTTGGGCTACATAAAAGATCCTTTTCTACTAAAATGGATGTAGGCTTAACTAAAGCCCAATGCAGGTTGAACTCTATGGAATCTAAGCCTCACTACCCTTACCCTTTTAGAGGGTTACAAGGAATTTTTGGCCGGCCCCATATAGATTCAGCTTAGGGGTTTATGAGAGATTGATTGATGGACCT
>JASVEL010008647.1:27500-32500 GCA_032618575.1 Nicotiana noctiflora
ATATGGAGATCCAACGCCCAGCGATCTTCACTTTATGCAAAGTTCCACTTCTTCGTTCCCTTCTGCTAGTAGCACTTCCTCAACTAGGTCGGACGCGCAAAGCGCTCCACCTGAGTTAACTCAGTTATTTGATGGCATCTGCCAAAAGAGCGCGGAGTTGCTTCGACTCAGAGGTAGGGAATTACCTCCGGAGTGGAACATAGCAGATCTTATTCAGGCTGTTATGGGAGACGAGGCTTTTCTAATTCCAGGACACCTCCAAGATACCTATTACGATGTTCTTTTAAGGGGGTGTTCGAGTTGGCTTTTAGAAGATCTCTTCCATTTTCTCGATTTAATCAACTATGTCTTCTAGTATGAGGGTCCTTATTAGCCCTTTTTCGTTTGTGCATCTTTCTCCCATGCTTTCCGTTGGTCAACAACCAACCAAAGTGCTCTATACTTCTTCACTACTCGTACAGGCTTGACGGAGTTAAGCTGTATTGAGGGAATCGTTTTGTCTCAATCAATCAAGAATGCCTCAACTGGATAAATTCACTTATTTCACACTGGATCTAGCGCAGATCATCTCCAACCCACTTGAACAATTTGAAATAATCCCATTGATTCCTATGAAAATAGGAAACTTATATTTCTCATTCACAAATCCATCTTTGTTTATGCTACTAACTCTCAGTTTGGTCCTACTTTTGGTTTATTTTGTTACTAAAAAGGGAGGAGGAAACTCAGTACCAAATGCTTGGCAATCCTTGGTAGAGCTTATTTATGATTTCGTGCTGAACCCGGTAAACGAACAAATAGGTGGTCTTTCCGGAAATGTTAAACAAAAGTTTTCCCCTCGCATCTCGGTCACTTTTACTTTTTCGTTATTTTGTAATCCCCAGGGTATGATACCTTATAGCTTCACAGTTACAAGTCATTTTCTCATTACTTTGGGTCTCTCATTTTCTATTTTTATTGGCATTACTATAGTGGGATTTAAAAAAAATGGGCTTCATTTTTTAAGCTTCTTATTACCTGCAGGAGTCCCACTGCCATTAGCACCTTTTTTAGTACTCCTTGAGCTAATCCCTTATTGTTTTCGAGCATTAAGCTCAGGAATACGTTTATTTGCTAATATGATGGCCGGTCATAGTTCAGTAAAGATTTTAAGTGGGTTCGCTTGGACTATGCTATGTATGAATGATCTTTTATATTTCATAGGGGATCTTGGTCCTTTATTTATAGTTCTTGCATTAACCGGTCTGGAATTAGGTGTAGCTATATCACAAGCTCATGTTTCTACGATCTTAATCTGTATTTACTTGAATGATGCTATAAATCTTCATCAAAGTGCTTATTTTTTTATAATTGAACAAAAGCGAGTCTGAATGGGTATACTTAGTCGTGGAGCATTCCGAGTATTTGCTTTAGGGATCGTTCCTGCGCATCTCCTTACTTTATAGCAGTTATTGCTCCGGTTCCAGAAGGTATAGCTCTCGCCTCAGCTTTTTCTTTGAAATCGGAGACTGTTCCAATTTCCTACTGAGATAGGCAAGCAGAGGGAGAACTAGACGTATCTTGCTAGGCAAAGACAGGTTAGAATGGATAGCTCGCGGGTGGGATTGACGGGATAGATCACTATTGCAGAAGGAGGTAGAACCGGGGGAAGAATTATGGCTATAAAGGTCCTCGCCCTCTTAGGCACATGGTTCTAAAGATTCAATCTCAAAGCGGTACTAAAGATTAGGCAGAGGAAGAACTAGAACTAGAATTCTTCGCCCCTCCCCTTGTACCAAGAAGCAAGTTCAGAACATAAGGATAATGGGCTCGTCTATTATAAGTTATTAGTTTACGGAGCTATCTCAGATATCTCGAGTAAGGAGACGGGACGGGATAGTTAGAGTTCTATTTCTAGGAAGGAAGAGACTATCGGGAAGCTCACTCTCGGCCGGGCTCGAAGCAGAAGGTAGAACGTAATATCTCTTGTTGGTTCAGCTCATCAAGCTATTACAAAAGAGTCCAGCGGAGACAAAGAAAGAAGCCATTTTTACGGTATTTTCGCTTCCAGTCCGGATCCATCCTAAACCAAAGAGCGGGGCTAAGCGAGGGGCATAGCGATACAGTGTTCATACTCGAGTTGCTCAAATCCAGTAGGAATATCAGGAATAGTAGGATCTAGTAGGAGCTTGCCTTGGAATGCAGTGAGGGAGCCCGGAGCTATTGAATTATTTCATAACCCAAGGAGAAGAATAGGACTCTTTACCAGTATCATAACCTCTCGATGGGAAATGGAACTTAGATCACGATGTGAACCTACTTATGAGTGGAATTTCGTTGACAAGCAAATTCCCCGGGAAAACTAACTTTTCTCCAATTGAGATGCTTTCTTCATTTATGGATTCTATGCGAGATTCGGTTAGTGTGAAGTGTGATCCTGGCTCAGAAGGAAAAGCTATATGCTTAACACATAGAGTTCGATGTAGGTAAGGATGTGCTCCAAAGTTTTCAATTCCACCTTATCAACCTGAAAAGAGCTAATACGGGCTTAGCCTGCCTTTTATCTTATCCTTCTATTCTAGGCGAGGAGGGAAATTTAGAATAAATAGCCCCAGAAAAAACTACAAACTAGTCAAAGGACAGCCTGCCTTATTCTTCTCCCGTTCGGGACCCCTATTTTCTCGGAGATAGCCTGGTCTGAGCTAGAACAGCAGATTCGTGAGCAAGAGCGTATTTCACAGCTGATTCAACAACAGCCATTTTTTCTGGGGAACTTTCATATGAGTCTGTTCTTTCTTTTAATCCACTATAAAGGTTATAAATTATCTCCTGAATATAAAGGATAATTACATTCTTGAAAGGATCAAGGGCTCTACCCTCTCGCATAAAGTCTTACGCTCTTATCGTCAACCTTCGTGGCTTTTTGCTCGTTTGGTCTCGCTATTTCATTCCTGGTTCTCTCTTTCAAGCTTCTTTCCATCCTGGGGATTTCTTCTCATTCCGTCCGTTCTGCTAGCTGGTGTCGCCTTCTCTCTTACTTATCTATTCCCATCCATCTTTACCTCTCCTACTCCACTACTTCCCTCCTTCAAGGCGTGATTAATGCGCCTTAAACCTCTCTCTTGAAAAAGAGCATTTTTTAGTGGAGCCTTAGCACGTGAACCCATAGGAACAGGGCCCTTCTTCTTTGCAAAAAAGCTGATGAATTATCATCACATCAGTAGGCGCAGAAAGCAAATCTTGGTATTGACTTATTGAAAATCTCTTTGAGATTGCTTAGACAAATCTTTTTGTGTGAGGCCGCTGTTCCCCACCTTTCTTACCTTGTTTTTTGGGCTTAAAATTCTGTGACTCATAAGCCCTCCGTATCTAAAGATAGATGGCTAAAGGGCGGGTTCCGCAGTTAACTAAGAAGGCGATCGATTGGCTTGGAGAGGAAAGGAAACCCGGGACTGAAAACAAAAAGGATAGGAATGAATTGAATAAAGAAAGAATATATAGAACCTTGAGCATTTTCTCCTCTCGGCAATGCAATGGTTGAGAGTAAAAAGGGGTATCCGCATAGAAGGATTGCTGGTATACCGGGTAGATGTTTATCTTTTCGACTTCAGCGAAAATGTTCAAAGCACCATCTTCGTCAATTATCTTGATGTCGAAAGGGAAGAGGACAGGGTCTTACTTACTTAAAAGTAAAAAAAAAGGGAAGTTTCCTGTCTTAGTTTCACTTCCTTGAACTGGCTACTACCGCGCAACGTGCCCTTGCTTGGTGGGTCGTTAATTAATCAGTTTTAAAAAGAGGGATGGATTTCGACCTTGCTTTGAGTCGTCAGGCTAGTAAAGCGCTACTTCTAAAACGATCGTTAAGGTCATTCACTCGGTGGCTCTGCTACCGATGGATCAAGATATGGTGCCTGCCTATCATGCCAAAGGCGCTGCTGGTGGATATGCCAAAGATGTCCTGGCTCTGAACCGGGTACTTGAAATGCTAAAGGTACTTCTTATGGTCCTGCTTCAACCACCCTTCCTTCTCTACCTTTTTCTTCAAATAAGATACTTAGACTGATGCTGGCAATCTCGAAGGGAGATATCTGGACCTGGAGCAACTCGTCTTGATCTTTATTATATTAGGATGCGAGGAAAGGGAAAGAAGGTGATAAGCAAGAAGAGGAAAGAAGAATGTTAAAGAAGTCCCTATAAGTACTTCACTTAGCCTTTCTATAGTCTTTCTTCCCCTCTTCCCTCAAAGCGCGCTCTTTCATCCATGCGCATGGTTCTTACTTTCATTTCCCCCTCCTCACGTAGGAGCGCATCTTGTTTTCAAAGATGAGTTGTAGATGAGTCGGTTCGATCACCCCACATATCGACGGTTTTTTAATGCCTTATCCTAGGCCCATCTAGTTGATCGAGGGATAGACGAGTATAAAGAAGGGATGGAGAATCTTTTATTTGATCTTGATTTGATGTATATGTTACGATGCCTTCGTATGAAGGAGGATTGGGGGTACGGCAGATAAGAAGAGCGACCCAAAAACGGAAAGAAGAGTATGAGGGGCAGCGGCTCACCGATAATAAGAAGAACTCACATTCTCGTCCTGACAGATGACCAACCTGTTAAGGCATCTTTCTCAATGACCATCCTCTCCCATTCCAGTTCTTTTCTCTTTTTTTAGGGACAAGTTCATTTTCATTTCCTCGATATGGCCAGGTGTGAAGCAACTTCACGATCCAATGAATTCCCTAAAATCGGATGACACAAGGAGAACTAGAATAGGCTGATTGATCCAGGTAGCGACAGGCTCCAATCGAAAGGAACCGCGCGTACGCTAGAAAGACGTATAGGCAAGCCTTTCTTTATGATCATATGGATCGCTTTTCGTGACTTTTCTTTCCATAGGCATAGATTGCAGTCTAACCAGCTTTCTAACTTTAGGGGACCGAGAATCAGTCTTTTGATCCTCCTCGAGCCTACTCTCGTCTTTCGAATTAAGCTTCCGATTTAGTTGGTGCAGACGCTGAAGGAT
>JASVEL010008647.1:37500-44056 GCA_032618575.1 Nicotiana noctiflora
CGGTAGGTAGGGCTTCCATTAGTATAGTACCGTGTGCTTGTGCAGGTGAAGTGAAGCTTTTGTTGATTGATTCCAGACAGGTCTCTCGAGCCTTCTTTCTCGCTCTCATCTATTTTACATAGATGATTGGTCTCGAGCGTGAAACTCCCCAGGGATTAAAAAAGAAATTCGACTTTTCCCTAACGCCAATAAGAAAGGATGGTGTTTTTAGGTAACAAACCACGCCAAACAGGCTAATCCCGTAGCAAGAAAAAAAGCAGAAAGGAACCGGGGTGGCCAGGTGTGAAGAGAAAGATAGCGTACAACGGAGTAGCCAACTCATAGAAAGAGCAGGGGCGCTAGCTTTGAAACAAGGTAACAGGAGAAACTAAATAATCATCGAGCGAAGATTTTTTGTTCTTCCTTAGTCCAATCGAGATATATTTTATTGTACAATTGATGCGGAACGAAGGCGCTTTCCGGGGAGGTGAGGGTCGTAGACATGATATTTAGATCACCTTGAGTTGAGAAGGAAAATAAGCTATTAAAGTTGGTGAGAGAACGGGATGGGATTGGGAATGAATCGATGGACTCCGGGAAGCTTCGTTCCTACATTCTGCTCTCACTTAAAGGCATTCCTTTTTTTTCATTTTACGGGAAAACAACAAGGAAAGGGGCTAAGATCCTCGTTGACAACATGAATTCGTACGCAAGATACCGAATTGGATCCCTTTCATAGATGGGAATTGATGAATTAAGGAAGCAGTAGCACTCCCTCCCGATGTTTTGCCAGAAGCTCGTTTTCCGACAGAAAGAGAAAACTTCAGCCCCGGACCGAAAGGTGGGCGTCTCGATCTAAACCAGCCTTGTCTACCAAGAATCGATACATCGAGAAGGTAGCATGTCGAACTAGAATGCCCTTAATTGAGGAAGTGAAAACTCCTTTGAAAAGCTTCTATCTGACAGGAGGAAGTACTCAACTAGTGAATGAAAGGAAAGATGACGCCCAGGCGAAGTCAACTTATTCAAGAGTCCTCTTTAATTCAGGTAACTAATTAAGCGCATCTATCTACCAGCAAAGACAGGTTAGAATGGTAATCTATGCTAGGAGTGCCCCTTACCTTAAACCTTAAGTAGCTCACTGAAGGAAGTGTGAAAGTAAGCAAGCAAAGTCTCAACCCGAAATCAATAGCCCGCAAGAAATAGAAAGGAGAAAGCCCATCTCTTTCCAGTAGTATGTAGCTTTACTTCCTTGAACTTCTATGGAGGGCTTAGTTTGCGCAGTTGAGTGGCGCTTGTTGAATACCTCTCGTAGGCCTGTTCCAGGGAATGCTCTTGTCTATTTCTAACTAGTGGTGGAAAGAGAATGAGAAAGAGAGTCATGAAAGAGAATCGATTTCAAGTAGCAGTAGAAGTAGATTACGTAGTAGTGGTAGCTTGTGACCTCTCCTCCGAACCCTATTCTTTTCCACTAACATCTCGCCCGGTAGTAGTAGCTTCCTCCTCTCGCCGTCCCGCCCTTATAACAACTCTGGAACCCAAATCAGTCTTGCAGGAGTGGTAACCCCTGTAGTAAGACTCTTCGGCCTCGTAGTCAATCTACTGATGAGCCTTATCGCCAAAGAAGGGGGAGCCTACTGAAGTTTCAAAAAAAGGAATTGAGAATCATCATAGGCTGTGTTTTAAGTGAAGGAGAGAGACAGGACTTGCTAGGAATTGAATCAATAGGCTCAGGGGCATGCCCCGTATCCGCTGCAAGAGAATCCGCTCTTTGACACATATATTAGACCGTAGCACAAGAGACGATTCGCTCTAGTCCCGTAACCAAGCGAAAGAAGATTCATGGACAGAAGCTGCGGGTAAAACCTCGGTTTGCCCTCAACTATATACGTTGATAGGGGATAACTTCTTTGCTAGCTACCAGCTAAAGGTGATACTATCTACAACTCCTGAAAGAAGGCCAAATAGTGTCTCATCCGACATTCCCTCTCTAAGGAATGCTTATTCAAACCATTTGTGGGAATTTGAGAATTTTCTTCTTTATCTCTTTCTCCTTGCTGGAAGGCTGTTTATGAGCGGAAGGGAAGTAGAGGTAGAGGGTCCGAAGGAGAGAGGAGATCTCTGCTCTTATCGTTAATTAGGTATGCCTCCAGATCTGAATGTATACCCTAGGCCAAGGGGTGCGATCCCCCGAGCAGCTCTTCATACTATGGGGTTATATAATCTCCTTGACCTTTCGATTGAGGGTATTCAGCAGTGGGCCTACCTTAAGGTAGGAGGTGATTGAAAAAGGGGAAGCCGGTCCCCTTACATAGCCATAATAGTAAGTTTTTTCGAAGTAGCTGAACAATTGAATCGGCTGGTATAGAATCAGCTGCACATTAATCTTCCTCTATTCGATTTTTCTTCTTCCCAGGCCCGGGTAGCTTTGGCTCTTGTTGAAGCATTGCCGGAAGCTTCACTCTGTGTAAAGTAAGGACTTAGCTTTTACGGGGAAATCCCCGAATGGGGACCTTAGGAGCTTTGTTCAGCACTGACCTTTTCTAGACCGGTCAAATCAGATCCCTGCGTAGAAGTTCAGTTTCAAAGCGCTAATAATCTCCAAATATGTTGTTTCGTATTTGATTCGGGCAACTCCCGTCCCATCTTTTCACGAATAAACTGATTCTCTGCTTGCTTTTGGGGATACTAGATGAAGCCTCTGCTTGGCCCTTTACTGGCAGTCCTTTGTAATGCCCGAACCCGGGCTACTACCGATTCTAAATTCTACGGGTAACCCTTCCCATGACTACTTCTTGTCGTAAGACAGTTCGCTTACCCGATTGGCTGGGGCTTAGACAAGACTTAAAAATAATCACTAAAGGCCTGGTGAAGCTCCACCTTTCTCTCCAATTCCATCCGCTGTCTCTCTTCTCGCTACCATGTTGATAAAGAAAATTCGTATTTGAGAGAATCGTAAACAGAGGATTTTGTACAGCGCGGTGGCACCATCTATCCATGAGGAAGAGGTGTACATCCTTTAACAGTAGACTAGTTCCATAGTATGGTCAGTCACTCATGAATTCCTTCTCGAATCACTACTGGAATATAGCAACTAGAAAGAAAAGCTTGAAGCAAGTGGAAATGCGTCAAGGGCATTTCTTTCTCAATGGCAGTAGGAAAGCCTACTTGAGTAGTGCATTGGATCTACACTTGGACAGCTTCATCGAGACTTCACATACGTAGATTGGCATGTTTATATCCGAACGAAAACACCTTACTGATGTTTTTGTTTCCAGACTGAAATCTTTAACTATAAGAAGGGAATCGATTAAAGCCAGATTACCGCCTATGGTACACTAAGAATTTAATACTCAATGAGAAAAGGTGTTAACTAAATAGAAAAATCTCGATTTCGATCATCTTTGACGCCTCCTCCGTGCCGAGGTTCAGTCGCACCATATCTGGTTCTTGGTAATGCCATCTGTCCTTTTGCACCTCATCCGCCGTCTCCAATAAAATCAAAACTTGTCTAAAGACTAGATGCTGTAGGGTACGTCTTAAAAGTGCTCCTCCACTACGTCGCGCCTTACGTCAAGAGGTGGTCGTGGCTTTGCTCCTGCGACCGAACCGAATCTGTGTAATCAAGTTTCATGCTCGAGCTCTAGGAGAATGGTGATCCCGTGGAAAAGGAAAATTGACAAGGAAGATATGAAGTCAATGGCAAAATTACTCTTCATTCGTTGTATGGACCTCAACTGGCTCTACCTGAGAACATAACGAAAGAAATATATATATATATAAGATGATCCGTGATTTCACGACACTCTGAAGAATCATGACAGATTTGTTCGGGAGGAAAAAAAGAAGGATTCGAGGTTGGTTGAGATGCTCCTTCTGTGGCTGATAATGGGGAGCGGCAGCTGGACAGATTGATTTGGATATGGAGGTCTTATCCGGTCGATGGACGTCTCATTTGATCCTGGTTTTGTCAATGATGGAGATTCAGAGATAGGGACAGGTACTAGGGGGGAAAACTAGTGGAGTTATCGCTTTCAAGGTTCTTACGCATTGGAACAAATGAAGTGAAGTTTTTCAAAAGACCTTAGCTAAAGATGGAGAGTTCGGGTCCGCTTCCCCTTACTAATGGAAATGATGAACGGATAGACTCCGTAGCCCTGGGATCAATAAGGGGGAACAAAGAGATTGAGTAGTTGGTGGGACCGATGAAATAGGAAAGATGGCTGACACCGAAACGAGGGAACTATTTGGTGCCCTTTCGCCTTCTATAGCAATTCCTTGCATTTGACCTGAAGAAATATGGGATTGATTGACTGAATGAGATGGTATCCACTTCACCAGTTGGTGTTCTTTGGCGAAGGGAAACTACGAATCGGATTAGAAGTAGCTCATTAGCTACTAGGTTCAGAGGGCTAAAGAGAAGGTGGGGATTGCCTTTTCTTTTTTCAGAAGATGGGGATCATTGGATTGATTGGCTCTTTTATCCCCGAGGTTTTATGGCAAGCTCGAGCCTAGCTCCCAGGCATTGGATATGGAAATGCAGGAGAGGTGGTCGAATTAGATTGGTGGTTCGTGATTGGGCCCGGGATCGGGGGATTGGGGGTGAGAGCGTTAGAGCCAGCCTCTTTGTTTCGATCGGAAAGAAGACTTGGAGACATTGAAAGATATGGCTTAGATCAACAGCTGATCTGCGACAGCAGAGATAAAAGTTTAAATGAAATTCTAAAAGTTCAGGTGATTTGCAAACATTCCACCTCAAGTCAATCAATAGTAAGCTGAGACGGCACGGGTCTTTCTTTTAGGTCTTTCCTTACCAGCAAATAAGGGAATTCAAGATCGGGGACATCTGCTAGAGCTCACAATTGACATTTCTCACTAAATTTTTAGGAGATTCCCGAGAGTTCGACTGACTAAGAGGCTTTCACCGAGGTCTATTTTTTACTTTTGGTGGTAACAACAGAGTGATCCTCTAAGGTTTACGTCCTAGCAACTAGGAAAAGGAGTAAGCATACATATCGGAAAGCAAAGATGCCACCTCTCGTTATTGATTTACTTTGAGAGAACTCAGTCCTTGGCTTATGGCAGGAAAACCGGTAGTTAAAGAAGTGTTGGTATGCCCTTCATTAAGAACTCAAACTTCTGAACCCTTTTTTGTTCTTTGGTTGAGAATACAGAATATTCTCACGAACCGAAGGAAAGGGCGGAGATTCACTAATAACTTCTTATCAGACAGACAAAAGAAAGAGGGCAGGCGGGAATAAATAATAGAATAGGAGAACTCTTCGATCGGAGGCAGATTCCGAGTTGGTTAGTTTGACTTCTTCTCTTCTCCCTACTTACTATCCTTACCAACAATGGGTTGTGTTGTCCTTTAAAGAATAGCTATAGCCCAAGGTTTAACGTTGATCCATCCCACGAACAAGAAATTTCTTAGGACATTCAACATTTAACTCCAGTTACGACTTCCTTTCGGCCGGGCATCTTCTCTCTTGCTTCGCTTGAGTTTCTCACTGTGGACCAATTTCTATCGCTTAACTCGGAACTTCCTTATTCCTTCTTTTCATCGGAAACCCATTAGTGCTTTACTTTCTTTATTAGTAGGCTAATCGGGAGGTCTATGAAATGTATACGAAAAGGATGATTCTTTATTCATGTAATTCCCGCGAGGAAAAGCTTATTAAAAAGGTTCATAGGTGGTCGTTTAACGGTCCACGAATATCTCTTTCTCAATTTCTATTCCTTCTCTTCTCAAAGGGGAGTATAAGAAAAAGAAAGTTTAGTCAAGCCGAGAAAGAAAATCCCCTTTTTTCTACAGTAAGGTTTGTTCAAGAATAAGCCCCATTTTAAGCTTGTTTTGTTTAGTGGGAGCTGGTTCAGTTCAGTGAGTTACTTTCTTGATTAGTTATTGAATTGTCGGCATCACTATATCTTATTCCCCGTATAGGCTCTACTATAGTAACGGGAGATGTGATCTCGCCATACCTTACTGTCTGTCTCCTCCTCTCCCTATTAGATATGTTAAAACAATATACGGATTTCCTGGAACGAAATCCCAGATCTTTCATAGCCTGGAGAGAAAATAGAAAACAACTGAATCTCTGTGGTTCTAGACCTACTTTAAGTTAGAGCTCGTGGTTGCTTCGAGTCGAGCAACGGAAAAAGGCTTTTTTTAGGGATAAAAACCTTCTCTGCCCCGATTCCCTCGACCTAGAAATATAGAAAAAGAGAAGAAAAAATTGGAAAGCGGACCAACCCGCTCTAGGGGGTTTTGTTTGATTGTAAGTACCATCACAATCTAAGCGACGCAAAACTGACATCGCCCAGTCGTGATAAGGCTTCAACAGCCTCTGCTTCACATAGTTACCTATGATGAACAGTCGTAGCTTACCCGCCCCGGCAGGTGTGGCGGCGACTCCGCTACAGAACACTTCGCCAAACCGAGAAGCTGCATCATCCATAACGGGATGCACATTCTCGATATAACGAGAGATGTCACTGTTTAGCATACTGGGAGATTCTCTGTAAAGAGCTAAGGAACCCTTTGAGTAAGAAAACTCTTTTAGAGCCTGGTACCAGC
>JASVEL010008648.1:0-37900 GCA_032618575.1 Nicotiana noctiflora
TAGTAAAAACCGACCCCGAGCCCACATAATCGAAACTCAAGTTTCGAACCAAAATAATTTCACCCAATCTTCCATGAGTTCAAATATACAATTTGTTCTTAAGTTCGACTCCAAAACGAGGTCTAAATCGCAAATTCTTTGAAAGCCCTAACTATACCCATTTCTCAAATTTTCAACCAATTTATACATGTTTAAGCCTAAGGATTTGATTGATGTTGATGAAAAACGAAGAAAACGAGTTAACAATACTTACCCAATGAACTTTGATGAAGAAATGCCTCAAAAATCGCCTAAAACGCTGTGGAGAAGGGGTTTGAACAGAAATGGGATTTTTATCCCGTTTCTGTTCTGTTTTCTGTCTTAAATTCACTCGGCGAAATTTTGTTCTACGCGATCGCGTGAATTGGTTCGCGATCGCGGAAGGCAAATATTCAAAACTACGCGATCGCGTGGACAATGCTGCGATCGCGTAGAAGAATTTCGCTGGGTGGCTCATTTGTACTACGCGATCGCGTGAAAAGGGTCGCGATCGCGTTGAAGGAAAACGGAAAGCTACGCGATCGCGTGGAGAAGGCTGCGATCGCGTTGAAGAAGGACAGAAAGCTTCGCGATCGCGTTCAGACTGATGCGATCGCGTTGAGTAATGTGACAAGGCAGTGCGATCGCGTGTACAAGGCCGCGATCGCGTAGAGTAAAATGTCTGTGTAAAAATTGCAGAAAATCTGCTAGTTTTCTAAGTCCAAAAACACCCCGAACCACCTCCGAAACACTCCCGAGCCCTCGGGGCTCCAAACCAAATATGTACACTAACTCAAAAACATCATACGAACTTGCTCGCGCGATCAAATCGCTAAAATAACATCAAAATCAATGAATTGAGCCTTAAAGCTCAAGACTTCTTTAAGATTTCATAATTTCCAAACTTTCCAATTTAAGGCCGAAACACGTCAAACGACGTCCGTTTTCAATCAAACTTTACAGGAAGCGCTTAACCAATATATATGACCTGTACCGGGCGTCGGAACCAAAATACGAGCCCAATACCAGTACTTTTTAATAAAAATTCAGTTTCATTTTCCTTAAACATTTTCAGAAAACAATTTAACAGAAAAATTCTTTTACCGGGGTTCTAGACCTCGGATTTAAATTCCGGACATATGCCCAAGTTCCATATTTTTCTACGGATTTTCTGAAATAGTCAAATCACGGATCCGGGTCCGTTTACCAAAAATGTTGACCAAAGTCAACCATATCAATATTAATATCAAAATTCTTCTACTTTTTCACATATTTCACATATTTCAACATAAATATTTTTCAGCTTTGTGCCCGGATTGTGCACGCAAATCGAGGCAACTATAAATGAGGTTTCTAAGGCCTTAGAAGCTCGAAATGATTAATTAAGTGATGACCCTTTGGGTCGTCACAGACAGCCTATTTATAGAGTGAATTGGGAGGGAAATTTGAATTAATTATTCATATTTCCCACCCCTACTCTTTATCAATTATTTATATAACCCTTGAGACTTGACTTTATATTTTAGCCAGTTTTAGACTAAGTAAAACCCTTTCAGGGTTAAGCACTTTACAAAAAAATAGTCACAAATGACTTACAAGTCAGAAGTTACACTGTGTTGCAATAATAGTCACATTAATCATTTGCACATATAACCTAAATGTGACTAAGTACTCAAAAGTTCAGAAGAACCGAACATATAAACCATATTGGAATAATAGTCGGTTTTATGTAATCTTGTATATATAGCCCCAATTACAACTAATTTTTGATTAATTAGAATTTAGAGAGACAAATTGATAATAGTTGAATCCTAATTAATCAAAACCCTTAATCGAGACAGGATCTATTGAACAAGAACATCAAACAACTAACAACATGCGATTTAACAGATAGCTAAAATCAGAACTAAAAGAATACTTAATCAATTTCAAACATATATAGATATATCTTCTAGACATGCAATAGATTCAAGTTTTAATCAAATAATAACACAGAAGAGTGCATCACAGAAAACAAAAGTGGTTTTGGGTACTTAGCTTTTTGGGGGTTTCTTCTCTTTTCCTTTCTTTTTTCTTTTCTTTCTTTCTTCTTTTCTTTCTTTTTCTTGGTTCTCCAATGATTCAGAGACTTTGAGTCTTTTTTTTTACAGTAGATCTTTTAGACGGACTCTGCAAGTATGGTTTTGATGTGTAAGGGCGTGTTTGGAGACCAATGTTATGGCTTTAAAAGGTTTTGGTTTTGTATGTCCGCCGGAGTAGGGTTCCCGCGAGACATTTTTGAATATTCAACGAGTTTGGCTGATATTCGAAAGATGAGACTTGGGTGGGGTGAAAGAGGGTTTAAAGGAGGTTCTGGGGTGTTAATATGGGAGACTGGCTCATATTTTGGATGGTCAACGTCTAGGGTTCCGGCGACCGGAGTTTCAAGAACTGGGAGATGGTGGGGTATTTGGGTAAGTCTAGTGGGGTAGGGTGTTAGAGGAGGATGAAAGGAGTAGCTGGGGAGGTGGCCTGAGCCGGAGAAGACAAACAAAAGTAGACCACCGGTAGGGTTCCAGTGGTATATGAGAGGAGGAAGGAGAGAATAGAGGCGACTAGGGTTTAGATATGTAAGAGCGTGTCTGTATTGTGATGGAATGAATCGGGGGGGGGGAGAGGAAATATATATCAAACTTAGGTTATTAGTTATCAGTCGTTAGATTAGCTGAGATGAACGGTCAAGATTATTTCTCCCTTTAAACGATGACGTCTGGTTTAAATGTAATTTTTATTTCGTCCGTTAGATCAATTCTTTGGACGGTTTTGATTTCTTTTGCTAAGTTGTGTTGTTTTGGTTTAAATGGCTCTGATTGTATCTGTTAGATTAATTTAAATGAACAGATGTGATCTCTTCCTTTTACGACATCATTTAATTTGCATGGTAACCGTCTTATTTGGTCCGTTGATTGATTACATCAACGGTCCTGATTTGTTACTTAATATGACATTGTTTGATTTGTTGCAAAGCTGGCTGGTTCAATTATGTATTGGGCCAGGTCTGTTGGGTGTTGATTTGGGCTTACCATTTCGGGTATGTGGCCCAAAATACCTTGTATTTTTGCATTCTTTATATTTATCCTATTTTTGTATTTTTCAGATTGTATTTATTTAATTTCTATATTTTCCTTGTATTTTAGACTTGTTTTCCTTGTATTTTTTATAGGGATGTATTTTTTTTATTTTCAAATTTCCTAGTAATTACCTTACATTTTTTGATATTTTCTAATTAATATCATTTTGTATTTCATTTCAAATTTCTTTTATTTTATTTCTTAACAATTAAAACACACACTGATTTATTCTACACAATAATCCAACCAATTTCAATCAAAAATCATTTTTGTATTTTTATTTTGGAATTAATTGCTTGGGGAAAAAATGACGTGCTCACAACCGTATTCAAGAGCGTGAGTATGATGATCCACATTTGCTTGTTCTGAAGGACAGGGTCCAGCAGGATGATGCCAGAGATGTGACCATTGGAGAGGATAGTGTGTTGCGGATGCAGGGCCGGATTTGTGTGCCTAATGTAGATGGGCTTCGAGAGCTGATAATGGAGAAGGCCCGCAACTCGCGATATTCGATTCATCCAAGTGTTGCAAAGATGTACCAAGATTTGAGACAGCACAACTGGTGGAGAAGGATGAAAAAAGATATTGTGAATTATGTGGCTCAATGTCTTAATTGCCAGCAAGGGGTGTTCTAGCGCCTGGATATTCCCGAGTGGTAATGGGAGAGGATTACTATGGATTTCGTGAGTGGTCTTCCCCATACCTTGAAGATGTTTGACTCAGTTTGGGTGATTTTGGATTCACTGACCAAGTCCGTGCACTTCATTCCTGTGTGCACTACCTATTCATTAGAGTGGTTAGCAGAGATTTTCATCAGAGAGATGTGCGGTTGCATGGGGTTCCAGTTTCTATTATATCAGATAGAGGTACCCAGTTCACTTCTCAGTTCTGGAGGACATTTCAGCGAGAGTTGGGTTCGCAGGTAGAGTTGAGCACATCATTTCACCCACAGACAGATGGGTAGTCTGAGCGTACAAGCTAGATATTACAGGACATATTGCGTGATTGCGTTATTGATTTTGGAGGTTCTTGGGTTGATTACTTGCCTCTTGCAGAGTTTGCTTATAACAATAGCTATCGATCCAACATTCAGATGGAACCATATGAAGCCTTATATGGGAGACTGTGTAGGTCTCTAGTTGGTTGGTTTAAGCCTGGTGAGACTAGATTGTTGGGGATAGAGTTAGTTTAGGATGCCTTGGACAAGGTGAAGGTGATTCAGGAGAGGCTTCGCACAGCTCAGTTGCGTCAGAAGAGTTATGCAGACTGAAAGGTCCGAGAAGTGTCTTATTCAGTGGGCGAGAAGGTGTTGCTGAAAGTTTTGCCTATGAAAGGCGTTATGAGGTTGGGAAGAAAGAAAAGCTGAGCCCAAGGTTCATTGGACCTTTTGAGGTACTTAGGAATATTGGGGAGGTGGCTTATATGCTTGCCTTGACACCTAGCTTGTCGGGAGTTTATCCAGTATTCCATGTTTCTATGCTCTAGAAGAACGTTGGAGACCCGTCTCATGTATTAGACTTCAACACGATACAGTTTGATGAAGACGTGACCCATGATGTGGAGCCGGTAGCCATTTTGGGTAGACAGGTTCGTAAGTAGAGATCCAAAAACATAGCTTGTGTGAAGGTGCAGTGGAGAGGTCGTCCTATGGAGGAAGCAACTTGGGAGACCGAGCAGGAGATGTAGAGCAAATATCCACACTTATTTGAGACTCCAGGTATATTTCTTGACCCGCTCGCGGACAAGCATTTGTTTAAGTTGGGGAGAATGTAATGACCCAACCCGTCGTTACAAGAGTTACCGCACTGGTTTCCCATTTTATACTTCCATATGTTCCATTATATGTGTTTGGAGAGTTTGAAGTTAATCGGGTGGAATTCGGTTAGAAATGAGGCAATAAACCTCTTTTTGAGAAGGTTAGTTTGGAAAAGTCAACCAAATGTTTACTGATGAGTTAGAACGCTAGGAATGGATTTCTGATGATTCGACTAGTTTCAGGGGATGATTTATGACTTAGGAGAACAATCGAAATTGGATTCGGGGGTCTAGTGTAGATTTAGGCTTGAGTTGGCTAAGGTTGAATTTTGGCAAATACCGGATGGTAGGTGAGATTTTGACCTGGGGCTCGAAATGAAATTATGAGAGTTACAGTAGCTCCGTTAGGTGATTTTGGATATGCGCGAAAAATTTCAGATCATTCGGAGGTGTTTAGGTTCGGTATTAGAGCAAATGCAAGTTTTGGAAGTTTTAGAGAATTTGATGATTTTAATGTTTATGATAGTGTTTTTATGTTGTGAGCAAGTTTGAATGAAGTAATGTGGCATATATGTGCATTTGGTTGAGGCCCCGAGGGTCTCGAGGTGATTTCAGATGCCCAACGGGAAGTTTTGAACATGAATAATGCAGCAGAAAATTGCAGATAGATTTTGTTGTATGTGATCGCATAGACAGGTCTGCGATCGCATAGATGGACCTGAAGGGGGTGAAAATTTATTCTATGCGATCGCGTGAGGGGATGTGCGATTGCATAGGTTGAGGAAATAGGGCAGTGCGATCACAATAGGTGTTGATGTTATCGCATAGAAGGGATTTGAGAAGCCCAGGAAAATTGCTCTATGCGATCACATGAAGTGGTCTGCGATCGCATAGGCTTAGAATATTATACAGTGCGATCACATACAGTCGATTGTGATTGCAGAGAAGGAAAAATGGGCATGGAAAATTTACTCTATGCGATCACAGGAGAGTCATTGCAATCACGTAGAAGAAAGTGTCAGTGACAGAACAGATAAGTAAAAAATCAGACGCGATCCAAAACATAATTCCACCATTTTTATTCCGCCAAGAGAGGGTTTTGAGCGATTTGAAGAGAGTTTTCTTGACGCGAAAACGTTATTTTATGCTAAGTCATGAATTTGGGTAAAAATTAGGAAGAGAGTTTTCTCGACTAGTTTCGGGGGATGATTTATGACTTAGGAGAACAATTGGTTATGAGTGGGGATTGTGACTTGGTCCATCCCGAACAAGAATAGTATTATATTGGTGGTTGAAATCTTTGTTGAGTATATATGTGGGTTATATGCCATGTTTGGGGCCTTGTGCCGACCTGTAGTATCCTTAGGGGATATATATATATGTGATAGCATGATTTGTAAAATAATTGATCTCAGCCCTGGAGGTAAGTTTCTTGACTCGAAAACGTGATTTTATTCTAGAATCAACACCAAAATTCATGAATTTGGGTAAAAATTGTGAAGAACCAGGGCTTAAATTTGGAAAACGAATTTTTGGATTTTTAAAGGGCGTTTGAACTCTGATTTTGAAAAATTTTATATGCACGGACTAGTGGCGAGATGAGGAATCCATTGGAATGATTTTGGAATTTTTCGAGAAGTGGGCCCGGGGCTCGGGTTTTACCAACTTCGTGAATTATTATGTTTTTGAGTACTTTTGATTGGGTTATGTTTATTTGACCCATATTTATGTATTCGCTATGGTTTTGACTAGATTCACTGCGCGAGGAGGCAAATTAGAAAGGAAATAGCATTGTGGATGAGTCCACGGCCGGTTAGAGTTGAGTAGTTGGTATATATGATAGCCTGAGGGTTTGAAACCCCGGTTTATCACATTGTGACACTATTTAAGGCGTGACTCGCATCTGATGGCAGGTGCGGGATTGGTTATGAGTGGGGATTGTGACTTGGTCCATCCCAAACAAGAATAATATTATATTGACGGTTGAAACGTAATCTTTGTTGAGTATATATATGGCCTATATGCCATGTTTGGGGCCTTGTGCCGACCTATAGTATCCTTAGAGGATAGATATCTATGTGATATCATGATTTGTAAAATCATTGATCGCAGTCCTGGGTTGAAATCACTATTATGAAATGCTAAGTCACCTATTCTTGGAAAATTAAATAAAACTAAAGTATTTTTCCTAGTTAATGAATTGGAAACTGGAAATAAATAAATTGAACTATTGTGTGACTCATATGCATTTTGTGGACTAAGTACGGATCGCGATGCACGCCGCAGCGGATGATATGAATATTGTGCTTGGGCTGAAGGAGCCCCTCTAGAGTCTGTACACACACCTAGTGAACGTCGTTGATGTTAAACGGATCGGGCTATGTGCCGTAGTGGTCTTGTGCATTAAATTGTATTCTTATTTTGTTAATTGCTTGTGTTAACTGTTAGTCGCTGTTGCTGTTAGTTCGTGGTATGTATCAGACTATTTGTTTTAGCTTTGCTCTATTGTATTATGTGGATTTCCTGCTTTTAACTATTTTATATACTTTTTACTCACTGTGTACTTAGTACTCACGCCTACTCCCTGCACCTTTATGTGCAGATTCAGGTACGCAGGAGGTCTAGACGAGCAGTCCAATTCCTTATAGAGTATTCGAGTTGCTGAGGTAGCTGCTGGCCTTCGCAGGACCTAGCTTCTCTCTTCATTTCAGTTTATTATCTATATACTTTCATACTTGAGTATGTTGTTTAGCTATTACCATTATTATTCAGTTTTTGCTTAGAGGCTCTAGACTCGTATTTTATTTTTGGTGGTCGCACTTCTCAGTATTTTATTCTACTATTATTATTGGAGTATTATTATAAACTCTCACATTCTTCTTGAATTTGTCCTTCTAGGACTTGTTGTTAAATGTGCAAAACGGTTGTTGGTCTGGCTTACCTAGCTTTAGGGTTGGGCGCCATCACGATCGGGTTTGGGTCGTGACACTGAAGTAGTTAGGTGTTGTAACAATTTTGGTTATAGTTGAGGTAGTTAGGTGTTGTAACAAGTGTTTTTATAACTAGGTTAGTTAGGAGTTGTAACGAACTTGGTTTTAGCAGAGGTAGTTATGTGTGGTAACGAGTGTAATTATAACTAAGGTAGTTGGATGCTATAATAAGTCTAGTTATAGCTGTTTCCCCCTTGCCGGGACGTAGTTATTTTATGACGTCAAATCCCTTGCTGGAATAGTGTAGACCTTATGGATCCCTTAACGATACTTTCATTATAATTGAAAATATTATATATGGATCGAGTTGCATGCCGTAACAATTATTTATTTTGATAGGGGTGCATGCTGCAACAATATTATATATGAATCGGGTTGCACGCCGCAATATTTTAAATGGATCGGGTTGTGATCGTCGCAAACTCAACCCTTAGGAAGAGTGGGCTCTAATTACTTTTACCTGATAGTATTTTTTGAGGTCAATTCCTCAGAGAGCTTGATATTGGAGTCAAGTATTTGTGGAGACTAATCAAGTATTGTAGCTCCTAATTTGGCTTCTAACATTTTTGGGATCTTTTTCAACTATCAACTAATGATTTTAACTACAATTGTAACTAGATTTGCTAAATGATAACACTAAGTTGTATGCAATAAGGAAAGAACACTAGGGTCGTAGCACTAGCCTAGTTGACTAATTAACGGGTAATGAATCTCAATGCAAGGATGATAATATGGGATACATGGTTAACCGTTGCACTTAACTCTCACTCTCACACCTCTCGGTAGAGAGAGTGATTTTTCCCTATTGACTCTCTCGAGATCAATCGAGTAGGCTAATTTGCCCAAGCAACTAATGGCTCAGGTAGGGTGATTACTCTCTCGAGGTTTAACCCGTTACTTGGGACTACCATTCTCATGGGTCCATTCCCAATCCTTGTTGGGTTGATTGAGGGGTCATAGACTCTCTTTCTCAAGAAAAGTCTAAACCCACTAAACTAGGATTAGTTTTTGCAACCACCAAATCTAAGTGAAAATATACAATCAACCCAAATACAAAACACCCAATACCATACAAGCATTAATCAACAACACCCATTAATTACTCACACTAGGGTTGAGCCACAACCCTAGCTAACGGGTTTAGATACTCATAGAATCAATAGAAAAAGTAGAAATAATGGTTGAGATTGACATAATATTGAACTATAAATCTAATACAATTAATTTCACGTTCAAAACCAAGTAAAATAGCCCAAAATAGGCACAAATATGTTGCCTCATGCTCAGCTGCTCGTACACTGTATCCAAACTTAACCTAAAAAAGTAAAATATTCTATTTATACTACCCAGAAAAATCTTGACAAAATAACCCTGACGGTCTGTCACGGACCGCATGAAAAGGACATACGGCCGTGTAGGGTAAAAGGTCTACCAAAGTTGAACTTCTGGACCTTGGATACAGACCGCCTGAAAATGTCACACGGCCGCGTGGGTTAAGTCACGCGGACTGCATAAAAATTTTGTGCGTCTGCACTGTTGAATGATGCGGACCGCATCGAAATACAACATAGCCACACTGTTGTTTGCCCTTCTATGCTGATTCTTTGATCTTGCTTCCATGCGGACCGCACTATTTGGAGTGCGGCTGCATGGGATTTTTTGCCTTAGAACATTTTTAGTGTCTTCAGCATTGCGGACCGCGTAAAAATGGATGCGGTCCGCGTGCGATTGTATACCAATATTAGCTTCTCTAATCCTCATCTGTGCGTCTGCATGGAAAATCAGTGCTGACCGCACAAGGTTCTTAACTTGTATAATGTTCAGTATCTTCTTGTGTGGCCGCATGACAAAAGGTTGCAGTCCGCAATGGTCTTTCAGCTCACATTTCAGTTCCTCTCTTGATGCTTGGCAGATTTTACTCCTCTCTGAGCCGATTTGTCATCTTTGACATCTAATTGCTCAAACCTGCAATCAAGTGCAACTTGTAAGCAATTGAGGACTGATTTACATTAATTTATTCACAAAGCTTAGGCAAAGAAGGGTATAAATCATGTAAAAATCACAGTTATCAACTCCCCCAAACTTAAACCTTTGCTTGTCCTCAAGCAAACAAGATAAGACCTACCTTTCAATGGAAACCATCCAAGAAATTCCTGTTTTGTCCTAGGGTAACCTCAATTGCATCAATTGGGACTAACAATTTCCCTCAATGCAAATGCATCATCAACATTTTAAAACTTTTTGAAAACATTGTGGATCAAGTGTGGCACAAGAACGTCAAGAGTTGACACATTTCATCAAGGAACCTTTCGCAAGTACTATGGTCATTGTGGAACCCAAATTCACACATCCCCGAATCTCCCTAAGTGAACCTCACCATTTAGAGTATTTGCACACAATTTGAGGTGGAAGGATTTTTTGCTCATCGCTCACAAAGAAGATAACCTAAGTCCAACTCTAAGTACCATATTCTTGCCCTTCATGTAATTATCCACTAATCAGGGCTTCCCTTAACTCAAGATCTTATAGGGATTTTGAGGAGTCATTGTGAAGGCTTGTGGGTAATGGTGGGATATGCTTTCGTTTACATGGGTTCACTCTACCCTTAAGCACTTCTTTTGGTACGCTTGGGCATACCTTCTTAACTCATTTGAGTATTCCTTCTTGAAAGGGGTTAGAGGGATACCATGTCACTCTTTCTTTTGCACTTCAAGACATTTTCTCCTTTTCGTTCACCTTTTTCACATCTTTGTCATTTGCTTGATGACTTTGGGCCCCCTTTTTGGGTTTCATTCACTTTTGTCTTTCTTTTGCTTATTCTCTTTGTCATTTCCCTTTTCTTTTTCTTTTTGCTTTTATGCCTTTTTATCACATTGGTGCCTTTCTTGCCTCTTCCCCAAAATTAGATATTTGCCATTACTTAAGGGAAGACTCGGGTGCCAAGAGAGGGTTTCATTAAAATGGGTATAGGCTTGTAACTTTTGGTTTATGAAATAAAAAGTTCAACGCTCAAAAGGGGTGAAATACGGATCATTATATTGGTGGCTAATGAAAAAGGGATCAATATGATATTGTTGGATCAAGGATAGCCTAGAATCACTTCACGAGTCAAGTTTCACCCATGATTTCTCCTCAACAAACATTCGGGGCAAGTTCTAGACCATTGGCACGGTACTTGGGCTCACAAATTAAGTCCTCACCACACATACACCCAAATACTACCAAGGATGGAGTCGAGGGCCCACAATAACCTTTAGTACAATCCAAGCGCACAACGGTTCAACAGAGCCATATTATGATTGTTTGGTCAACGCAAGAGTCTCAAGGCCATGACTTTCACCTTCGTAAACACAAATCAATGTCCTTGACCATGAGATAAAAGGAAAATGTGCTAGGCCCAAGTGAAGGTTTTCTTGAGGTACCATTAACTACCAAAAACTTAAAAAGAAAGAAAATAAGAAAAAACTGACTTGACCCTTAAGAAAGTTGTCATGCTATCTATCATTGGGAAGAGCCACCCGGTTCACACAACACTCTACCCTTGGAAAGAACCGTGGCATAAAGAAAACTAAGGGCTTATTTCAATATCCAAAATGAAACCATACAAGGCTATAAGCCTAACCTTGCACTAACAAAAAATAACAAAACTAAGAGAAACCATCAATTGATAACTAAACTAATATGTACACAAAGATATTAGAATATACACTAAAGAGATTAAGAGTTAAAGTTTAATTACAAACCAACTATATCTACGAGTGTACTGACAAGAAAGAAAGATAAAAATATATACAATTATCCAGTGTTTAACAAAAAGTAGGGCCACACCCCTACGAATAAGAGCTAGCATTGCCCCCAATGCTAACTACCAAATGTAAGCATCAAAAACAAAGATAACGGGCAAAGGATATAGAAAATGGCCCCTCAAGCTTCATCTGCCGGGCTATGCTGCTTGGTGGCTCCAGTGTCCTGTGTGTTGGCAGGGGCCTCAGACTGGTCCCCAGCCTGTTACTGTGCTACTGGGACATGTGCTAGAGGCTCATCTGATTGTACAACAGGAGGATCCTCATGCTCGGCGGCCAAAGTAATCACAACTCCCTCAGTGTTGGGGAGTTTCCTCTTCTTCCTGGGCCTAAGCTACTCAGCTGGTGGATGCTCGGTGGGAGTCTCAATAACAGGCTCCTCAAATAACAAGTCTAGTGGCAACTGATCTGCCACTAGCTTGTCCACCCGTGTCCTCAATGCTGTTACATCCTCCTTTGAAGCCTTTGTTTTCCTGAGCTTCCTGTGTTCCTTTGCCAAGATCTTCAATGCCTTGTTGTGCTCGCCAACTGACATGGCTAAAGAATCCTATTTCTTCATCTCTGCTTCCTGATTTTCCAGGCTTTCCTCAAAGTATCTTCAATTGAAGCAGGTACCTCAACTGTCACTGGTGCTCTCTCGGCCTGTACAACTGCTGTCAAGGTGGACAACTTGGATGTCACTGCCGACATCCAGTTGTTCAAACGGGCTAGTGAATCAGTGAGCTAGTTGGCCATGAACATGTGAGTGTTAGAAATTGGAACTACTTGCTCGGCTGAAGTAGAAGGTGGTGCTGTAGAAGACCCTGGGGGCACAAAAATAGTATCAATGGGCTGCACCAAAACACTTGGCTCTTCAGACTAGCCAACTGTGGGGAAAGTGGAGGCTTGACCTTTCTTTGTACTCTTTGGGTTGTCGGGGCCATTTTGATCATACCAAGAGTAGGGGATTACTGGATGGACCTTTACATCAAACTTCTTCTTTTGTACCCCTAGCTCTCGGAAATACATAGTCAATGTGTTTGGGAAGGGATAGTTTGTTTTGGTCTCATATCCTACAGTTGAGATCACCCTCTAAATGATGTGTCCCACATTCAATGGGAACCCCGCCATGATAGAAGCAACTAGGACAGCACGATCAATGGGAACAGAATGGTCATGTGTGGTCGGATCAAGCCAATTGCACACAAATGTCAACCACCCTTTTGCTTCAAAACTAAGGGTGTTCCTATATATCTTCTCCTGAGCCCTAAGCCATATTGGCACTGTACCTGGAGGTGCTAAAATTTCAGCTAACCATGGGCGAGCTTCTTCCTTTAGTTCCAATTTCTCCAAGTCTTGTGACTTGTCTTCATCTGCAAACCCCAAAAGTCATTAGAGATTTCCCGTCAAAGAACACCACCTTATCCCTCACTTTAATAGCTGTAGACCCCCGCATGACATGGTAGATGTTGGTGTAGAATTCCTTGACCATATGCTCATTTGCCATATCCACCCGTTCTTTGAAGAAGCTCCAACCCACCCTCGTACGGAATTGAGCGTGCACATGAGGGTTGTGCGGGAGTAGGTCTACATTAACAAGTCACCTCTCTAAGATAAGTTTTCTTTTTGGCCACCATTCCCTAAATCGGTGGAAGGCAATCAGACTGACGAATCTGTCTTCCCACACTATTGGCTTTCTAGTTCGTTCTACACCCCCTACTTGAGGCTCACCTCCCTCAGCCTGCTCTTCGCTATCTCCTGATTGTTCTCCACTCTCCCCTGATAGTGAAGCTGTGGGAGATGTAGAGTATTTGTCATCACTGCCCTTCATGGATCCGGACCCATCAGACGAGTCCGAAGATACCACATTCATTGACTGCTTGGAGGTGGCAGCAGTGGCTTGATCTAGAGACGGGGAGTCGAGGAGGCCTCTTGATACCGACATGTGCGTGGGGGCAGACTCTGAAGTTGCACTCCTTGAGGGCGCATACTCACTCCCTGTAGAGTGGGAGGCAGCCTTATCAGCTGCTCGGATCATCTTTTGGGTTTTCTTAATGTTTGCTCTTGCCTTAGGAGTGAGTTTATGCACCCTTTTTCCTTCCCCCCCCAGGAGGAACCACCACTCCGGATTGTTTATCTTTGCCCCAACGTTAATATCGCCCACATCCTCGATGTTTTACCATTTTTTGCAAATATACAAGTCTAAACGGTTAGTAAAAGCAAAGCAGAAGTGGGCAATAAAAGAGTGAAATCACATAGTAGTTAGTTAGATACCACGCGGATCGCACAGAAATTCAACGCACTTCGCACATGCCAAATGAGTAATAGCACAGTACGTATGAATGTCCTACGCGGACCACATACATTTGTCTCGCGGCCGCGTGGAACCAACGCGGATCGCACATTTTTGGTATGTGGCCGCGTTGATTCTAGTTTAGAAGGATGAATTCTTTGAAGATTTGCCATGCGGTCCACACTGTTTTGGACCGTGACTCCACTGAAGCCACGCGGATAGCACAAAAATGCCACGCGGTCCGCACTGAGGATGTGCATTTATATGAGAAAAACTATGTGGACCGCACAAAAATGTTGTGCGGCCGTGTAGGGAAAATATTCCTATGCGGTTCAATATTTCTAGTATTATCACTATTATATCCAATTTTTGTCAACCTAATTGTCCTTACTCAGTATTTTAATCAAGAAGCTTAAGCCCTAATATTCAGAAATCAATCTCAATGCATCAGTCTATGAAAGTAAAGGAAATTAAGAAATTAAGAAGTTATTCTATCAAGAATTAACTAAAATAAAAAATATAATTTGAATTAACAGATGCATTAGGGGTGAAATGTTACCAAGAATAAGTTGACTAATTGATGTGTGTGTAGCTTTGTATATGAACAGTAACAATTTTGCCTCCAATGTAAAATGAGCGAAAAAGATTAAAGTTGGCCCTAGGTCTCTATTTATAGAGAACTGTGGGGCCCGTTACTTACCCACCTGCGCAGTCGCACAGAAATGGCATGCAGACCGCACATGATTTTTCTCATTTTGTTTCTTAAGACAGCTCACGCGGACCACATTGATTTGTTGTGCGGCCGCATGGGAAACATCATAGGATTGTTCCTTTCCACTATTTTCCATGCGGACCGCTCTGATTTCATGTGTGGCCACGTGGGAAACTTCAGAGAAATACTCATTCCAGAAATTCCATGCGGACCGCACTATTTTGGTGTGCAGCCGCGTGGGAAAACTTCAGAGTACCTGCGGGTGAGTCCAAACTAACGCGAACCGCACTAAAATGGTCATGTGGCCGCGTGGCAACTGGTGAAATACTGTCCAATTTTTTTTATTCTTCCCTGCACTGTTTCATCATCATCCCTGCAACACTTCACAACACATCAGTTCAAAAATCCTACACTACAAAAAAAAAATGAAGAAATATAAAAGACATGGGTTGCCTCCTAAGAAGCGCCTAATTTAACGCCGCGGCACGACGCGGGTTACCATCATCTCTACTTCAAGTGAATAAGTGCCACCACGTGGCTATAATCAACCTTTCCCAAGTAATGGTTAACTTGATGCTTGTTAACCCGGAATACTTCACTATGTTTGTTCTTGAGATCAAGGGAACCGGAAGGAGTTACACAAACCACTTCAAAGGGCCCACTCTATTTGGACTTGAGTTTTCCCGGGAATAACCTTAGCCCTGAGTTGAAAAGAAGGACCATGCCACCAACCTTAAATTCATTGCCTCTAGCATATTTATCATGTAAGTAATTCATCTTGTCCTTGTACAAGGATGAGCTGGAGTAATCATGAAAACGAAATTCGTCAAGCTCATTCAATTGGTCCACTCGGAGGTTGGCTGCAACATCCCATTCCAAATTCAACTTTTTTAAAGCCCACATCCCCTTGCGCTCTAGCTCTACCAGCAGATGACGAGCCTTACCAAATACCAACCGATATGGAGACATACCAACTGGAGTTTTGTAAGCCGTTCTATACGCTCAAAGAGCATCATCCAACTTATTTGACCAATCGGACCTATTTGCATTTACTGATTTGGACAAAATACTCTTGATCTCCCTGTTAGAAACCTCCACTTGACCACTTGCTTGGGGATGGTATAAAGTAGTCACTTTGTGGTTAACTCCATATTTAGTGAGCAAAGAGTCGAATGCCTTATTACAAAAATGGGACCCCCCATCACTAATGATAGCACGAGGGGTTCCAAATCTAGTAAACATCTACTTCTTCAAGAATGCCACAACACTCCGGGCTTCATTGTTAGGTAGAGCCACGACTTCCACCCATTTAGAGACATAATCTATCGCCACAAGAATGTACATGTTCCCACAAGAGCTAACAAACGGGCCCATGAAGTCAATGCTCCAAACATAAAAAATATCCACCTCCAAAATGGTGATAAGAGGCATCTCATTTTTTTAGAAATCCTGCCGGCCCGTTGACATGCATCACACCTTTTTACTAAATCACTTGAATCTTGAAACAAGGTGGGACAATAGAAACCGCAACTTAGAAATTTAGATGCCATTCTCCCCCCCCCCCCCCCCCCATGATGACCACCATAAGGGGAAGAGTGGCACGCTTCCAATATGCTCAATTGTTCTTCTTCCGGGACACAACGACGAATCACCCCATCGTTGCAAATTTTGAACAAATATGGTCCGGTATGACATAAGAAACTCCTCACCCCCTTGATAGAAGTGGGGGGAGGTAGTCTCGAGATGACTTTTATCTTTGCTTTGTCCAATTCAATGCCATTCTTTGAAATTTTATGCCCCAAAACAATTCCTTCTTGCACCATAAAATGACATTTCTCCCAACTTAGCACTACATTAGTCTCTTCGCATCTCTTCAACACTTTATCCAAATTTCCAAAACATTCATCAAAAGAATCCCCCACTACACTGAAACCATCCATGAACACTTCCATTATGTCCTCCACCATGTCAGTGAAGATGGCCATCATGCATCTCTAGAAGGTTGTTGGTGCATTGCAAAGTCCGAATGGCATCTTTTAGAATGCGAAAGTGCCACATGGACAAGTAAATATTGTCTTTTCTTGGTCTTCCGGGGCAATGAGAATTTGGTTATACCACGGGTAGCCATCAAGGAAGCAATAGTAAGCCCGGCTCGCTAAACAATCAAGCATTTGGTCCAAAAATGGTAGAGGGATATGATCCTTCCTGGTGCCCTTGTTGAGCTTTCTATAATCCATGCACACTCTCCACCCCGTGACCATGCGGGTCAGAATCAACTTATTGTTTGCATTTGTGACCACCTTGATGCCACCCTTCTTAGGAAGACATTGGACTGGGGCGGTCCATGAACTATCCGATATTGGGTAGACCACACCGGCATCCAACCACTTAATTACCTCCTTCTTGACCACATATTACATAGCTTCATTTAATCTTCTTTGGTGTTCAAGTGACGGCCGTGCATCATCCTCCAAAATGATCTTGTGCATGAAAAAGGCGGGGCTTATGCCACGAATATCCGCCAAAGTCCATCTAATCGCCCGCTTGCGCTTTTGTAAAACCGCCAAAGTGGCATCCACCTGCAAGTTAGTTAAGCACGACGAAAGAATAACAGGTAAAGTGAAATTGGTCCCAAGTACTCATACCTAAGGTGAGGAGGAAGTGGTTTCAACTCCAACAGTGGTGGCTCCTCAATAGATGGCTTTGTTGGAGGGTTCTTGCAATTCTCAAGGTCCAATGACAACTTTCTCGGCTCATAAGAGTACAAGCCCATACCATGCAAAGCA
Source organism: Nicotiana noctiflora (assembly GCA_032618575.1). Taxonomy (NCBI): domain Eukaryota; kingdom Viridiplantae; phylum Streptophyta; class Magnoliopsida; order Solanales; family Solanaceae; genus Nicotiana; species Nicotiana noctiflora. The sequence goes on from JASVEL010008648.1 coordinate 17,447, forward strand.
TTAACACACTGGATTCTTCCGATATCATCATTAGCTTCTATGTTCAAAAGTACCGCTTCAAGTGGGTCTTCAACATTGATCATGGTGCTTGTGTTATCCACTATCAATGTTGTGACAATGTCGACAAATGAACAAACTTCGTTACTATTAGGTTGCCTCATCGATTTGCATACATGGAAAACTACGTTTTCATCACCAACCCGGAAAGTTAACTCCCCCGCCTCGACATCCACCAAAGCTTTTCCAGTTGCGAAGAAAGGCCTTCCAAGAATGATAGGGTCTTCAAAGTCCACTTCACAGTGAACAATTACGAAATCAGCCAGCAAAATGAACTTGTCAACTCGAACAAGCACGGCGTCAATGATACCCAAAGGCCGCTTCATGGACCTATCCGCCATTTGCAACTGCATTGTTGTCGAGCGAGGTTTCCCAATCCCCAAGGTTTTGAACACTGAATATTGCATGAGATTGATGCTTGCCCCCAAATCACGTAGGGCTTTTACGAAATCGGCGCTTCCAATAGTGCATGGGATGGTGAATGCTCCAGGATCTTCAAGTTTTGGAACCATGGAGTGCACTATCACACTCACTTGATGTGTAATTTTAATCATTTCACATTCCATCGACCTCTTCTTAGTGACCAACTCCTTCATGAATTTCGCATACCCAGGCAATTTTTCTAACGCCTCCACCAAGGGCACATTTATGGTCAAGCTATTCATCATGTCAATGAATTTTTTAAACTGATTATCACTTTTTTGTTTCGCCAAACATTGAGGGTAAGGTGGAGGAGGCCTAGGCAATGGTGCCTTGACCTTTTGCACTTCTATCTCGGGCATATCTATAACATGTTCCCTAGACGGGTTCACGTTCTCTTGAGTCTCTTCCTCCATTTCTTGATTGTCAATTCTTACCTCATATCTTGCACTTGTCTTTACAACATCATCAACCCCCGCATGCATATCACAATTTGGAAACTCATCTTCCTCTACTATGGATTGATTCTTTCTTGAGGCATTCACTTCACCGCCTCGTCCACTCCTTGTGGTTACCTCCATTACGTGGTTGTTTTGCCCACCCTTAGGATTTACCACCATGTCACTAGGTAATGCACCCTTTTGGCGAGTATTTAGGGATTGTGAAATTTGTCCAAGTTGTACTTACAAGTTGCGGATGGAAGTATTATGAGAAGCTAATTGCGCATCCAAATCTTGATTCCTTTTCATCATTTGTTCAAACATCACTTCGATACTTCCAAATTCATTGCCCGATGAACTTTTCCCTTGTTGTTGATAAGGTGGCAGATTGTTGGGTTGTTGAAACATCGGGGGCCTTTGAAATCCTTGCCTCCGATTTACCTTGGCCTCCATTGTTATTGTTCCAATTGTTGTTCCAGTTATTGTTATATCCACTCCAATTGCCACTATTATTGCCTTGATTTCCCCCATTTCTTTGATTACCTCCATTCCAATTTCCGCCGCTTTGGGGTTGATTATTATTGTTCCAATTGTTTCCACCTTGTTGATTATTCCAATTCCCTTGAGAGCGCCATTGTTGGCTGCTTTGATTCCCTCTATTACCTTGAAAGTTGTTCACATATTTGCAATCTTCGTCTTGTTCATAATAACACTCATTTGAATACCCACTACCATCATCATAATTGTCACAAGCTCCTTGTTGTTGTGGCCCCATTTGCCTTCTCTTTATTATGTTTACCCCTTCCATTGCATTAACTTGCCTTGGATTTTGCACTAGTTGCAATTGTACTTTTGCTAATTGATTTATGGTGGTAGTAAGTTCGAATATGGCTTGGCCATGGTCATGTAACTCTTTGTGCATGTGTATAACATTTGGATCGCCTTGAGGAACATTCACCCGACTTTGCCATGCTGATGAAGTATCGGCCATCTCATCAAGTACATCACATGCTTCATTATACAGAAGTTTCATGAAATTTCCTCCCGGCAATTGGTTAACAATGCATTGGTTTGTTACGTTGATACCTCCATAGAACATCTGTTGGATCATAAAATCATTCATGCTGTTGTTCGGTCACTCCTTTACCATGGTTCTAACCCTCTCCTATATTTTATGCAATGGCTCCGTCGGTTCTTGTTTGAAGGCCAAAATCTCGTCACAGAGCGCCTCCATATGACTTGGGGGGAAGAACTTGGCAATGAACTTGTCTGCCAATTTGTCCTATGTAGTAATTGAATGATTTGGCAACCTCTCCAACCAATCAAGAGCTTTACCCCGAAGAGAGAACGGGAAAAGCCTCAACTTTAGAGCATCTTCGGAGACAATGGTTTGCTTACTTACCCAACAAATATCCACGAATACCTTCAAGTGTTTATATGCATTTTGATCAGAGGCACCCGTGAAATACCCTCGTTGTTCAAGAATCGTCAACATCACATTTGTAATTTGGAAGTTCCCCACCCTGATTCGGGGAGGAACTACTGCACTTGCATAACCTTTGTTGGGAAGAACCCTTGGAGAAACTCTAGGTGGAGGCGGAGGAGGGTCTGATTGCTTCATTAGGATTAGCATTTGCGTTTCTACCTCTCCTTGGTATTTGTGGTACCTGGAGTTTATCTTGTTCTACCTCATCGACCTCCTCCCCCACGACCACATTGTCAAGAGGGATATTCCCGTTCAAAGCCATTTGTACCAGTTGGATTGACATTAATAAAGTTAGTATAAAGAAGGAAAGAGAAGCTAAACACTATACTAGCTACACAAATAGTTGAAAATCGTACGCTCCCCGGCAACGGCGCCAAAAAGTGATCATTGCAAACTCAACCCTTTGGAAGAGTGGGCGCTAATTACTTTTACACGATAGTGATTTTTTGGGGTCAATTCCTCAGAGAGCTTGATATTGGAGTCAAGTATTTGTCGAGACTAATCAAGCGCTGTAGCTCCTAATTTGGCTTCTAACATTTTTGGGATCTTCTTCAATTATCATCTAATGATTTTAACTACAATTATAATTAGATTTGCTAAATGATAACACTAAGTTGTATGCAATAAGGAAAGAACACTAGGGTCGTAGCACTTGCCCAGATGACTAATTAACGGGCAATGAATCTCAATACAAGGATGATAATATGGGATACATGGTTAACCGTTGCACTTAACTCTCACTCTCACACCTCTCGGTAGAGAGAGTGATTTTGCCCAATTGACTCTCTTGAGACCAATCGAGTAGGCTAATTTTCCCAAGCAACTAATGGCTCTGGTAGTGTAATTACTCTCTCGAGGTTTAACCCGTTTCTTGGGACTACCATTCTCATGGGTCCATCCTAAATCCCTGTTGGGTTGATTGAGGGGTCATAGACTATCTTTCTCAAGAAAAGTCTAAACCCACTAAGCTAGACTTAGTGTTTGCAACCACCAAATCTATGTGAAAACATACAATCAACCCAAATACCAAACACCCAATACCATACAAATATTAATCAACAATACCCATTAATTACTCACACTAAGGTTGAGCCACAACCCTAGTTAATGGGTTTAGCTACTCATATAATCAATAGAAAAAGAAGAAATAATGGTAAAGATTGACATAATATTGAACTATAAATCTAATACAACTAATTCCACGTTCATAACCAAGTAAAATAGCTCAAAATTGTCACAAATATGTTGCCTCGTGCTTAGTTGCTCGCACAGTGAATCCAAACATAACCTAAAAAAGTAAAATATTCTATTTATACTACCCAAACAAATCTGGACAAAATACCCCTGAGTGTCTGTTGCGAACCACATGAAAATGACATGCGACCCGTAGGGTATAAGGTTTGCCAAAGTTGAGCTTCTGGACCTTGGATGCGGACTGCCTGAAAATGTCACGCGGCCGCGTGGGTTAAGTCACGCGGACCGCACAAAAATGTTGTGTAGCCGCACTATTGAATGATGCGGACCGCCTGGAAATGCTGCACGACCGCACTGTTGTTTGCCCTTCTATGCTGGTTCTCTGATCTTGTTTCCACACGGACCGCACTATTTTGGAGTGTGGCCGCGTGGGATTTTTTGCCTTAGAATATTTTTAGTGTCTTCAGCATTGCGGACCGCGTAGAAATGGATGCGATCCGCATGAGATTGTATACCATTATTAGATTCTTTGATCCTCACATGTACGTCTGCATGGAAATCAGTTCGGAAAGCACATGGTTCTTGACTTGGGTAATGTTCAGGATCTTTTTGTGCGGCCACATGACAAAAGGTTGCGGTCTGTAATGGTCTTTTAGCTCACATTTCAGTTCCTCTCTTGATGCTTGGCAGATTTCACTCCTTTTTGAGCCGATTTGTGATCTTTGACATCTAATTGCTCAAACCTGCAATCAAGCACAACTTGTAAGCAATTGGGGATTGATTTACATTAATTTATTCACAAAGCTTAGGCAAAAAGGGGTTTAAATCATGTAAAAATCATAGTTATCAGGTTGCCCACTGCAATATAGTATATGGATCAGATTGCACGGTGCAACAATATTGTATATAGATCGGGTTGCATGCCGCACCAATATTTTATGTGGATCAGTTTTCACGACGCAACAAGATATAATGATATGAGAGCAGGTGGTACGCCTACCACAAGATGTGAAAAGAAAGTGAAATCTGCATTTGTCTTCCTTACTCTTGTTAGTGGTTAGATTTGGATTCCTCTATAGTCATTTGATTCTGTTTTTACCTGTTATTTCCCCAAAGCATGTTTCCCCCTCCCATCTTTACTTTTTTATTCCTTCTTTACTTTCTGCTGTATATTATATAATTACACATGTTTATTTGGTAGTCTGGTCCAAGCCTCGTCACTACTTCACCGAGGTTAGGCTAGACAGTTACCAACATATGAGGTCGGTTGTGCTAATACTACACTCTACACTCTTTTGTGCAGACCTTAGTGTTTTGGACTTTGGACCACATTAAGATTGTTGATTCTTGGTCATCAGGCGACCCGAAGTAGTCTTGCAGGCGTCCGCAAGCCTCTCCTTCTATCTACTATTCCTATTTCTTTCATACATTTCTAGAGATAACGTTGTATTTATTTCTTTCACACCTTTTATTTTTAGTATTCTTAGACCATTTGTGATACTGTGACACCAATTCTGGGTAGTCGAGACTCAAAAAATTGTATTGGATTTATGTTCAGCTAGCTTATTGCTTTTCTTCTACTTATGTTAAATTTCGTTGTTTAAATGATATTACTTCACAATTGTTAATGAATATAAAGTGGATAAAAAGGTAAGTTGTTCACACAATTGGCTTGCCTATCTGACATTAGGAGACACCATCAGGACTTCCGAGGGTGGAAAATCTGGGTTGTGACATTTAGGGTCTTCATCCATACGTGGTTCTTATCTTCCTTCATCTCATTCTAGTCATTCTTCTAGAACCAGCAGTTCTCTTTCTTAAATATTCTCCTAGAGGTAAGGAACCATATGAACCTGTCACGACCCAACCCCGGTCGTGATGGCGCCCAACACATTGCTAGGCAAGCTCGACCACAGTTTCCAAATAATAAACCCAATTATTAAGTAATACTAATTCATTGAAGTTAATAGTTTAATTCGCAAAAGAAACAACAAGTGCGGAAAGAAAAAAACATGAAATACAGCCCAAAAATCGCGGTGTCACAAGTCTTAGCCTCTAACAGATGGAAAATATCCTATACAATCCTAATCTAGGCAGAATAGTAAAAGACAAAATGATAGAGAAGGAGAGATCAGGTCCTTCGGACGCCGGCAACCACCTCGAAGTCTTCTCGTAATAACATAAATGTAGCAGGTGTGGGTAGCTCAACTGCCCTCCTGAACACCTGTATCTGCACATAAAGTGCTGGGGAGTGGGGTGAGTATCTTTCAACTCAATGAGTAATTATACTAAATAACAACTGAAAGTAAGAATACATGTACCATCACTAAACAGTTCTAAGAACAACCGTACAGGTAAGTCATCTCTACAGTGATAAGTCTAATTCCATTCCACTACTATCTCACAATGGTCCCACACTGACCTAGTCTTGCCGCGGCGTGCAGCCCGATCCTCACTCATACTGTTGCGGCGTGTAGCCCGATCCAATATATATATATATATATATATATATATATATATATATATATATATATATATATATATATATATATATATATATATATATATATATATATATATATAGTGAATGCGATATAAGTCATCTCCCTAGTGATAAGCCGAATTCCAATCCACAACTATCTCACAATGATCTCACACTGACCTAGTCCTCACTCATACTGCTGCGGCGTGCAGCCCGATCCAATATATATGTATATATATAGATGCTGCGGTGTGCAGCCCGATCCAATATATATATATAGCGATGCGGCGTGCAGCCCGATCTAATATATATAGCGATGCGGCGTGCAGCCCGATCCAATATATATAGTGCTGCGGCGTGTAGCCCGATCCAATATATATAGTGTTGCGGCGTGCCGATATATATATATATGATGCTGCGGCGCGCAACCCGATCTAATATATATATATGTATTTATATATATAATGTTGTGGCATGCAGCCCGATCCGGTATATATATCAATACCTCACAACGGGTCCTCAACCCCACCTCAGTCAATATAGACTTGGCCTCTCAGGTCCACTCAGCTAGAACAGGGTATTCAACCCCGGTAGTCTCACTCAAAGTACACATCTAGTACTGGTTCGTGATATGCTATACAATTATGAATATGGCTGAATGCATGTGTCCAACATGGTATAAGGGTCACTTAGCTCTACATGCTTCCCTAATACTCTAAAGATCGGCACAAGGCCCCAAACACGGCTACTAGCCCAAATACACAGATATATGCCCAATCTCAGTCATTATACGGAGTAAACTATCAGTCGGGAAGGACTAAGTCCAAATCCCCAGTCACAATACCACCATGCTCGTCACATGATGCTTGTTTAATCTCATCATAGCACTGTGTAGTGCAAGTATGGGGTTTCAAACCCTCAGTACATCATTTGTTACCACCACTCACCTCGAATTGGCAAAAGTCCTAGCTCGCCTTGCGCTTGCCTCGCAAATAAATCACCTCAGATGCCAAATCTGATCAAAATCAACAAGAATACATCAAAATAGGCTAAATGAATACAACCCAATCGAAATTACTCGAATTACACCAAAACCCACAAAGTTACCAAAATCCGACTTTCGGTACGCTTCTCGAAAAATTATGAAACTCATATTTTCAGAGTTCTCGTCTCGCCACGAGTCCGTACATATAAAGTTCATCAAAATCGGATTTCATTTGATCCCTCATATCACCAAATCTTATTTTCAAATCCATAGGCATAAATCCTCAATTTTTCTACAATTTTCATGCTCAAATCCATACATAATTGATGTACTTAACTCAAAATAGGTGGGGATAACTTACCTTCACATTGACGATGAATATCCCCTCTTGAAGCTCTCCAAAATCATCCAAACCAAATGAAATAAATGAAAGAGATAAACCAATTTCGTGTAATAAAGAATCTGCCCGTGCTTCATCGAGTTGTACCTTGCATCTGTGCTATACAAGTTGTACATCCTATTGCTCCAGCAGTCATTTGCCGTCGATCATAACTTCTAGTAAATATGTCCAAATTACGAGTTCTTTAGCTTTATGGAAACTAAACACGAAGGTCTACAACTTTTGTGTTTTGCACTTTTTGCTATTCCTTATAGATTACAAGATATGAGCTCCCAAAGTAGCCTACTAGCACCTGAAAATCTGCTGCATTTCAGCAGCTTTTTCCAAAACCAAATATGCCCGTTAGGCATCCGAAATTACCCCGAGGCCCTCGGGACCTCAACCAAAAATACAAACTCAACCTAATACTTCTATCAAACTTTCTCGGATCATAAAAACGTTACCTTAAACATCAAAAATCACCAAAACCCTAGAATTCGATTCAAACTTAAACTTAAACTTTTAAAATTAACATTCAATCAAAAACCCGACCAAATGATGTCCGAATAAATCTGAAAATTTGCGTACATATCCAAAATCACCTAACAAAGCTTCTGCAATTGTCGAAATTCCATTCCGACTCCCAGATCAAAATCTCGCCTATCAACCGGAAATCACCAAAATACTAACTTCGCCAAAATAGGCTAACTTTTAACCTGACCTCCAAAATTACTTCCGATTGCGCTCCTAAGTCTTAAATCATCCGCCGAAACTACCCGAATCATCGAAATTTTGTTCCGAGCCCTCTAACTCATAAGTCAATGTTGGATTGACTTTTCCAACTTAAACTTTCCTTAAAGAGATTAATCGTCCCATTTCCTACCAAAATCGATCCGAATTGACTCAAATTTTGCACATAAGTCACATTCGACATTACAGACTTGCACCTACTTTCGGAATCCTATTCCGACCCCGATATCAAAATTTTCACTTCCAGTCGAATTTTCTCAAAAACATTCAAATTCCTATATTTAGCCAAATGACTTCAAAATGACCTCCGGACATTCGAATTCAGTTCTGATCACGTTCCCAACTCTAGAATAACCATGCGGATCTATTCCCAGACATGGAATCCCAAACGGGCATCTATAACTCTAAAATGCCTTCCAACCCAAAATTATAGAATTTTTCTGAAATACTAACTTCCACCATATAAGACGAAATGCTCATAGTTTGTCAAAAACCAAATCCGGACATTCGCCCAAGTTCAAAATCATCATACGAACATGCTGAAACTTTCAGATCCCAATTCCGAGGTCATTTACTCAACATTCCAATCCTAGTTCATTTCTTCAACTTTAAGCTTTAAAAATGAGAATTTCCATTTGGATTTGACTCCAAACTTCCTGAATTTTAATTCTGACCATACACACAAGTCAATATACCTGAGATGAAGCTGCTCATGGCCTCAATCTGCTGAATGACATGCCGGAGCTCAAAACGACCGGTCGGGTCATTACAATCTCCCCCACTTAAACATACGTTCGTCCTCGAACGTGCTGAGAACTACAATGATGTAGTCTGAAATAACTTGTTTAACACATCATGCACCTCCCCGTGCTACCGCTACTTAGTTGAGCACATTAGCTATATAATTCTGTAGATATAATTCTTTATTCAAGCGAATAAGCCATTAGGCCAAATTCCAACATCCTGAATTTCCTGCCAAGTCTGTTTCCATCATTCGACCACCCTATCAATCTCCACACATTGTATCCAAACATTAATGCATAACTTTGTTGAATTCACACTTTGCATCACTTTACTCATATGACCACAATAACATTCTTTATTTACCGCAGTTGCCTACAATAGCCAAATACCGATGGAAACCTCTTATTAGTTGAAGTCTTATTCCAAAACTTTCATATACTGCCAATGATAAATAAAATACGCGCTAAACCGTAACAATTCCTCAAATCAATCATTTATGAAGCCACTTCCCTCTCGACTAATACCACAACAGATTTTCGAGCCGAACCTTGATATTATCCTTCTAACAAGCCGAAATCAAATATGTTCGTATCCACCAATGACCCCAATGACCACCTCAAATCCAACACACCACTCTGGTGATATGACACCTCAATACAGGCCTAAGCCTTAGCTCATACAATACGTGCACCAATAAGCAACAGTCCGAACATACACAATTCATGAAAATGACTCAAATGAATGAGTTATACCTCAAGCTTTACAGTACCATCACAACACAAGGCTACGGATCCGTCTCACATCATAGAATAGAACACACAATTTTTGACCCGTAAGGTCATGTTTCCACATTTCTTTGTTGCACGCGCGATCCCATCCAAACACCGATTCCACGTGAAACACCTTTGCACTGACATCCGCCACGAAGGACCAATTAAGAAGAAATCTTTCCCAGTTGTTCGTTGGTTCTTTGAAATATAAATCATTCTGCTAAAACAGATTCTAACGCGCTTCACCACTTAACCGGTGGAATTTCCGGCATAGCCCCTAATGCAATAGTTCAAAATCACCCGACACCAAGACAATCAGTCTGAATTTCAATATCATATCCAAAATTCAACATACCAGCGAATAAAGATCCACCACCACCACCATATAGTTTTTACATCAGAACTCCATATAGCACACAATTCCTCATACCTGATCCCAGTATCCATCGTACAATACCCACACACAATTGACACTATTTCATTCTATGACATATACAAGATATTTACCAGTGCTTCCAAGTAACACCGAATACCCTCTCAAACGTCTCCCAAAAATGCCATATTCCATAACACATTACTTGAAGAACTTCCTGTGAATCTGAATTCGTTACCATTATCTTCCAAATACGGATACCTAGAATCCCATAATGACATAATATAGCACATGTCTTGATCTATTCTAATGAAAACACAGTCTCTAGCCACATACACAAACTTAAGACACCTGATTGTCATGTGCAAAACCTTGAACACAGTAATACAATTCTGGCGAGAGTCATTCACCCTTATTCAGCTGTAAATCACATGCCCTAAATGAACAGAACCACTTGTGCCTTGTCTGTACTCTAACACCACAAACATGATTTCATACGGATACAAATACCCATTTTTTCTTCCCTATGCAGAGAGAATTCTTTATCAACAGTAACTCAAAACATTCTAATATTCCTTCACATCTAGGACGCACAATACAAGCTTTATCAAAATTTTCCTTCACTCTCGCCATTCTCAGCTCAATTTTCGCGAGCAGAACTGATTCGCCAACATACTTTGAGACAGAACCAACATGACACACAAAGGTGCAATCAGTTAATCAATAACAACCTCCCCAACTTGGCTCGAAGCCATATATCAAGGCACTTTTAATCACACATGGTATTCTTACTCAAATGATGCCACACTGTTATAGTGAGATTAAACTCAAGTCATATATAAGATTTGGTAGAGACTCGAATCATTAGAAATCTTAACTCTTCTGGAATTCTTGTATTTATTCACACACAACATTTAAGCCAACTCTTTAGGTGACAGAAATATTTTTCTAAGTCCCAAATTTTCCAAAAATTTCGACGGAGTTTCCTTTGTAGTTTGAGCCTATCCACCTGCCAGAGAATCACCAAACCATCCTAATAACATGTTGACAACTCGACAAGACATCACAAGGTATATCAACAACCTAAATCTCAATACTGCACGAATTATGTTATCAAAATTGATACACTGACATGCGTGGCACCTGATCGAATCATAATACATATCAAATACCTTTCAATTACACATAAGAATCAGCTCACCTAAGGTCACTTCGCAAGAGATAACCCACATGCTTCGCCTCAATTTAATATTTCAGCACACCTTCCACCATGATACACATCACATGGCTATCTAGCCGACATTCCCACAATTAGGGACAATACTTAACATATAAGTTTATATCTCCAGCTCACAAAATCAGAACCTCGGTGCTCAAGCCATAGACAAAGATTCAGCCTCAAGTCCTCCCAACTGGCCCATCATGAACTCACGGAGGTTATATCTCACCCCTCGATCGAGGAATCACAAGCCATCAAGGAAAATATATTACTAAGCGCTCGAGTGTGCACATCAACGTGCAGAAGGAATCTCAAGAATCACACCTCAAGCTGAATCAAGTACGCACGATAAGCATTCCAAGAATGTGAAGTGTTTCCTAAAAGGTCTGCAGCCTCCCGAGGATAAGTACAGACATCTCCGTACATATCCGCGAGACACTACTAAACCGGCTCATGACTCGCGAGACCTAGTAACCTAGGCTCTGATACCAACTTGTCACGACCCAACCCCGGTCGTGATGGCGCCCAACACATTGCTAGGCAAGCCCAACCATAGTTTCCAAATAACCAACCCAATTATTAATTAATACTGATTTATTGAAGTTTAATAGTTTAATTCATAAAAGAATCAACAAGTGCGGAAAGGAAAGGAAAAATATAAAATACAGCCCAACAATTGCGGTGAAAAATAAAACATGAAATACAGTCCTATACAATCCAAGTCTAGGCAAAATAGTAAAAGAAGAAATGATAGAGAGGGAGAGATCAGGTCCTGCGGACGCCGACAAGTACCTCGAAGTCTCATCGAAATAACAAAAATATAGCAGCTGCGGGTAGCTCAACTGCCCTCCTAAACACTTGTATCTGCACGTAAAGTGCAGGGGGGTGGGGTGAGTATCTTTCAACTCAGTGAGTAATAATAATAAATAACAACTGAAAGTAAGAACACATGTACTATCACTAAACAATTATAAGAACAACCGTACAAGTAAGCCATCTCTAAAGTGATAAGTCCAATTCCAGTCCACTACTGTCTCACAATGGTCCCACACTGATCTAGTCCTACTGCAGCGTGCAGCCCAATCCTCACTCATACAGATGCGGCGTGCAACCCGATCCGATATATATAGTGCGCTCACAGGGGTTGTGTGCAGACTTCTGAGGGGCTCCTTCAGCCCAAGAGCTATGATATTGCAGCGTGCAGTCCGTTCCACATATATATTACTGCAGCGCGTGCAGTCCGTTCCACATATATATTACTGCAGCGTACAGTCCGATCAAATATATATAGCGCTGGGGTGTGCATATATATATATATATATATATATATATATATATATATATATATATATATATATATATATATATATATGCTGCGGTGCGCAACCCGATCCAATATATAGGTATATATATATAATATTGCGGCGTGCATCCTGCTCTAATATATGTATATATATACACTACTGCAGCGTGCATCCCGATCCGGTATATTTATCAATACCTCACAGCGGGTCCTCGACCCCATCTCAGTCAATATAGACTTGGCCTCTCAGGCCCACTCAACTAGAACATGGTATTCAACCCCAGGTAGTCTCACTCAAAGTACGCATCTAGTACTGGTTCGTGATATACTATACAGCTATGAATACGGCTGAATGCATGTGTCCAATTGTCACGACCCAAACCCTGGTCGTGATGGCGCCCAACACAATGCTAGGCAAGCCCGACCATATTATCCCTTAAACAAGCCAATTATTAATCAAATTAAAAACTTAAACAGTAGTTAATCATATCAAGTGATAACCGAAACGTAAAACATACAAAATACGGTCCCAAACATATCGTGGTGTCACGAGACTGAGCCTCTACAGAATAGCATCCTAATACAACCAAGTCTAGGCAAATAGGAAATCAACAAGATGATAAAGAAGGAGAATACAAGCTCTGCGGACGCTGGCAGCTACCTCGTAATCTCCGCAAAAGTAGACAAGGATCAGCAGCTACAATGTCTCAACTGCTCTCGGGCACCTGTGGATCTGCACAGAAAGTGCAGGGGAGTGGGGTGAGTATATTTCAACTCAGTGAGTAACAATAGTAAATAATAACTGAAGGTAAGAAATCCTGTGCTATCACTTAGCAGTCCTAAGGCAACCCTCAGAGGTACGTCAGCACTATAGTAAGTACTCTGATCTTCAGTCCACATATATCCCTACAAGATCCCACACTAATCAAACCTCACTCGTACCCCTACGGTGTACGGCCATCTCAACATATAAAGACACATACCTACGTTTATAATGTATAAGTATTTAAGTAGATAATAAGATATGATTAAGTATAATGCTGCGGCGTGCAGCCCGTTCCAATACACATACCGCTGCGGCGCGCAGCCCGCTCCATTTAACGTCGACGGCGCTCACTGGGGGTGTATACAGACTTCGGAGGGGCTCCCTAGGCCCAAGCACTATAATACTGCGGCGTGCAGCACGATCCACACAAATATTACTGCGGCGTGCAGTCCGATCCAATATATATATGTATATATCTCTATACTGCTGCGGCGTGTAGCCCGATCCCATAATATACACCAGTGCTCACTGAGAATGTGTGCGGACTCGGACTCCGAAGGGGCTCCTACAGCCCAAGCGCAATAATACTGCGGCGTGCAGTCCGTTCCACATGTATATCACTGCGGCGTGTAGTCCAATCCTGCGGCGTGCAGTCCGATCCAATATATATATACTGCTGCGGCGTGCAGCCCGATCCAATATAGGTATATGTATATAATACCTCATAATGGGTCCTCGACCCTATCCCGGTCAATATGTGCTTGGCCTCTCAGGCCCAATATAATATATCACAGTGGGTCCTAGACCCTGTCTCAGTCAATATAGACTTGGCCTTACAGGCCCACTCAGCTAGAACAGGGAATTCCACCCATAATCTCTCTCAATGTACATATCTAGTACGGGCTCATATTATGCTATACAGCTAGAGCTACGGCTGAGTGTATGTTTCCAACATGATATAAGGGTCACCTAGCTTTATAGGTTCTCTAATGCTCTACAGATCGGCACAAGGCCCCAAACATGGCTTTTAGCCCTATTGTACAGTTGTAATATCAGTAACAGTCATACCACACAGTATTCTAATAGCCGGGAAGGACTAAGTCCGAACCCCCAATCACAATGTCACCACGCCCGTCATAGAACGTGTGTCTCATCTCAATATAGCACTGTGAAGTGCTAGTACGGGGTTTCAAACCCTCAGTACATTGTTTACTACTACCACTCACCTCGAACCGGTAGAAGTTTCAATCCGCCTTGCGCTTGCCTCGCAAATCAATCTCCTCGGATGCCAACTCTGCTCAAAATCAATGAGAATACATCAATATAGGCTAATTTCACGAAATTCATCCGAAATAACCCAAATTATATCAAAACCCACAAGTTGTCAAAACCCGACTTTTGGTACACTTGTTGAAAAATTACAAAAATCACATATTCGGAATCCTCATCTCGATACGAGTCTAGGCATATAAAATGTACCAAAATCGGACTCAATTTGCCCACTCAAATCAGTGTTTTTCTTAAATTTAGGCCTAGGGCTCAAACCCACCTTTAATCTCCCATTTACGGAAATTTAACCCATGATTTTACGTTAAAATGATGTAATTAAGCCACAAAACTTACCTCCAACGAATCCCCGATGAATTACCAGCAATTCCCGTGAGTTTCTCTCTCTAGAACTCAAAAATGGTGCTTTGGGTATATGAACCCGCGACTGGTTCTGTTCTGGTTTTAATTTCACTGCCAGACCATTCCTTCTATGCGATCGCAATAACCCTATGCGATCGTATAGAGTTAAATTTTTCCTGCCAATTTCCCTTCTATGCGATCGCAATGCCCTCCCGCGATCGCATAGCACAACCTTCCAGGCCTCATCTTTTCTTCTCTACGATCGCAACACTGGCTATGCGATCGCAATTCACAATCTGACAAACCTATGCGATCGCACAACTTGATATGCGATCGCATAGCACATTTTTTTCTTACCCCTCCAATCTCTTCTATGCGATCGCACAAGTGACCCTGCGATCGCAGAGTGCCAGTTTCCATACCTATGCGATCGCATCTCCTCTTACGCGATCGCATAGAACAACTCTGGGGCTCACTTCCATCCTTCTATGCGATCGCAATCTACTCCATGCGATCGCATAGAGCATCCATCTGCAACAAAACCAGCAGCCAACAGCAGTTCAAAAATAGAAGAAATGGTCCGTTTGGACCCCCGAAATCAACCCGAGGCCCCCGGGACCCCAACGAAAACCACCAACATACTCCAAAATACGATACGAACTTGTTCCAATCATAAAAACACCATCCTAAACATCAAAATCACCAATTACACACGGATTCAAGCCTAAATTTCTTAAAACTTTCCGAATTACACATTCGATGAAAAACCCGACCAAACGACGTCCGAATGACCTGAAATTTTGCAGGCACATCCAAAATCACCTAACGGAGCTACTGCAACTGTCGGAATTCCATTCCGACTCCCGGATCAAAATCTCACCTACCATTCGGATTTCGCCAAAATTCAACCTTAGCCAATTCAAGCCTATTTCTACACCGGGCCTCCAAATTCAATTCCGATCGCTCCCCTAAGTCACAAATTACCTTCCGGAACTAACCGAATCATCATAATCCGATTTCGAGCCCTCTAGCTAAATAGTCAACTCCGGGTTGACTTGTCTTATTCAAGTTTCCTTCACAAAGGCTATATGCCTCATTTCCAATTTAATTCACTCCTAACTCCCCCGATAGACTCTAACACTTATATAAAAGCATGAATTATGTAATTACAACACAATGGGGTGGTAATTCCCGTGATAACGGGCCGGGTCGTCACATTCTCCCCAACTTAAACAAACGCTCGTCCTCGAGCGGGTCAAAGAAACATACCTGAAGTCTCAAATAGCTGAGGGTATCTGCTCCGCATCTCCTGCTCAACCTCCCAAGTAGCCTCCTCTACGGGTCGACCTCTCCACTGAACCTTAACCGATGCAATCTCCTTCGACCTCAACTTCCTTACTTGGCGACCCAAAATAGCAATAGGCTCCACATTATAGGATAGATCACCATCAAGCTGAATGGTGCTGAAGTCTAATACATGGGACGGATCTCCGATGTACTTCCGGAGCATAGACACATGGAATACCGGATGAACGCTGGATAAGCTGGGTGGCAAGGCTAACTCATATGCCACCTCTCCAACTCTCCTGAGTATCTCAAAAGGACCAATGTACCTGGGACTCAACTTTCCTTTCCTCCCGAACCTCATGACACCCTTCATGGGTGAAACCTTCAGCAATACTCTATCACCAACCATGAAAGACAACTCTCGAACTCTACGGTCCGCATAACTCTTCTGGCGAGACTGTGCTGTGCGAAGCCTCTCCTGGATCAACTTTGCTCTATCCAGAGCATCCTGAACTAACTCAGTCCCTATCAATCTATCCTCACCAGGCTCAAACCATCCGATGGGAGATCTACACCGTCTGCCATACAATGCCTCGTACGGGGCCATCTGAATACTCGACTGGTAACTATTATTGTAGGCAAACTCAGCAAGTGGCAAAAACTCATCCCATGAACCACCAAAGTCAATCACACATGCCCGCAACATATCCTCCGGGATCTGAATAGTGCGCTCAGACTGTCCGTCTGTCTGGGGGTGAAATGCGGTGCTCAACTCAACCCGCGTACCCATCTCTCGCTGAAATGCTCACCAAAACTGAGAAGTGAACTGGGTGCCTCTATCAGATATAACAGACACTGGGACCCCATGCCACTTGACAATCTCCCGAATAAAGATCACTGCCAACCACTCCGATGAGTAAGTAGTACTAACTGGGATGAAATGTGCGGACTTAGTCAGCCGATCAACAATCACCCATACAGAATCAAACTTCCTCGCTGTCCGAGGGAGCCCAATAACAAAATCCATGGTGATCCTCTCCCATTTCCACTCGGGAATAACCATACGCTGAAGAACACCGCCTGGTCTTTGATGCTCATATTTGACCTGCTGGCAATTGAGGAACTTAGCTACATGCCTAACAATATCCATCTTCATTCTCCTCCACCAGTAGTGCTGTCTCAAGTCTTGGTACATCTTTGCGGCACCTGGGTGAATAGAGTACCGCGAGCTGTGTGCCTCCTCAAGTATCAACTCCCGCAAACCATCAACATTGGGCACACATATACGGCCCTGCATCCTCAAAACACCATCACTGTCGATAGTCACATCTCTGACATCATTATGCTGCACTCTGTCCTTAAGGACAAGCAAATGTGGGTCATCATATTGTCGCTCCCTGATGCAATCATATAAGGAAGATCGAGAAACAACACAAGCCAACACCCGACTCGGCTCCAAAATATCTAATCTCACTAGCCGATTGGCTAGAGCCTGAACATCATAAGCAAATGGCCTCTCCCCAACTGGGATGAAAGCTAAGCTGCCCATGCTAACCGCTTTCCGACTCAAGGCATCGGCCACCACATTGGCCTTCCCCGGATGATACAAAATAGTGATATCATAGTCCTTAAGCAACTCCAACCACCTCCGCTGTCTCAAATTAAGGTCCTTCTATCTGAATAAGTGCTGAAGGCTGCGATGATCCGTGAACACCTCACAGGAGACACCATACAGGTATTGCCTCCAAATCTTTAAAGCATGAACTATGGCTGCTAGCTCCAAATCATGAACAGGGTAGTTCTTCTCGTGGGGCTTCAACTGACGAGAAGCATAAGCAATGACCCTACCCTCCTGCATCAACACACAACCAATGCCAACTCCCGAGGCATCACAATATACAATATAAGAATCTGAAGCTGTCGGTAGAATCAAGACTGGTGCTGTGGTCAGTGCTGTCTTGAGCTTCTGAAAGCTCTCCTCGCACTCCTCGGACCATAAGAAAGGAACACCTTTCTGAGTCAATCTAGTCAAGGGTGAAGCAATAGAAGAGAATCCCTGAACGAATCGGCGATAATACCTTGCCAATCCCAGAAAGCTACGGATCTCAGTAACTGAGGTCGGTCTGGGCCAACTCTGCACTGCCTCGACCTTCCTCGGATCTACCTAAATACCATCACGGGACACCACGTGCCCTAAGAATGCCACGGACTCAAGCCAGAACTCACATTTGGAGAACTTGGCATACAACTTCTCGTCTCTCAATCTCTGTAATACAATGCTCAAGTGCCGAGCATGCTCCTCCTGGCTACGAGAGTAGACTAGTATGTCATCAATGAATACGATCACAAATGAATCAAGATACGGCCTGAATACACTGTTCATCGGATGCATAAATGCTGCTGGGGCGTTGGTCAGCCCAAAAGACATCACAAGGAACTCATAGTGACCATATCCGGTCCGGAATGCAGTCTTCATAATGTCAGACTCTCTAATCTTCAGCTGATGGTAGCCTGAACGAAGATCAATCTTCGAGAACACCCTAGCTCCATGGAGCTGATCAAATAAATCATCAATACGAGGAAGAGGATACTTATTCTTCACTGTTACTTTGTTTAGCTGCCTATAGTCAATACACATCCTCATAGATCCGTCCTTCTTCTTAACAAACAGGACCGGTGCACCTCACGGCGACACACTCGGCCGAATGAACCCCTTATCTAGGAGTTCCTGGAGCTGCTCCTTCAATTCCTTCAACTCAGCTGGTGCCATCCGATACGGAGGAATAGAAATAGGCTGAGTGCCTAGCACCAAATCGATACCAAAATCAATATCCCTGTCCGGCGGCATGCCCGGCAGGTCCGAGGGAAACACATCAGGAAAGTCTCGCACAATGGGAATAGAATCAATACTGGGAGTCTGGGCCTCGACCTCCCGCACAAATGCTAAATAAGAGAGACATCCCTTCCCAACCATTCGTTGGGCCTTGAGGAAAGATATTACCCTGCTAGGTACATACTCAGTCGTGCCTCGCCACTCGATCCTCTGAATGCCCGGCATAGCCAAAGTGACTGTCTTAGCATGACAGTCCAGAATAGCATGACATGGAGATAGCCGGTCCATGCCCAATATAACATCAAAATCAATCATGCTGAGAAGCAACAGGTCTACTCGGGTCTCCAGACCTCCAATAGTGACCAAACGGGACCGGTATACGTGGTCCACAACAATAGTATCCCCTACCGGGGTAGATACATGCACTGGCAGCTCAAGACTCCCTCGGGTCGTGCCCAAATGAGGAGCAAAATATGTAGACACATAGGAATAAGTAGAACCGGGATCAAACAATGCTGAGGCATCTCCGTGGCGGACCGAAATAATTCCTGTAATGATAGCATCGGAAGCAACGACCTCGGATCGGCCCGAAAAGCATAGCATCTAGCCTCGTCCGCCTGATCGGCCTCCCCTCGAGAGCGACCCCTAGCCGTCCGACCCTCGCCCCTAGCCGGCGGGGTGGGTGCTGAACTAGAAGGACCGGATGACGAGGGCTGCCCCTCTGCTGATAAGATCCGGAAACAAGACGGGGACACTCCCTACGGTGGTGCCCAAACTTTCCGCACTCGTAGCGACTCCCCGGTGCTGGGTGCGGGACCGATAAGGACCTCCGGCGCCGGAGTGACGAGCTGATGAACTAGGCCGAGATGAACCACGAGCGGATGGGGCACTGTGAAGAACTACGAGGCGGCATGGCACGAGAGATGGTCGGCTGCGGTGCGAATCACGATAACCCTGTCTAGGAGACCATCCGCGACGATCCGAGCGTCCCGACTGCGAAGACTTGAAAGAGCGACCTCGGCTCTGCTGACTCTGGCCTCCGGTCTGAGTGCCACTGGAACTAGCTGCTCCTCGAGGCCTCTTGGTCTCCCTCTCATCCCGCTCCCTGCGACGATCTGTCTCTATGTCGTGAGCAATATCCACGACATCCTCAAATGTACGACTCAAAACCCTCTCCCGAGTCATCAGAATACGAATGGGATAAATGAGGCCGTCCACGAAGCGTCCAATCCTCTCTCCGTCGGAATGAACCAACCACGGTGCATATGCGGACAACTGCGCGAGCTTCGATCTCATGCTCGACAGCGACGTGTCCCCCGGCGGAGACCCTCAAGCGC